>NC_069411.1:39269936-39330727 GCF_026875155.1 Cherax quadricarinatus | reverse complement strand
GGTGTGTGTGTGTTTTTGTGGGGTGTGGGGGGTGTGGTGTGTGTGTGTGTTTGTGTGTCTTATTCTTTCTATAAACACTTGGTATGGGAGAACAATACAAACAACATCTCTCCAACACCGTGGTTATTACTAACACTGGACTGTCATAAAATTCCTCTTAAGCGTGTAAAGTATATTGGTTTACGTTCTCCCGTAGTTTGAACTCTCCATCAACACTCAAACAGTTTAACTCGGAGAAGCCAGTGGTGGCTGCTGCAGTGGTCAGCCACGGAGTCATAGGCTATTCCGCCTTCACCTGTTCATACTAGGCACACAGTCTTGCCACTCCCACACCATAGTACTCATACGGGTTATCTTGTAACAGAAACCTGTCTCATAGTTTTACCCTGTCGAGTACACTATAAACCACTTGTTAAGAATGATTTAATCCCTAATATGGGGATTACAGTAAACTGTAAGTGTATATATACTGAGAAGTACATGTACACTCCTGTTGTATATAGACTGCTGCTCTCAGTGCATAATGTCGAGAGGTTGGCCGGTTAATTAGGTATAAAGCACATGACACACACCAGGTTCATCATGGCTGCACATCGCCTCTATAACATCAGTCAAAGAAACTAACCCCTAATATATACATTAAAACAAACTCTCAGCCTATATAAACTGAGCGATACACACCTTCCTTCGAAAGAGATACACCTCTCGGTATATATATGTATATATTATATATATATAAATATATTATATATTATATAGTTATTAAATGGAGAGTTAGAGGTATTGGGAAGATGGAGGGAATATTTCGAGGAATTGTTAAACGTTGATGAAGATAGGGAAGCTGTGATTTCGTGTATAGGGCAAGGAGGAATAACATCTTGTAGGTGTGAGGAAGAGCCAGTTGTGAGCGTGGGGGAAGTTCGTGAGGCAGTAGGTAAAATGAAAGGGGGTAAGGCAGCCGGGATTGATGGGATAAAGATAGAAATGTTAAAAGCAGGTGGGGATGTAGTTTTGGAGTGGTTGGTGCAATTATTTAATAAATGTATGGAAGAAGGTAAGGTACCTAGGGACTGGCAGAGAGCATGCATAGTTCCTTTGTATAAAGGCAAAGGGGACAAAAGAAAGTGCAAAAATTATAGGGGAATAAGTCTGTTGAGTATATCGGGTTTTAAAATTTGTAGGGTGGGAAGATATTATTAAAAGAATTAAGATAAAAACGGGAATGGGGTTGAAGATGAACAAGGAGGCTTTGGGAAAAGGTAGGGGGTGGGGTCCCCCCAGGTTTTTACAGTAAAAAACACATAATTAAAACATTTTTTAGAAAGGCAAAGAGGTCTTTGGGGCTTTTATGGATTTGGAAAAGGCTATGACGGGTGGAAAAGGGGGGCAATGTGGCAGATTTTTTGCGGGTTTTATGGTGTAGGAGGTAGGTTACTGAAACAGGGAAGATTTTTTACGAGGTTTTAGTGGGGCCCTCAAGTTAGGTATGTGGGAAAAGGGGGGAAAAATTTATTTCCCATTTTAAAAGAAAAGCCTCGGGACAAGGAGTGTGATGTCACCGGGGTTTTGTTTAATATATTTATAGAGGGGGGTTTTGAAAGAAAAGTAAATGCGGGGGTTTTGGGCAAGAGGCGTGGATTTTTAAAAGAAAAATCACACAAAAAGTGGGAGTTGCCCACAGTTGCTCTTTGCTGTTTCCCACTGTGCTCTTGGGAAAATTCTAAAGGGAAAGTTCAGAGGATTGGTGGATAAAATTTGGGGGAGGGTAATGCAAACAAAAGAAAATTAAAGTGAAAAAAGGAAAGAGTAAGGTTATGAGGATAAAAAAAAGTTTAAAGGTGATGAAAGTTTGGTTATCAGTTTTGGAAAGGGGAGGAGTATGGAGGGTTTAATTTTATTCAGATATTTGGGTTTGGGGAAAGTGTCAGCGGAGGGGTCTTTTGAAAAAAGAGGTAAACCCATAAAATTTGAGGGGGGGGAAAAAAAGGGTTTGAGTGGTGAAATTGGAGTTTTGGGGAGCCCAAAAAATTTTGCCCCTTGGAGGAAAAAAGAGGGGAATGTATAGAGTAAGTTTTACCAAACGCCTTATATGGGGTGTAAAAGCAGGGTGATGAATGTTGCACGGGAAAGGGGTTTTGAGGCAGGGGGAATTTCAGTCTGGGGGCCCAATGTTGGTGGAATATAATCAGAAAATTTCGTATTTTGGGAAGTTAGGAGGGGGTGCGGGATTAAAAAAACTTTTGTCCAGAGGGCTGAGGAAGGGTTTTTGAGGGGGTTTCGGACTGTAGTAGAAGGGAAAGCGAGACAAAATTGATTTCAAGAGTGCATCGGGTCTGTAGGGAAAGGAAGGGGGGGGTAGGGGTCGGCCAAAGGAAAAGGGTTGGAGGGGGGGGGGGAAAAGGGAGGTTTTTTTTGGCGAGGGCTTGGACTTCCAGCGGGCCTTTCTTTGAGGTTTTGATAGGAGTGAATGGAGCCCAAAGGGTTTTTAATACTTGACGGGGCTTTTTTGGAGTTTTGGCCCAAAGAAAACATTTATAAAGGGGTTTTCCGGGGAAAACCCGGGCGGGCCCGGATTTGGGAGCCCTGGAATGGGAAGTACAGTCCGCCTCTGAAGGAGGGGTGTTAATTTTTGCATTTTAAAAAAATTGTAGGTAAACCCCCCCTCGGGCAAGACAGTGGGGGGGTGAATAAAGGGTGAAAGTTTTTTTTTTGGGGCCACCCTGCCTTGGGGGGAATCGGCCAGTTTAAATAAAAAAAATAAAAAAAAAAATATTATTATATATAATATAAAATATATATTTATATATATACATTATTTATATAATATTTTATATATATTTATATTCTTTTTATATATTTTATATATATAAATTAATATAAAAATATTATATATAAAAAATTTATTTATTTTTTTAAAAATTTATAAATATATAAAATTTTTAATATATATAATATATATATATTTTTATACATTATATATATATTTTATATATAAATAAAATATATAAATTATATTTTATATTTTATTTACCATAATATATTATTATATATATTATAAAATATATAAAAATTTAAATAAAATTATATATATATATATTTTATATATATATATATATATATTTTTAAATTTAAAAACACACAGATTATCAGTCAAGTTTTTATAAGTGTCGACACTTTCTCACCCTGGAAAGGGTTTGGGGTTATAAACAAGTGGCTTAGCAGTTACGGAAATTTTTTTTTTTCTGTTTGGCCCCAAACCCACGTAAATTCCCTAGGCTTCTAAATGGGCCAGATTAAGTGAAGGGGAAAGTCCAGAAGGCCCAGTAAAAAAAACACCTCAATAAACATATATTTTGGGGAGTTATTTTCCTGGAGTTCCTCCACCCGTTTTAGTACTCGTTTTTTCGGTCCTTTTTTTGGGTAGAAAAAAGGAAAAACTACTTGGGATTTTGGTTTGAAATTTTTTAAGGGGTTTTGTTGCAATTCTTGAATTTTGGAAAGCCCTGGAAAGAAAGGATTAAAATTTTTACGTTAGAAGATATACGTTATAAAATGTTTTAAAGGAAAAAATTTTAAAAAAAAATACCTTTTACCTATATATAGCTTATATGTTATTAAAAAAATGCGTACAAAACCATAAAAAACCCCATTTAATACAAAATGCTTCAGAAAATGTTTAAAATTTTTACGTTAAAAAATTTTTAGTGACTTATTTTAATGTGGTTGCACCGGGTCGACCCGCAGCTCCTGTTGTGCAAAAGTCTACCCCCACTACAAAGCCTCGTCTTTACTCCTTTTTTAAAGATATTAGGGGTACCCGTTCCGAAATTTTCACTTTTTCCAGATTTTTTACATGTGTGGGGTGGTGTGTGTGTGGTGTGGGGGTGCGTGTGTGTTGGGGTGGGTGGGGTGCTTTGTGTGTGTGCGTGTGTGTGTCCCGGTGTGAGGTGGCGTTGTGTGTGCGTGTGTGTGGGGCCTTTTTGTGTGGGGTGGTGTGTGGTGCTGTGTTTTGGTGCGTGTGTGTGTGCGTGTGTGTGGCGTGTGTGGGTGCGTGTTGGGTGCGTGGTGTGTCTTTGTGTGGGTGTGTGTGTGTGGTGTGTGTGTGCTTTGTGTGTGTGCGTGTGTGTGTGCGTGTGTGGGGGCCGGTGGTGTGGCGTGTTTTTGGGGCTTTGTGTGGTGCGTGCGTGTGTGGGTGTGTGTGCGTGTTTGTGTGCGTGTGTGTGTGCGTGTGTGGGGCGGGGTGTTTTCTGCGTGTGTGCCCTGCGTGTTTTGTGTGCGTGGGGGTGTGTGTGCGTGTGGGGGTTTTGCGTGGGGTTGTGGCGTGTGTGTGTGCGTGTGGGTTTTCGTGTGTGTGTGCGTGTGTGTGGCGTGTGTGTGTCCCGTGTGTTGTGGGTTGTGTGCGTGTGTGTGTGCGTGTGTGGGGTGCGTGTGTGGGTTGTTTGTGCGTGGTGTGTGCTTTGGTGTGTGCGTTGTGTGTGTGCGTGGGTGGTGCGGTGGGGTTGGTGCGTGTGTGTGGGGCGTGGGTTTGTGTCCCGTTTTGTGTGTGCGTGTGTGTGCGTGTGTGTGTGGGGTTGTGTGTCGTGGGTGTGTGGGTGTGTGTGTGCGTGTGGGGGTTTTGCTTGTGTGTGTCCCGTGTGTGTGTGTGTGTGTCGTGGGTGTGGGGGGGGGGCGGGGGGTGTGTGCGTTTTGTGGGGGCGTGTGTTGTGCTTTGTGTGTGTGCGTGTGTGTGTGCGTGGTGTGGGGTTTTGTGTGTGTGGTGTGTGTTTGCGTGTGTGTGGGGCGTGTGTGTGCGTGGGGGTGTCCCGTGTGTGCGTGTGTGTGTGGTGTGTGTGGGGTTTGTGGTGTGGTGTGGTGTGCGTGTGGTGCCGTTTTGTGTGTCCCTTTGGGGGTTTTGCGTGTGTTGGGGGCTTTGTGTGTGTGCGTGTGGTGGGCTGTGCGTTGTGGTGTGCGTGTGTGTGTGCGTGTGTGTGTGCGTGTGGTGTGCGTGTGGGGTTTGTTTTTGGGGCGTGTGTGTGTCCCGGGTGTGTGTGTGCGTTTTGGTGTGTGCGGGTGTGGGGGTTTGTGTGTGTGCGGGGTGGTGTGTGGTGTGTGTGTGGGGTGTGTGTGCGCGTGTGTGTCGCGTGTGTGTGCGTTTGGGGTTTTGCGTGTGTGTGTGGTGTGTGGGGGGGGCCCGTGTGTGTGGGGCGTGTGGGGGTGTCGGGGTGTGGGGTGTGTTTTGCTGTGTGGTGCGTGTGTGTGTCGGGTGGGGTGTGCGTGTGTTTTGGTGCGTGTGTGTGCGTGGTGTGTGCGGGGTTGTGTGCGTGTGTGTGTGCTTTGGGGTGTGTGCGTTTTGTGGGGCGTGTGTGGGGGCGTGTGTGTGTGCGTGTTTTGGTGCGTGGTGTTTTGTGCGTGGTGTGTGGTGGTGTGTGCGTGGGGTGTGGGGGGTGTGTGTGTGCGTGTGTGTGTGGGGTGTGTGTGTGCGTGTGTGTGCGTGTGTGTGTGCGTGGGGTGTGTGCGTTTTTTGTGTGCGTTGTGTGGGGTGTGTGGTTGCGGTGGGGTGTGCCGTGGTGTGGGGCTTTGTGTGTGTGCGTGTGTGTGGGGTGTGGGCGGGGTGTGTGTGCGTGTGTGTGTGCGTGTGTTTTGTGGTGGGGTTTTGTGCTTGTGTGTTGCGTGGGGTGTGGTGCTTTTGTTTTTGTGTGCTTTTGTGTGTGTGCGTGTGGTGCGTGTTGTGTGCGTGTGTTTTGTGGGTGTGGGGTGTGCGTTTGTGTGCGTGTGTGTGTCTTTGTGTGTGTGCGGGGGTTTTTTGTGCGTGTGTGTGTGGTGTGTGGGGGGGCTTTTGTGTGGTGTGTGTGTGCTTTGGCGTGTGTGCTTTGCGGTGTGCGTGCTTTGGGGTGCGTGCTGTGTGGTGTTTTGGGGTGGTTTGTGTGTGTGCGGTGTGTTTTGGCGTGTGTGCGGTTTTGCGTGTGTGCGTTTGTTGCGGCGTGTGGCGTGTGTGCGTGGTGTGTGGTGTGTGTGTGCGTGTGTGTGCGGGGTGTGCGTGCGTGTGTCCCGTGCGGTGTGCGTGTGTGTGTTTTGTGTGTGTGGCGTGTGTGTGTGCGTGTGTTTTGCGTGTGTGTGGTGTGTGCGTTGTCCCTTTTGTGTGGGTGCGTGGGTTGCTGTTGCGTGTTTGCGTGTGTGCGGGGTGGTGTTGTTTTGTTTGTGTGTTTGCGTTTTTTGCGTGTACTCACCTAGTGGAACCCTAGTTGAGGTTCGGGGTCGAGTCCAAAGTCCGGGCCCCCGCCTCTTCCCTGATCGAATTAGGTCCTCCCCCCGGGAGCCGTGAGTTTTTAAATTCTTTCCCTGCTTAAAAGGGTATGTTGGATCCTGCCCCCACTAAAAAATCGCTTCCCAAACTTTTTCCCACTTACTGACAAATCTGGGGCTAAAGAAATATTTCCCTAAAACCCTTTGTGTTTCATCTGTGTTTTCAGCTTCCCAACTGTGCCCCCCTTTTTCGGTTCCAATCCGGGAAAAACACCCTGTTTTTTGCCACCTTATCAATTCCTTCAGTATTTTGTATGAGTTATCATGCCCCCCCCAAATCCCCTCCTGTCCTCCGTGTCTTTCGGGTTTTTTTCCCCTTAACCCCTCCCCTGTAGGACATCCTCTTAGTCGGGGAACTAGTTTTTGTTGCAAACCTTTGCACTTTCTCTGGGGCTTTGTGTTTTGGGGCTAGGTGGGGTTTTCCAAAACGGGTTTTTGCCGCATACCCCAAATGGGGGCCCCTAACGTAAAACGGTGAAGGGGTCCTGAAATGTTTCCCCTTAAATTAAAGATGTGGAAGGCTGTTCTGGGGTTTTGGGCTGGGCCCCGCCCATATCTGCGCATTTTTATTTGGTTTTGTCGCTTCAGGAGATGTGATGGGGGTTATTCCCCCAAGTTTTTTTGGGGGGGTTTTGGGGGGTAGTCTCTGGCCCCCAAGACTGTACTCCTTGCGGTCTTTTTTTCCCCTTTCCCCCAATCTTCAGGACTTTGCACTTGGGGGGTTTGAACCCGGGGAGCCA
This sequence comes from Cherax quadricarinatus, assembly GCF_026875155.1. Lineage (NCBI taxonomy): Eukaryota > Metazoa > Arthropoda > Malacostraca > Decapoda > Parastacidae > Cherax > Cherax quadricarinatus. The sequence goes on along the minus strand of NC_069411.1, from coordinate 39,323,705 downwards.
ATAGCGGGCCGGGTCTCCCGCCCTGTCCAGACCCCTTTGGTAGTTCTGCCTGGTCTTCGACCCGATTTGAATTCTTTCTTTAAACTTCCGTCATCTGCAAACGGGACAACCTCAGAGTCTTTTTTCCTTCCTTCTGTCTTTTCAAAAAAATATCAGAAACAGCATTTGGTCCTGGGACTGACCCCTGTGGGCCCCGCGGTCACGGGTGCCCACCCCTGACCCCCTCCCCACTTCCATGACTCCTGCTGTCTTCCGGGCAAGATTCCCTGACCCAAATTGTAGTGCCTTCCCTGTTTATCCCTGCTTGGTCCCCCCATTTTTTTGCACCAATTTTCTTGTGTGGAACTTTTAAAAACGCCTTTTTTTGAAGTCCAAGAATATGCGTCCACCCCCCCCTCTCTCTCTTGTCTTACTGCTTTTCCACCATGTCTGGGAACCCCAGTAGGTTTGTGAAACAGGATTTCCCTCCCTAAAAAACCATTTTTGGTTTGCTGTTGATGAGATCGTTCCTTTTAGGTGTTCGCCCTCCTCTTCTCCGATAATCTTCCCCCATGTTTTTGCTTTTCTTTAAAAAATGCCCCCTGGCACGGGCCCTGTATTTAAATTGCTTCATTCTGTCCCTTTTTTTAAAAAGATTGGGACTACATTTGCTGTTTCCATGCCTCAGGCAATCTCCCTTTTTCCGATAGATGTTTTGAAATTGTTGTTGGGGGTACACAAAGCGCCTCTGCTCCCCCCCTTCAATACCCATGGGAGATTTTTTATCGGGGCCCCTTTTCCCCTTTGAGGTATCTAGCTCACCTAAAGAACCCTCTTCACTTTTTTCCCTCGGTTTGTGAAACTGTGTCCAGCACATGGGGTGGGGCCCCACCTCTCCGTCTTTCTGGGGGCCCCTTCTGTCTCCCCCGGGAAAAACACTTCTTTGAATCTCTTGTTGGTTCCTCACATACTTCACGGTCTTTTCTTTTGTCTCTTTTCCCTTTCCCTTCCCTTAGCCTGATTACCTGGTCCTTGACGTTGTTTTCCTCCTGATTGGGTGTTTCAACAGTTTTGGGTCAGATTTGGCTTTTGCTGCTATGTCTTTTTTATATTGTCTTTTGGGGCCCCCCTTCTTAAACTTGAATTTCGTTTCCGGCCCCTACGACTGCTCTCCTTTTTCTCCTGGGTCCCTTTTCCTTTATATTTCTTTCCCTTCCCACCAAAACTTGGTTTTTTTTCCCCCCCTGAATTTGGGGAAAAAAATGGGTCATCCTGGCTTTTTCATTATTCCCCCCTTACCCCTTTGGGGACAAAAATCTTCAGGGCCCCTTGCATTTTGTTACTAATATTCCATCATCTCAAATTTAAATGGCGTCCCTGCCAGTCTCTGCCCACTGAACCCCTTCAGGAAGTTCCCCTTCCCGTTTTTTCCCCTTTTTGTAGTTTTTGGGTTCTTTGCCCCGGCCTTCCCGCCCCCCTTCTCCCTCCACTTGTTGCTTACTGTGTATTCGAAGCTTTTTAAACCCCATGGTCACTGGCCCCCCAAAGGGGGTTCCCCTTTTATATGAGATGCCTCGAATTTTTGCCCCTCCAAAGGGGAATAATAAGTAGCCTTGTGGGGGTTTATCCCCTCCCCTCTCTCCCTTTTAGTTTCCCTTACGTGTTGGCACATGAAGTTTTTTCCCGTACCACATCCATCATCTTAGCCCTCCTTTTATCTTGGGGGCCCCCTGTGGGTCCCCAAATTCTCCCAATCGATCTCCTTGTGGTTAAAGTCACCCATGATCAGGACTTTGCCCTGCATGCATGAGTCTTCTGGGCCCCTCTAGCCAGTGGTCAACCCTTGCTCTATTGGGTCTCGTCGTACTCTTGCCTTGGGCTCCTTTTGTTCTGTGGTGGGTTATAAAATCACTGATTTTTACCACCTTGGGACCTCCGAGTGAAGGTGTGTGTGTGTTTGTGTGTGTGGGTGTGGTGTGTGTGTGTGTGTGTGTGTGTGGGTGTGTGTGTGTGGGTGGGGGTGGTGTGTAGTGGTGCATGTGTGTTGTGTGTGTGTTGTTGGTGTGTGTGGGTGGGGCGCGTGCGCGCGCGCGCGCGCGTGGTGTTTTGATTCTCTCAAAATAATAAATATATCATATATTTTATATAAATATATATATATATTTTATAATATATATTAATTTAAAATTTTAATAAAAATTCAAATATATATATATATATATATATAATTTTATATACATATTATATTATTTATATATATATTAATTTTTTTTTTTTTTTTTTTTATTACCACACCGGCCGTTTTTACCAAAAGGGAAAGGGGGGCCCCAAAAAAAAAAAACTTTCCCAAAACCCTCATTCAAATTTCCCTCCTGTCTTGCCCGAAGGGTGCTTTACACAAAAGTTTTTAAACTGCAACATTAACCCCCCCCTTCAAAAGTGCGGGATTTTTACTTCCCCCTCCAGGGCTAAGTCCGGCCCGCTGGTTTCCCTGAATCCCTTCATAAAAGGGTTTCTTTGCTCACACTCCAACAACACGTCAAGTATTAAAAAAAATTTGTCTTTCCCTTCACCCCCTAACAAAAATCAAGCATGCCTGCTTTAAGTCCAACCCCTGGGACAAAAACCTCCTTTAAAACCCCCCCCCTCCAAAACCCCTTTCCCAGGCCCACCCCCCCAAACCCCCCTTCCTTCCACTACAGCTGATCCCCTTTGAAGTATTCTGTTTCGCTCCATTCTCTTACCCTGTCCGAACCACCTCAACAACCCTTTTCCCCAGCCCTCTGGACAACAGTTTTTTGGGAATCCCGCCCTCCTTTCCAAAATTCCCCAAAATAAAGAATTTTTCTGCATTAATTCCAAAACCCAAAAATTGCCCCCAGACATGACATCTCCACCCGCCTCCAGCCTTCTCCCCGCTGCAACCCTTTTCAACCCCCGCCCTTTACACCCATATAAGAGCGTTTGGGAAAAAATATACTCTCATACTTTCCCCCCTTTGCCCCCAAGGGGGCAAGTTTTTTGTCTCCAAGAAATCCTAAGTGCACCACTCACTTTTTTTTTTCCCCATCAAATTTTATTTCCCCCTCATCTTTCATAGACCCATTCCCCTGACCCCGTCCATCCCCAAAAATCTGAATACGTTTTACCTCCCCCATACTCTCTCCCCCCAATCTGATATTTTAATCTTTTATCACCTAATCTTTTTTTTATCCTCATAACCTTTCCCTTTTTTCCCGTATTCACCTTTAATTTTCTTCTTTTGCACCCCCCTACCAAAATTTATCCCCCAATCTCCCGAAAAATTTTCTTTTAAATCTCCCAAGAGACGGTTTTTCAGCAAAAAGCAGCGTGGGCAAATCCCACTTTGTGTGTGTTCTTTATCTTTTAAAAATTCCCCGCCCCCTTGCCAAGACCCCCGCATTTAATTCTCTTACAACCCCATTTTATAAATATTTTTAAACAACCCCCGGGGGACATCACACAAAACCCTTTTCTAAGGCCAAATTTTTTCTGGGAAAAAATTTTTCCCCCTTTCCTACATAATCTAACCCTTTTGGCCCCCAAATATCCTCGTAAAAAAATCCCTTTATCCCGCTTTCATTTAAACCCACCCTCCTACACCTACACTTGCAAAATCTGCCACATTCCCCCCTATCCCACCCTGTATACGCCTTTTCCCAAAACCATAAATGCCCAAGACCTCTTAGCCCTTTAAAAATTTAAAAACTGTTCACTTAAAATGTTTCACTTAAACACCTGGTCCCCCACAAACCCCCTACCTTTCCTAAAAACCCCCTTGTTCATTTTGCTATCCATTCTTCCCTCTTTCTCTTAATTCTTTAATTTTTACTCTTTCCATACACTTTTTCCCGGGACACTCAACCCGACTTAACCCCCCCATAAAATTTTTTCACTCTCTTTTATCCCCTTTGCCTTTATAAAAAAGGAAACTATGCATGCTCTCCCCGGCCCAAACCCCAGGACCTTACCCTCTTCATTTCATTTATTAAACAATTGCACCAAAACCCCTCCAAAAAATATATCCCCACCTGCTTTTTTAAAATTTCTATTTTTTATCCCATCAATCCCGGCCGCCTTAAACCCCCTTTTAATTTTTCCTACTGCCTCACAACTTCCCCCACCCCTCACAACTGGCTCCCTTTCCCCACTCCACAAGATGTTATTCCCCCTTTCCCTATACACGAAATCACAGCTTCCCTTCTTAAACAAATTTAACAATTCCCCCAAAATTTTCCTTCCAATTTTCCCCAAAACCTTTTAACCCCCATTTTTAAAAACCCAACCCCCTCCTATTTTTAAATGACAAATTCCTTTGTTTTTTAGGCTTTTTTAAAATTGTTTAAACTCATCCAAAACTTTTTCTTATTTTCAAAAAATATTTTGATAACATCTCACCCACTCTCTCATTTGCTCTCTTTTTACATTGCTTCACCACTCTCTTAAACCCCTCTCTTTTTCTCCTATACTCTTCCATCCTTGCATCACCCTTTACTTTTTAAAAACTTCTCATATGCTAACCCTTTTTTCCCTTATACTCCTTTACATCATCCTTAAACCCAACGCCCCCCTCTTCCCTCCTGCACCCACTTTTCCCGTAACCAAAAAATTCTGCTGGAAAAACTCTAAACCCCCCCACCCTTTTTAAACCTACCCATACCCTTTTTGGCCCCATTTCCTATGCTCTCATTTGGGCCCTCTATACTCCAATAGCTGTTTTTATCTTACCCTAAACTGCCTCCCCTTTTTGTTTTAAACCTTCACCTTCTCTTTCCCGATGCTTCTATTCCTTGTATCCCAATTTTACCTTTTACTTCATTTTTGCTACAAATAGAAAAAATGATTGATATATCTTTTGCCCCCCTATAAAAATGTACTTCCCGAAGTCTACTCAACAGTTTTTATTTTACCAATACAAAAATCCAACAAAAATTTCTGTTTTTTTCGCCCTACATCATATCGTGTATAAAATATATTTTTATATATATATATTTTAAAAAAATAAAAATTTATATAATATATTTGCCCTATATTTATAAAAATATATGTATTTATATATATTATATAAATTTATAAATGCATATATATAAATATATTTATATAATTTTTTTTAATTAAAAAATAAAAATATATATATATTATATATAAATAATTTTTATTTTTATATTTTAAAATATATATTTTTAAAAAATATATATATATTTATATATTATATAAAAATATTTTAAATTTTATATTTTTAAAAATTATATAATATTTTTATATAAAAATTTTTATATATATTTTATAATATATAAATATTATATAATTATATATATAAATAATATATAAAATATTTTTATTTTATATTATATAAATAAATATTTTTAAAAAATATATTTTTAAAATATAAAATATAACAAAATATTATATAAAAAAAAATTATTATATATAATTTTTATATAATATAATATATATAATATATTTTTAAATTTTTATAAATATACATTTTTAATTATAAAAATATATGTTTTTTAATATTTTATATATAATATATATATTTTATATATATAAAAATAATATTTTAAAAATATAAAATATAATTATAATATTAAATATAATTTTTATAAAAATTAATTTTATATATATTTTAAATATTTTTTATATATTATATATATATATATAAATTTTAATATTTTAAATCTATAAAAAATTTAAATATATATAAAAAATATATTTTATATAAATATATTTAAATTTTTAAAAAAATATTATATATATTTTTTTAAAAATATATTATATAATAATTTTTTAATAAAATATATTTATATATATATAATTTTTTTAAAATATTATTTTTAAGATATAATATATATAATTTTTATATATATATATATTTTATTTTTATTTTATATATAATATATATTTTAATTATAAAATTTTAAATAATATATATATATTTTTTTTTAATAAATATATATTTATTAATTTTTATATATACCCTTATATATATAAAAATATTTTAAATTTTATATTTTAAAATTTTATATAAATTATATATAAATATATTTTTATAAATTTATATTTATATAAATTATATATATATTAAATATTTAAAATTTTATATTTAAATATAAAAATTTATATTTTTTTATAATATAATAAAACATTTTATATAATATAAAATTTATATATATTAAATGTTTTTATAAATATATATATAAAAAAAATTATATAATAAATGTATATTTTAAATAAATTTTTTATAAATTTTAAATATATAAATAAAAAATATTTTTTATAAATTTTTAAATATATAAATTAAATATAAATTCCCATTATATATAAATATATATAATTATAAAAAAAATTTTTATATTTTAAAATTATAATATATATAAATGTATATATAAATATATATATAAAATTTTAAAAAAATATATATATAAAATAAAAAAGTTTTATATATATATAAATGTTTTAAAATAAATATTTTATAAAAATATAAATTCCCAAAATTTAAATATAAATTTTATTTAAAATAAATGTTTTTCTATTAAAATATATATATATAAATTATATATATTTTTAAAAAAAATATATAATATATATATAAATTTTTTTTTTTTGTTTTAAATATAATAAAAAAAAAAAATTTTTATTTTAAAAATTTTGTTAAAATATAAAAAAGTTATATTTAAAAATTTTAATTCTTTCAAAAATAATTTAAATAAAATTTGTTTATTATAATAAAAAAAATTTAAAAAATAAAATATAAAAATAAAAAACCCCCAATTTTTTTTCTTTTTTAAAAAGAGGGTTTCCCCCAGGGGGGAAAAGGAAAAACCGAAAATTTTCATCCTTTTTACAAAAGTTTAAAAATTTATATCCAAAAAGAAAACGTTTCTAACCCCTTGGCCCCGGATTTTTCCCTTTTACAACAGGGTACTTTCAAAAAATTTGTTTTACTTTTAATTAATAAAATTAAAATAAAAAAATAAAAATTTTTGAAAAAATAGAGAAAAAGAGGGGGTTGAAAATCCTTTTACAAGGTAAAGGTGTATTTGAACCAATTTTTAAAAAAAAAAATCCCTGAAAAAAATTTTGGGGGAAAGGCAGAAAAAAGAATTGGGCCCAACTTACTAAAACCCCGTTGGAAAAAATTTTCGGTTTCTTTTCCCCCTTTCGGACTTTCCCCTGGTGGGGGGGAAACATACCAAAACCACATTGATTAAATAAATTTATAAATTTATTAAAAAAAAATTATAACATATAAAAATGAAAATTTAAAAAGAGAGAGGAGAGGGGGTAAGGGAAACTCCAAAACCTTTTATTTAAAGCAATTGGGTTTTTTGAACAAAGGGGGAAAAATTAAAAAAAAAAGGGAATTTTGGAAAACCCCCAAAAGGGGAAAAAACCTGCCCAAATGAAAGTTTAAAGGAAAAAAAAAATTTTCTTTGAGCTCCATGGCGAATTTAAAAAATTCCCCCCCCGGAGATTAAAAAAAATTTTTTTCCCCAAATGCAATCAAACCCCCATTATTAAGGAAAAAGGGGCCCCCCGGGTGGAAAAAAAACAAACGGGAAAAGGATTTAAAAGGGGCCCGGGGAAACCCGCAAACCTTTCCCCCAAAAGAAATTCCCGGGAAGGGGGGAAAGGGGGTTTTTAAAAGGAGCATTTTTTTAAAACCTTTTAGAAAAACCTTTTAATTTTTTTAAATTTTTTTTAAATTTTTGGGGGAAAAAAAAGGGTTTTTCGGGGTCAAAGGGGGAAAATTTCCTGAAATGAAGTTTTAAAAAAAAAAACTAAAAAATTTAAAATTAAAATTTTCCCATTTTGCCCCTTCTTTAAAAATTTTCCCCCCTTCAACCCTTTTAAAAAAATTTTTTTTCCACCTTTTCCAAATTTTTTTTCAAACCCAACCCCCTTTTTTAAAATTTTTTATTTTCTTAAATTTTTTTAAAAAATTTTTTCCCCCAAATTTTTTATTTTCCGGGGAATTTTTCTTCATTTTTTTACTTTTTCACTTTTTCTTTAAAATTTTTTTTAAAAATTTTTTATTTTTTTTTTTTTTATTTTTTTTACCTTTTATTGAGCTCTTTATTTATTTATTTATTTATTTACTGGGGGAACTGAAGGTTTGGCATCGAGTCTGAGTGGATGTTGGGTATGTACGTGTATGTTTATATGATGTTTTTATGATAACCTACACTGTAAATATTACCAGATTCCTTATTGTCTGTCCGTCTCTCTCTCTCTCTCTCTCTCTCTCTCTTTCTCACTTTCTCTTTCTCTCACTTTCTCTTTCTCTCACCTTCTCACTTTCTTTCACTTTCTCTCACTTTCACTTTCTTTCACTTTTTCTCTCACTTTTTCTCTCACTTTTTCTCTCACTTTTTCTCTCACTTTTTCTCTCACTTTTTCTCTCACTTTTTCTCTCACTTTTTCTCTCACTTTTTCTCTCACTTTTTCTCTCACTTTTTCTCTCACTTTTTCTCTCACTTTCCTCTCACTTTCTCTCTCACTTTTTCTCACTTTCTCTCTCACTTTCTCACTTTCTCACTTTCTCTCTCGCTTTCTCTCTCACTTTCTCTCTCACTTTCTCTCTCACTTTCTCACTTTCTCTCTCACCTTCTCACTTTCTCTCTCACTTTCTCACTTTCTCTCTCACTTTCTCTCTCACTTTCTCTCTCACTTTCTCTCTCACTTTCTCACTTTCTCACTTTCTCTCTCACTTTCTCTCTCTCTCTCTCTCTCTCTCTCTCTCTCTCTCACGCACGCACGAGCGTCATTCCCAACCTTCGTAATCTGGAATTAACGACGCTTTTGTGGTGCGTGTAATAAGTAGGCAGTGAATAGTATTTGTGTGAGGCAGTACTGCCAAAGTTGCAGCGTGAGGCAGTACTGTGAACACTCCCAGCCAGTACTTGCAGTAAGACACACAAGCATCTTTATTCCGAAACGTTTCGCTTATACAGTAGGCTTCATCAGTCGAGTACAGAAAGTAGGCAGAAGCAGTAGAGATGCGAAGACGATGTAATCAGTCCATCACCCTTGAAGATGTAGATTTGAGGTTGTCAGTCCCTCAGCCTGGAGAAGAATTCTGTTTCATATAGTCTGAAACAATGTGAAAGAAAAAGCGACAGGAGAGGTGTAGAGTAGAAGAAGAATGTAATCACCGTGAGGTCACGTCCCGGAGAGATCACGTCTTTCTTCCACTACTCTACACCTCTCCTGCCGACAGTATACAAGTCTCCACACTGTTCCTTGTTCCTCACATTGTTTCAGACTATGGAACAGAATTCTTCTCCAAGCTGAGGGACTGACAACCTCAAATCTACATCTTCAAGGCTGATGGACTAATTACATTGTCTTCACATCTCTACTGCTCCTGTCTACTTTTTGTACTCGACTGATGAAGCCTGCTGTCGTAGGCGAAACGTTTCGGGATAAAGATGCTAAAGTGTTGCCGTAGCATCTTACCAACTTGACGGTATTGTATGCCCTTTTGATATTCAGCACTTGCAGTAGCGAGGCAGTACTGTGAACACTCCCAGCCAGTACCTGCAGTGTGAGGCAGTACTGTGAACACTCCCAGCCAGTACCTGCAGTGTGAGGCAGTACTGTGAACACTCCCAGCCAGTACCTGCAGTACTGTGAAGACTCCCAGCCAGTACCTGCAGTGTAAGGCAGTACTGTGAACACTCCCAGCCAGTACCTGCAGTACTGTGAACACTCCCAGCCAGTACCTGCAGTACTGTGAACACTCCCAGCCAGTACCTGCAGTACTGTGAACACTCCCAGCCAGTACCTGCAGTACTGTGAACACTCCCAGCAGTACTGCAGTGCAGAGGCAGTACTGTGCAAAACTCCCCAGCAGTACCTGCAGTTACTGTGAAACTCCAGCCAGTACCTGCTGTACTGTGAACACTCCCAGCCAGTACCTGCAGTACTGTGAACACTCCCAGCCAGTACCTGCAGTACTGTGAACACTCCCAGCCAGTACCTGCAGTGTGAGGCAGTACTGTGAACACTCCAGCTGTACCTGCAGTGTGAGGCAGTACTGTCAGCACACTCAGCCAGTACTTACTGTCTCTCTCTTGTACTAAAACCATAAATATGCACTTGTGTCAACAGTTTGTCCTCAATTTCCGGTTTAATTTCCTGTTGCTCTTTTTCTGTGCCTTTGTATTTTATGCCTCTGTTAAGCCAGTTTTAATAGAAGTAACAAGAATTTTTTTTTTTTCAGTTTTAAAATGTTTTAGAAGCTAGAACAATACAGAAAAATTAGCCACGCAAAAACTGTGCAAAAATGTATTGTGGAATTTAATATCCATGACTGACAGCTCCTAACATTCAACATTACTGTGGAGAAGCTTTCAGCGCAGGATGTATTAGTGTATTAGTACAGAGCGTCTCCTGGTCCTCACCGGAAACTGACAGTCACAACTATACAACGCTGTAACTTAATGTACATTTAGATTTCGCGTATTTTCTCACTGCGCTCGCGCGCTCACGGGACACGCGGGGCTGTGGAAATGCCAATGCAACCAAAATTTAGGTGAATACATTACACACATACAGCGATTTTGAATGGTGGTGATCGGGCGTCGGCCATAACCGACCAAAAAAAAAAAAAAAATAACGTCTCTCGCTGCTCTATAGTGAAGGGAGTAGCCAGGGATTATCCGAGTGGGTCCCAAGAGAAAAGGAAATTGAGAAAAGACAGAATTTGAAGATGGAGATTGCAGATAATTCCAAGCTGTGAGGAGGAATGTACGGCACAGATGGAAAGGACCTTTGTTTTTCGTTATGTCTATAAGTAAAATAATAACTCGTGGCAGCGTACCCTGGCTTGCGTCGTAAAACTACATAGCGGGTGTTAGAGACTGGAAAACCAAACCCACTACAGAGATAGGGATGACAAGTTGTTCTCTTTATTTCGAACTCGGTCGGACGTCCTCTTTCAGCAAAACAGAGTTCGAAAGTATCGAACCACTTTTGGTGTCTGTTTCTATGTAGACTTATTCTTTTATTAACAAGTATCATAATACAGCAAGCAGCCGTAGAAAGGACAATAACGAGGACAGGATTAACTATTTGAAGGTTGGTTCAAAACCGCAGCAATGATTGACAAGGATAGTATCAGACATATGTACCGTATCATAGCATGTACAGCAGTAAGTACTGATGCTCGTAGCAAGAACTGCTATAATGATCGAGGAGGAAATGACGTACCCCGACGGCTGACACTGCATCCATGACCGAGTATGAAGGTTAAAACAGAGTAAGGACAGTGTTGAAATGTGCAACCACAGAGTTGAAGACATTAATTAGAAGCCAAAAAAATGAAACTGAGTCATTGGGATGCTATGATACGTTTCTGTAGTGAGGGGAGCCAGATGCGACAGTGGTGGAGCGAACTACATACACATTATTTTTTCCAAGCCAGGGTTCAGAAGGCCAAGAACCAGTAAATATTCCGTCCAATTACGAAGAGGGATATCCGAGAGCTGAGTTTCGATCTCTGCAAACACAGGTTGGTGGATACGAACCCATCAGCAACTCGCCCACATTTTTTACAACCAACTCATTAGATCGTTTTTCTAGTTTTAACAGAAATGTTCGCTCAGAGACAAAATACGAACCAGTTCAGAGACAGAAACTGACGAAGAGCAAAGAGAAAAAATAACAATGGAGGGCAGGATGAGGTCTATGGTACACATGCCATGGGCAGGTATGAATGAAGGTGGCCCGCCCCTGGTCCATACCTCGCTTAAACGCATCCCATGTTCTTCCAGTGACGGCCCACCCTCAACGTATACTTCGCTGGAAGACGTTTTATTGCCTGTTCGCGTATCCTGGTGCTCCCCCCTCACTGGCGCAAGTTATTATATAGATGAGATAGCGAGGTGATAGTTGCGGCATTACTCGCTTCCCTCCAGTTACATCCCAAATCGCTAAACTTCCAGTTCTGATCTTTATATTTCTGACGTTCTTAACCACGTAATTGTTCCTTCTCTCTCTCTTCTCTCTCTCTCTCTCTCTCTCTCTCTCTCTCTCTCTCGCTCTCTCTCTCTCTCGCTGTGAGAGGTTATTGATATGGTGAGGCTATGCACCTTAGGTGAAGCTGGGCGTGTAGGTAGGCAGCCCAGAGAACGGCAGATGGTGGGCATGGGCGGCTGGCCTTCCCGCCCATCCGGCCTCACCTCTACCCCCTGCCAGCTTCATCCACCACCGTACTCCTGCCTTTCTTGTCTGCCGTGTATGTTTTTATTGTCTGCCTGCCTACTTTCGTGTCTCCCTGTCATTTCTGATTACACAAGAAGTGAGGAACGCTGAAGCATGTCCGATTGCCGTATGGTAGTTGCTAGCTGCTTTTGTACCTGCCAGCTGCAGTCTTCAGCAGTAAATTTGCTGTTTGCACCCTATCGCTTGTGTGCTGCTTTGCTAACAACCTTACTCTCGCTGTTGCCTCTTCTCGTTAGTTTCCTAACGAATTTAATAGAGATTTGCAGTAGGCCTAAATCCCAGACCCAGCTCCACGCTGCTTCCACAGCCTCCACCGGCCATGAGGGACATTATCATTTAAAAACCCCTGGTTGTGTTCATGTGGGAGATGGGTCAGATACCTAAAGTCGGTGGGCCGGATCAGCCGGCTGTGGTTTCGTACGTTGGACTACGTTCGGCGGGCTGTATAAGCCTGTGTGATCTGGCCATGATCCCCCGGGAGGCCTGGTCGTGATCGCGGCCGCGGGGGCGTTGTTCCCGGAATATCCCTCAGGTAGGACACCCAGTTTTCCCATTCATTTATTTGTCTAACCTTTCCCCGCAAGGGACGGTTTCCTTGACGTGGTGAGGGCTCTGATTTAGGGATTTGGATCTGTGCTCAGTTCCCTCGAAATTAAGCCTGAATGCCTCACATCCCCCCCCCAGGCGCTGTATAATCTCCGGGTTAGCGCATTACCCCTTGATTATTTTAATAATGTCTATAACCTTGTCCATCCTTTTAAATATACCGAATGTGATGCTTTACTCAAACTTTTATGGTTCCACTAGGGTAGAAATAAGGGACGATGTTAGTCATTTTGTGATAGGACCCAATCGTCTGACCTGGTACTGGAGGTTACCTGGAGGTTATTCGGGGAAATCAACGCCCCGCGGCCCGGTCCATGACCAGGCCTCCCGATGGGACTGGGCACTGATTCAACCAGGATGTTATCTGCTGGAAATAACTTGCGTTTATTTTGTTTTTATTCTGGCAAAACAAGGAGACTTCGTGTATAACAATCGAAGATAATATTAATTATTGAGAAGGATTACCAACAATATGTTCGGTAAAGAAAAACTTATTGAGCAACTAATGAGACATTTATTACCGCTACGTTTCGCTCTCCAGGATTTTTGTCAAGCCAGAGCCTGTTCATGTATTCTTAATCCATTGTAGAAACTTCTGTCTTGCCTACCTGGAGTATACCTAGAGAGGGTTTCGGGGAGCCAACGCCCCCCGCGGCCCGGTCTGTGGAACAGTCGTGGCTTAGATATTTCAATATTTATTTACCTTTACTTTTCATTTTTTTATTTGTAAACTTCAGTCACATCTCAGTTCTACATCTTTCTAGAGAAAGTAGTTTGAGAACTTTCAAGGTGTACCCTCACAGGGGAAAAGTTTGACTCAAGTGATTAACTTTGTCATTTTTCTCTGAGTTCTCTAGCGAATATGTCCATTATATAATATGGAGACTGCAAAGTGAAACAGCCTTTCCGATGATATATAAGCTTGACTACACCTCTGGACTACTAATATTTATATGTTCCGTATATTTCGGCATATAAGGCGCGCCTTTTTCTACAAAAAGTCTTGGAAAATCACCCTGCGCCTTATATGCTCAAGGACAGGGTCAAATGTACGCTTTGGACAATTAACCCTTGAAAATAATTACTAATTTACCGTTATGATACTTGGTTGTGGCCTGATATGCCGGAAAATATGGTACATCTTAAAAAGGACTCCAAAATGTGTATTAGACTTTTCAGACTGCCTGATTACCCCTGCTGTTTTCTGTTGTCCCCTGTTGGCCCCTGCAGCACCTGTTGTCTCCCACTGTCGCTTTTCTGTGTGTTCTACGACTGGTGCCTGAAGGTCTGCCGCAGCCATTTACCTGGCTTCCTGCCCTACCTTGTCCACCTGTTTTGCTTGCCTTGTATACCTGGCCCTCCTGTCTACCTCCCATTTGCTACTTACCAGCTGGGCCTGCTGCCCACTGGCTGGTAGTTTTTTAAGGCTCTTCCCTCTTAATAGGATTACTTCCTCCGTCTCTATCCTGTTCGCCTTCATGCCTGAGACTTTCTCTCTGGCGCCCATCTGTCGTGTGCCTTGGGTATATAATACATGAAACAGTAAGCATCCTTCATTATTAGTGACGCTTTGCCCGTGGAGGGCGCTTTTTTATTGGGGGGGGGGGAAGTCACATTATCGAGTTGTTGTGTCATAACTTACCAACAAACTGGACTAAACAATTGATGGGACGCTTCGGTTGGTTCTGGACCATTCGGACAGACCGAAACCTCGTCTAATCTCAGTTTCAGTTCGCTATTAGATTGTATTACTAGATTATTCTACACATTCGAGGTATATTGGTGATTTCCCCACCCCCTTTTTTTTTATCTCCCCGGCGTATCGGCTTCACTAAGATCACGTAACAGAGATCAGACTCAGCAACGTGAGAAGGAAATATAGTAAAATACTGAGTACTGAACGAAGTCTTAATTGCTACGTAATCGCTCCTTGACGAACTTTTTCTGGTCACTGACTTGCAAAAACTCGTCACTGAGCGAAATTTTATATATATGAAATAGGTTGTTTATGTAAAAGACACATGTGCAACTAATTTGACGTTTTTACTGTGGCAACGTTTCACTCTCCAGGAACTTTAAGACGTTAAAAACAATACAAGGACACAGAGGGTATATTTAGTGAGGTGCATGACATTATATAATCGTTGTAGGTAGGCACCTCACTTTAATACCTATATATACCCTCTGTGTCCTGGAGAGCGAAACGATGTCGCAATAAAAATGTCGCACTCGTTGCACATGTGTCCTTTTACCTAAGATATCCTCCGAAATTCTTCCAACTTTATTACAAAAAAAAAAAAACAGGTTTGGCCTCCGTACTTAGTGTTTATTTGTTATATTTTGTACAATACTCCTCCATTAGATAGATTAAATTTTGGTTAATTATGCACCCGCATATCCATCATTGGACGTAGCGTCAAGAACATATGGTATCCCAAGGGCTACGAACTAGGTCCGTGTTTTTTTTTTTTTTTTTTTTTTAAAACCGAAAAAACATGGGATGGTCATAGAACAACATAAGAAAGAAGGAACACTGTAACAAGCCTATGACCATGCGGAGCAGGGTCCATTCCCCCACCCCCCGGATTATACCCAATACCCCCCCCACCACACCCACCCCGGCTATTGTGAAACGGATGATATTTACAGTATCTGTAATTTACTGTGTGATGACTGAGGGTTAACTGTATTAAAACTATGAATCATGACTTTAGGTGGTAATTATAAATAGCCACCCCTCCCCCCCCGCTTCCTACTCAAAAACACCAATGAGTCTCTCTGAAGACAGCTTGTGGATCAGTTGCTGCTTCCGTATTGGAGTGTCCAGGAGCTGAGACTCGACCTTGCCAGCCACATGTAAGAGTCACATGTAGTCTACCTCCTGAGTTACGTGAATAATACAACACATAAAACCACACACAACACAAACAGGCCCAGTGTCTAACTACAAATGCCCCTGATAACTGGTAAAACACACCAAACACACACAACCACACACACACACACACACACCTCACATATATCATAATGCTCTGCCATGCTGACAAACCGCTTGCCTCAGTTCTAGAATAA
The DNA here is from genome assembly GCF_026875155.1 of Cherax quadricarinatus. Lineage (NCBI taxonomy): Eukaryota > Metazoa > Arthropoda > Malacostraca > Decapoda > Parastacidae > Cherax > Cherax quadricarinatus. Next base: position 39,307,796 of record NC_069411.1, on the reverse strand, counting down.
AAAAAAGATACTCCTGTGGCATCTCCTTGTAACTTTTTGTGAGTGCAGACGAACACCAGGAATTAGGTTTGACTTTGTACTAACTTATAAGAAACATAAGTTTTAGAAACGAAGAGAACACTGCAGCAAGCCTATTGGACCAGCGAGGACAGTCAGTCTCCTACGGCTTAAGCCAATGCCCCCACCTAGTCAGGTCAGGTCACATTGACTTAAGGGAGGAAACGGCAACCGACCTGGTAGCACAAGCTAACCAGGTCCAACTCAACACCCACCTCACATTCACTCATGTATTTATCCAAAAATTTTTAAGCTTACACAACGTTTGGGCCTCTATAACTGTATCTGGGAGTTTGTTCCACTATTCCACAATCTATTACCAAACCAGTATTCCTATATTCCTTCCTGAATCTATGAATTTTTCCAACTTAAACCATTGACTGCGAGTCCTATCTAGGCTAGATATTTTCAGCACATATTTTACTCCCCTTTATTTATTCCTGTTTTCCATTTATTCACCTCAATCTATCGCCCTAATTTCTACGTCTTTTCTAGAGAGTTGCCGATTCAGGGCCCTTAGTCTATCCTCATTGGAAGGTTTCTGATACATGGGAACAACTTTGTCATCCTCCTTTGTACATTTTCAGAGCATTTATATCCATCTGTAATACGGTGACCATAACTGTGCAGCATCCATTCCTAATGAGGCCTAACCAAGGAAGTATAGATTTGAAGAAACAACCTGAGGACTCCTATTGTTTATGCTTCTTGATATGAAGCATGGATTTCCTATTAGCTTTATTGAGAAACACTTTATGCACTGTTGTCTTGGTTTTGATTACTGCTAACCAAGAAACTCCTATTCTTTTTCGCAATCCGTAATATTCAGATATACATTATTTAGTTTATATGTGGCATGTTTTTGTCTGTCAACATTTAGAACTTTGCACTTTGTCTATATTAAACTGCATCTGCCACTTCTCCGGACCACTGCATCAGTCTATTCACCATCTTCCTGAGTGTTTATTGTCCCGTCAGAATGAATCGACGGCCTATTTTGGGTGTCATCGGCAAACTGCTGCTGTCGCTCTTTATGCCCTCTCTATGTCGTTTATGTAGATTGTTGAACAGCAGGGGCCCAACACTGGACCCCTGTGGAACCCACCGCTCGTGACGCTTCCCATCTCTGATTTCTCCCTCATTTATACAAATCTTGACTGCCCTATTGTCACCTTGCCTCTATCCAGGAAAAATTTATCCTCCTATTGTTCCATGTGCCTTATTTTTACTTAATAGTCATCTGATGTGGACCCTGTCTAAAGCCTTACTGAGTCCATATACACAAAATCATATTCCTTACCAGGATTACCTCCTCAAAACACCTTGGTGAAAAAGTTAATAAATTCGTAAGGCAGGAACGCCCCTTTGTAAAACCATGCTGAGGATTAGTTGATTACTTTTATGCTTTTCAAGTGGGCTACGAACTGCATCGGCAAATATTGATTCCATAGAATTTTCCCATATGGAGGTTAGGCTTATTGGTCTATGTTCGAAGTTAGGACCTGTCACCTGCTTTGAATAATAGGGTTCACATTTTGCCATTTTTCCATTATCTGGCACCATGTCAGTTTTGTAGTGATATGCTGAAAAGATTAGCCCAATGGTTTGCCTAAGCTCCTCTTTACATTCTTTAGAACCCTTGCATACAGTTCATCAGGGCCTGGGATTGTTAGGTTTTAATTTATCTATTTTCTAGGACCATGTCACTTGTGACACCTAATCGTTTAACAGTTTATTATCGTCCTGTCTACATAATTTATTTTGGATATCGTGGTATCCTCCTGTGTAAAAACTGTGAGGAAGTATGTGTTAAAAATTCTACACATTTCCTTTATCATGTAGTGAGCCTGACCAGAGGAAACTTTGTGTGGGATTTCTTGTCCCCTGATCTTTCTTCTGTTACACCTGAAAGACTCCTTTTGGGTTAGTCTTCGATTCTCTTGCAACTTTAACCTCATAATCTCTTTTTGCTTTTCTAATTCCACTTTTTATTCTCTTTTAACTGAAGATACTCAATTTCTTAACTGCCCCTCTCCTCTTTTGTATTTGCCTATATATGCCTTCTTTTGACCAATCAGATATTTTTAATCTATTGTTCATCCATTTAGGTTCATTTTTTGTTTGATCTGATTTTCCTATTAGGAACATAATTGCTGAGCAGCTTAGAACCTATGCCCTGGGATTGCGTCACTATCGGCAACCATCCACCACTACCTGAACCCTTAGTCTGGTAATTCCAGCTCAGCACCTCCATAAGTATTTTTCAGTCCATATGTAATCAGCCAAAGCGAAAGCAGGGGACGGAGTCTTGATGGCCATTATTAGGGGAGTTCAATGATATATTAATTACTGTGTGATTGTGATCACTTTCCCCAAGCTCATCATTACCTCAGATTATTTATAGTGTTCCCTACTGCATACGAACCAGTCAAGGAGGTTAATTTCCCTAGGTTGGCTCTGTCACTAATACCCCCACCTCTTAATAAAATCAATCCTGGTCGTATCGCAAGAAAGTCACCTGACTCTAAATTTCTGTCAAATTGCTCCAGTAATCTGTCTTTAGTTGAAAATTCCCATTAGCCACAACATTTTCGTATGTTGTTGCCTACGAATTTCGTCCATAGAATTACTGCCACTCCTTCAAAACAAAAAAAAATGATTTGGGGGCCCTGTAAATCACACCAAAATTATTTTTTCTCTGCCCTCGAGATGCTGTAACCAAACAAGATTCAGTGACCAATCAGATGATAAAAACAACTAATACCAACCTTAATGGCAGAATATCGATACACTTTTTTTTTTTACAATATAACTCGACTTTTTTTTAAACGTGAATTGTGTTAAGGCTTATATGAGAGGATAAACAGTGGGTGTCCTTGAATGACGAGCACCTCATGAGTGTCACACACTCTCATCTCTCTCTCTCTCAGCTCTTCTCTCTCTCTTCTCGCTCTATCTCTCTCTCTCTTTCTCTCTCTCTCTCTCTCTCTCTCTCTTCAACACACAGAATCGTGAAATGTAACACATAGCCTAAGGAGTTTGAAGTGCGTCCATAAATTGTGGTTCAGGAGGGCCCGCCTATCACAGGTGGTTAGGTTCTGGCTGCTGCTGTGAAATCAAAAATTGCCTGTAAAGCGAATCATAACCTTTTCTCCCTTTCAAATGCATACTGAAGCCTGATAACATGTTTATACTATTATGTATTAAGTGAGCAACATAGCTAAGCCTAAAAAAATGCATGTACAGTACACACACAACTTCAAAACATTTTCATCCTTAGCTAATAGTGAGTGGTGAATATATTTTTTGCTGGAAGTCTGAATATATGAAGAATAGGTATAACTGAAAACTGCTGTATTAGCAGAACGCTGTAAAGCGAAGTACTGCAAAGTGAGGCTTGCCTGTATCCAGTTTATTCTGTAATCTGTTACAGGAGATCGCTGAACTCGTAGGGGTCAAACAGCACCCGGAAAGGAAACGTAATCGAGTTCAGTATAAAGACAAGAACGATAGTTCCTAATTCCTGAGAGAGGAAACCCTTCATTAGCATCAAACCCCCTTTAAAAAATACAGGCTGAGAATACTCTTCTGTTTCCAGGTTAGTCATAGACTTCCTCCCAGCTGCAGGCGATGAATGGAGTTCGTGTAAGAAATCTTTCACTCTTAGTAGTTGAGATCGACTGAATACCTGTGCTTGTGTGTGTTTATTTAGGCCATAAAAAAAAGTTTTCATTGTGCTGTGCTCCAACCCTGACCATGTGTTTTTTGGGAAGAACCCGACCCATTCTGCTTCCTTCCTATTACCTGACGACGAGTGTTGTATGACCTGTATGTATATACCATATTTTTGCTGATATTGTGATAATATAATAAGAGATATGTGACAGGTATATATATATATATATTATATATATATATATATATATAATATATATATATATATATATATATATATATTATGCAAAACAACCACTGTGAAAGAATAATGAAATTCCAAGCGCTTTCGTGACTACTCACATTGTCAAGGAACAATGTGACTATTCCATGATAATGTGAATAGTCACGAAAGCGCTTGGAATTTCATTATTCTTTCACAGTGGTTGTTTTGCATATTCTGAAATCACTAGTTAACTGTGATCTTATTTCATATATATATATATATATATATATATATAATATATATATATATATATATATATATATATATATATATATTATATATATATAAACAACACTGCGATTAGCCGAGGACTCGAACCCATGTCGTTTTGGCCCGTCTCATGGTGAGCGAAAATCACATGACTTTCTAACCCACAGGACCACTCAATCTTACAAGAACCAAGCACCCAGCAGAGCGAGGTGTTTTACCTTGATCCGAGGACATACGGTGGTATGGGTGCCTCTGAGCTAAATTCATTCTACTCCCCGTTTGATGCACTAGCCTACACGAGCAGTCCTGTGTTTTAGAGCGCCATGGGATTTTCGCTCACCATGAGGCGGGCCAAAACGACATGGGTTCGAGTCCTCGGCTAGTCGTGTATACATATATATATATATAGTAGTCTCATGATATTACAAAAAGCATGACGATTTTTCAAGTTTTAATTTAAGTAAAAGTTATGACAATATCAATGATATATTATCTGAAAAAAGTGACGGCAACAACAAGAACGACGCCCCGCTCTGTCGTCACAAAAAACAATGATTGTGAAATATTAAACCATTTCCTCCCCATTATGCACTTCCTTTTTAGCTTCCTGCTACGAATTATTCTTATTCTGACCCAAACCGGACGTCATACTTTGAAGAGTGTTAGTGTGGACAGGTTCGTACCGTCGCACCTTCAGGATGCAGCACTCCCTCCTCACCTCCAAGCTGTTTAGCATCCTGTGCTATTCTTGCTTTATTCATAGCATTTTTTTTTGTATGTGTGTGTGTGCTCTTGGTGTCTTACGATTTGATTTTGTAATTAATGATATTTTCACGAAGAAACTGCCGTAAACCCGTGAGGGGCATAGGCACGGGTTTACGGCTTTTTTTTTTTTTGGTGGTAATATGCCGGCATCCTACGGTCCTCGTGGGTTTACTGCATTGTTTTGGTGAAAATGTCAATAATCACAAAAATCGTAAGACACAAAGAAAACACGTACAAAAAATATTGCTAGGAATAATACGAGGCTAGTAGAGCGAGGTTCAGTGTGTTACTCGACGAGATATTGTTGAGTCGTGATCGTTTTAAAATGTAACAAATGCTAATTAAGAGGATAACTGGTAAACCAGCAAAAGGTTTCAATCAAATGACGGAAAGCTCCACGAAAAGGGTCAGGAGACCTTGTTCCTGAGAAATTAAATAACCCTGAGCATTTTTTTTTTATTTTTTTAATGGTCTGTGTTAGTTTCCAATATAGTTTACTGGTTAAGTATTTTTAACTTTTTGTGTTTTAAATCAGTTTGCAGTTCTCTGCTAACGTTCATAATGTGTATTGACGTTTAAAAATACAAAAAAAAAAAAATATGACGGTTTGATAGTTGTTTCGTTTGAGGATTCTTTATACTGTCATTGATCTTTCATAACGTTTTTCTTCTGGGTTTTGTGGTCTTTCACTGCGAATACCACATTTCTGTTACGCGTATTATCACGCAAATTTATTGTTATAACTCTAAAGAACTTTATGTATATAAACGTGTGTGTGTGTGTGTGTGTGTGTGTGTGTGTGTGTGTGTGTGTGTGAAAGAGAAGGCGAGGAGAGACAAAGATAAATTAGTTAAACTCGCCTAACAACGTAAGTATTCACTGCCTTTCAGAGTCTTTACCGAGGTCCAGTAAGAGATTCAACCTTCCTTGTGTTTCCTGTCACTTGTTTTCTTAACCTCCACATATCCCATCCGCTCTTACACCCCCATCAGCTCTTCTCTCTTCACCATTCTCCTGTCTCTTCCTTTCCCTAACTACCTCTCCGCCCTTCCCCCCATACTTCCAAACAAGGCCTAGCGACCTGGCCTCCCTGACAAATCAATATAATACAATGTAACTTGACCCTGCCCACCTTATCATGGGACCAGCCAACATTTAGTGAGTGGTGCTTAGTACAAGTCAAGTGTTTCGTTCTTGAAGTTCAGGCTGGTTATCACCTGGCTTGTTCATGTACCCTTAGGCAAATAGTGTAGTGTTAAGATTTCGAGAGGTTATTGTAACAGGAACTCTGCATTATATATGTATACATGCATGATTATATATAGATTACCTGGAGATTACCTGGAGAGAGTTCGGGGGTCAACGCCCTCGCGGCCCGGTCTGTGACCAGGCCTCCTTAGGTCAGTGTCCCAGAATGCGACCCACACCAGTCGACTAACACTCAGGTACCCATTTTACTGATGGGGAACATAGACAACAGGTGGAAAGAAACACGTCCAATGTTTCTTCTCTGGCTGGGAATCGAACCCAGGCCCTCACCGTGTGAAGCGAGAGCGTTAACCACCAGTAGGTTGGTATGTCAGCATAGTTGCTGATCCCGTATATGTTATCTGAGTATCATAGTACCGCTCATATGTTTTACATACACGACCTCTTGCTAGGCTCAGCGACTAGCATGTGACGTCACATGTAAGTTTGGACATGCATGTGTAATGTGACCTAAGTAGAAGTAGCAAGACCTACCTGAAATCTTGCATGTTTTATGAGACAGAAAAAAGACACCAGCAATCCTACCATCATATAAAATAATTACAGGTTTCCGTTTCACACTGGCGTGGCAGGACGGTAGTACCTCCCTGGGCGGTTGCTGTCTACCTGTCAGCATAGTTGCTGATCCCGTATATGTATATGTTATCTGAGTATCATAGTACCACCCATATGTAAAACATATGGGTGGTACTACGATACTCTGATAACATATACATATACGGGATCAGCAACTATGCTGACAGCTCGGTCATGTTACGTATGTCGTCTCGACATACAATAGGCTGAACAGCCAGGTGGGTCTGGGCTGATTCTATACAATGGCAAGGACATATGTAACTTAAAACATATGGGTGGTACTATGATACTCAGATAACGTATACATATACGGTATCAACAACTATGCTGACAGGTAGACAGCAACCGCCCAGGGAGGTACTACCGTCCTGCCACGTCAGTGTGAAACGGAAACCTGTAATTATTTTATATGATGGTAGGATTGTTGGTGTCTTTTTTTTCTGTCTCATAAAACATGCAAGATTTCCGGTAGGTCTTGCTACTTCTACTTCTACTTAGGTCACATTACACATGCATGTCCAAACTTACATATACACACACCCCTCTGGGTTTTCTTCTATTTTCTTACTAGTTCTTGTTTATTTCCTCTTAACTCCATGGGGAAGTGGAACTGAATTCTTCCTCCGTAAGATGTGACCAAAATGCCAGGAGCAAAGGGATAATAACCCCCTTCTCTTGCATACATTATTAAATTTAAAGAGAGAAACTTTCATTTTTTTGGCGTCACCCTGCCTCGGTGGGATACGGCCTGTTTGTTGAAAAAAAATATATATTACCTGGAGGTTACCTGAAGGTTATTCCGGGGATCAACGCCCCCGCGGCCCGGTCCACGACCAGGCCTCCCGATGGATCAGGGCCTGATCAACTAGGCTGTTACTGCTGGCCGCACGCAGTCCAACGTACGAGCCACAGCCCGGCTGATCCGGCACTGACTTTAGGTATCTGTCCAGCTCTCTCTTGAAGGCAGCCAGGGGTTTATTGGCAATTCCCCTAATGCTTGATGGGAGGCTGTTGAACAGTTTTGGGCCCCGGACACTTATGGTGTTTTCTCTTAGTGTACCAATGGCGCCCCTACTTTTTATTGGCGGCATTTTGCATCGCCTGCCCAGTCTTTTACTTTCGTAGGGAGTGATTTCTGTGTGCAGATTTGGGACCATTCCTTCCAAGATTTTCCAAGTGTAGATTATGATATATCTCTCCCTCCTGCGTTTCCAACGAGTACAAGTCAAGTGCTTCCAAGCGTTCCCAGTAGTTAAGGTGCTTGACAGAACTTATACGTGCAGTAAAGGATCTCTGTACACTCTCTAGATCTGCGATTTCACCTGCTTTGTATGGAGATGTTAATGTACAGCAGTATTCCAGCCTAGAGAGAACAAGTGATTTGAAAAGGATCATCATGGGCTTTGCATCTCTCGTTTTGAAAGTTCTCATTATCCATCCTATCATTTTCTTTGCACGTGCGATCGTGGCACTGTTGTGATCCTTGAAAGTGAGATCCTCAGACATTACTACTCCCAGGTCCCTTACATTATTTTTCCGCTCTATGTATGGCCGGAGTCAGTAGTATACTCTGTTCTAGTTATTATCTCCTCCAGTTTTCCATAACGAAGTAGTTGGAATTTGTCCTCATTGAACATCATATTGTTTACCGTTGCCCACTGGAAAACTTTGTTTATATCTTCTTGGAGGTTAACCGCGTCCTCAGCAGATGACAGCCTCATGCAGATCCTAGTATCATCCGCAAAGGATGATACGGTGCTGTGGTGTATATCTCTGTTTATGTCTGATATGAGGATAAGGAATAAGATGGGGGCGAGTACTGTGCCTTGTGGAACAGAGCTCTTCACTATGGCAGCCTCCGATTTAACTCTGTTGACCACTACTCTTTGTGTTCGATTTGTTAGGAAGTTGAAGATCCATCTCCCCACTTTCCCAGTTATTCCTTTAGCACGTATTTTATGGGCTATTACGCCATGATCGCATTTGTCAAATGCTATGTATGTATATATTTATATGTATGTATATATTTATGTATGTATGTATGTATGTATGTATGTATGTATGTGTGTGTGTATGCTTAGATAAAATAATTTAAATTAACCCCACCCCATTTTTCTCTTCTGTGTGTAATTTTTGTTTTTCTGATGTGTGACGATGGAGATCTTTTTCTAAAAATTTCATTTCTCCTTCATATGAGATAGGCCATCATGAGAGATGGCAGTCCCCAAGAGACAGTTACTCCAGCTCTGCTGGACGGAAACCTCTGAAGCTGCCGTAGCTGATAAACCCTCAGCGAAATAAACCAAACCAACCAAACCAACCAACTGAATTCTTCCTCCGTAAGATGTGACCAAAATGCCAGGAGCAAAGGGCTAATAACCCCCTTCTCTTGCATACATTATTAAATTTAAAGAGAGAAACTTTCATTTTTTTGGCGTCACCCTGCCTCGGTGGGATACGGCCTGTTTGTTGAAAAAAAAAATATGTTTTTCTGATGTGTGACGATGGAGATATCTTTCTAAAAATTTAATTTCTCCTTCATATGAGATAGGCCATCATGAGAGATGGCAGTCCCCAAGAGACAGTTACTCCAGCTCTGCTGGACGAGTCCTCAGCGGAATACTGGACGATATGCTCCATCGGCCTACTTTTGAAGTCTCCCAACTCAGGTATACAGATTTCAACAGTGTGGAACCCATCCTGTGTGATGGAATATGCAACTACCACATAACATAGGGCAGTAGCACATTGTTCATGTATCCATTTTTTTTTTCTAAATAAAAATTCACTCTCCATGTACAAAACTGAGCCTTACTGCGAGACGTCCCAAGGGTCTACTCTTCACTGTCACACATTTTCCCTGCATCAAACCTTCCCATTTCCCCTCTTTTCCCCTCCATGACACTGATTAGCGCAATCACACTTGACAAGGTACATATCAAAAGGGAGGGATTTGTTAGGGGAAATGGGGAAGGGGAAGGAGGGGGCTAAGTCCCCTCGGGACACGTGGTGCTTTTATGCAGTGGAGGGGAAGACCTCTTGTGCTTCTGAGAGGTGGGAGACGTGGAGGTTCGATCCTCCGTCCATGTGAATTATTCAAGACAAGGAGGAGGAGAAGTGGAAGTTCGATCTGCCATCCATGTGAATCATTCAGCACAAGAAGTGGAGGTTCGATCTCCGTCCATGTGAATCATTCAACACAAGGAGAAGTAAAGGTTCGGTCCTCCGTCTACGTGAATCATTCAAGACAAGGACTGAAGGTTCGATCCCTCTTTTCCTACTAGCTTAAGAGGGCTGGGGAGAGGGAATGGTTGAATTCGATGAGGACTCAGCAATTCCCAGCCTATAGACGTTTGCCCTATTTGGGGTAATTTCGCTTTTAAAAAAAAAATTGTATGATTTGTTAGGATCAAAATCTATCACTGCAGATGTCAATCACAATAGTCAATAATACATTAATACCTATATTAGAGAATAAAGTTAACATATACAGAGATACATTATTCCATTATATATATATTTTTTTACAGCATTGTTATTATTATGATTATTATTATTATTACAGGAGGGTCCCACTCTACAGCGCTTCGTTTTACGGTGTTTAGCTAATGCAGCAGTTTCCACTTATACTTATTCTTCATTTATTCAGACTTCTACAATCAATATATTCACCATTCACTATAAGCTAATGACGGAAATATTTTAAGGTGATTAATGTGTGTACTACGCATTATTTAGGCCTAGCTCTATTGCTCACTTAATATATGTTAGTGCAAACATGTTATCAGGCATACATTATTTTTTTTATGTATTAACACATCGGCCTTCTCCCACCAAGGCAGGGTAGCCCGACAAAGAAAAACTTTCATCATCACTCACTCCATTACTGTCTTGCCACAGGCGAGCTTACACTATAGTTATAAAACTGCAACATAAACATCCGTCCTTATGTGCACCTGAAAGTGAAAAAAAAGGCTATTTCACTTTACAGCAGTAACCAGGGAACCTTTAAAGTCTAAGCCCACAGGGCTAGGTTTGATCAGATGAAGGGGAGGATTGCTCTGAATCCTTGACTCAAGATCCCAACACTGGCGTCAAGGCACCCACTTTACCCTTAAAGTAAGGACTGAAAAATGGTGGTCTTTCTATGTATGTGGGAGATAACGATTCTCTTTTTTTTTTTTTTATCTTCAAGAGGAGACACCCTCCTCAGAGCTGATTTCAACAGCACTGAACAAGTCATGTTTTGAATACAGATTCGGCTTGAGTATCCGGTTCTGGCATCAAGGGAAAAGGACGGTTCTGATTTCTTTCAACCGCACGCACTTGTGAAAATCGGGACGGAGTTTTTAGCTTGTTTTTCTTCCCATGAAGATCAAGGAGAGAAGGGCAAGTGAAAGGGTATATGAGATATGCTCTGAGCATTACAGCGTCTGATATGTGCTCTATATGTTACAGCGTCTGAGATGTGCTTTGTACGTTATACCATCCGAGATGTGCTTTGTACCTAAGGCGTCTGAGATGTGCTTTGTACATTACCTCATCTGAGATGTGCACTGTACGTTACAGCATCAAAGATAAACACTGCACGCTATAACATCAGAGATTTGTACATTACAGCGTCCGAGATGTGCACTGTACGTTATAGAACCAAAGATTTGTGCGCTATAGCATCTGAGATACTCCTCTTACGTTACATTATCTGAGACGTACGATATAGTCAGGTCTCCCTACACATATTGCTGTTGTTCACTTAGAAGAAATTAGAGAAATAGGGGTTAGTCGCATTTGCTGGTTTCATCCAGGATAGAACCTAATAAGGACTCCAATGGAATTGGCTCACACTGCTTGCCTTTCTGGGTTATCCTGGATTTTTTTTTTTACTCTCTGAGATAATTAACACTAAAGAGAATTCTTCTAAGGAGACAGAGAGTGCAACGGACAACTGTAGTAGTAGCAGCAACACACACAGCAAGACGCATTCTTGAGCATCCTGAGCTCTCGGGCTTAATGCCCAAAGCTGAGGTGTGACTCCAAAAGGATCCTGTAGTGCTTACTGCCTTTGCACCACTTGACATCGTCTGCTGCTATGTAGCTGCCACACACTTCGATCCCACTGTGGGCGGGGTTTGTTGCAGCCCAAGGTGCCTAGCTCTTCCCTCCGAGCCCCGTGGGGGCGGGGGAATGGGGATAGGCCTGGGGACAGATGGTCCGAGGAGACGAGGAGGTACTTGTACCTCCTCCCATGGCACCTCTTGGAAAAGACCCGAGCCTGGCGATTGTACCGGCGAATCTGCAACAGAACATTTTAAGGAGAGAAATTATTCGGGTAAAATAAGCAGTCTGAGCCTTCCACAGAACTGTGGTGAAGAGTAAGTTTAAATGAAGGGCGTGGTTGAGTGCGTGGTTGAGTGTGTGGTTGAGTGTGTGGTTGTTGAGTGCGTGGCTGAGTGCATGGCTGTTGAATGTGTGGTTGCTGAGTGCATTGATGTTAGTATGCTTGATTGCTAAGGGCTTAGTAATTAAGTGGTTGGTAGTTAAGTGCGTGGTATCATGGTAAACATTTGAAGCCTCATATTAACTCTGCATTTTTTTATTCACATGACAGAGAAACGCCTGAATGCCATTAAAAGGATATAAATTTTGAGTATTGTTTCGTCTTTTGAAAGTTTCAAGTCTGCCAAATAATTTACTGGGCTTTCATTAGGTAGACAAACTCTTTCTTTTCTAATTTCAAACTTCACAATTGGAAGTAATGACTGTTAATATTAAAGTGAAGGTTAGGAACTTACTGGGATAAAAAAAAAGTTGGGAATCTTTAGACTGTGTGTGTGTGTGTGTGTGTGTGTGTGTGTGTGTGTGTGTGTGTGTGTGTGTGTGTGTGTGTGTGTGTGTGTGTGTGTGTGTGTGGGTGTGTGTCTGAACAGCTACCTCTTGCTGTTCAATAAATTCCGGCAAAAGTATGAAGTCTCATTGACTTCCTCAAGTATCCTAGCAACACAACAATACGTGTGTATTTCTGGAGGCCAAGAATTTCGTCGAAAGTGGAACGTAAGAGGTTAGGTTAGGTCAGGAAACGCAAGTGTTTCCTGACCTGTGATGACCCGCACTGGAACTTTAGGTCATCTGACCAAGGCCTTCCGCTGGATTACCGGTCCAGTCCTTTAAAAATTATGGTTATGACTATAGACATTTAAAGAAAAGTGAGAGTGTGAGTGTTCCCATAGGGAAGAAGCTGCGACGCCACGTCAAAACGAGTGTCTGTCACCTTAGGCAATTGTGTCCATTTTCAGGAGCTCAGTAATTGTATGCTTGTGAGATTACAAACGACTGAAAACGAAAATTCTTCATTTCAAGTTGCAGTGTTCAGAGAGTAGCACCACATGCCAGCTTCTTTGCCCAAACATTACGGTCACATCCTCACCATGCCATTCCTTGCCTCACTCCCAATGACATTTTGATTTTGACACCCACATGTCCTTCCCACGACAGAGCGAGTTTCTCAGACGCGTCTTGACTCTGCTAGGAACAGCTGATTAGTCTGATTACCCTATACTCCTCATCTTCCTCTGTTATTCTATGCGTTGGACTGAAGAAGGCACTGGCTGTCGAAACGTTTCCTCAATAAAGATTCCAAAATATTGCACAAGTGATGAAAGCCATAGCTCCGTGTCTTCCTTTGCGGATGACGCCCGAATTCCATGACAGTGACCTCCATCGAAGACACCGCCAGACTCCAAGCGGACACCAACCGAATCTTCAGATGGGCCACTTCAAACAATATGAAGTTCAATGAAGATAAATTTCAACTACTCAGATATGGAAAGCTCGAAATTAAAACTGTATCAGGGTATACAACAAATTCTAACCATGTAATATAGTGAAAAAGTAATGTTAAGAACCTGGGAGTGATAATGTCAGGATCTCGTCTTCAAAAACCACAACAATGTATCTACCTCATCTGCTAGGAAAATGATAGGATGGATAATGAGAACCTTCAAAACTAGGGACGCCAAGCCCATGATGATTCTCTTCAAATCACTTGTTTTCTATAGGCTGGAATACTGCTGTACACTAACGGCCCCCTTCAAGGTAGGCGAAATTGCTGACCTAGAGAATGTACAAAGAACTTTCACAGCACACATAAGTACGATAAGGCACGTAAATTACTGGGAACGGTTGAAATCCCTTGATTTGTATTTCCTGGAATGCAGGCGAGAGAGATACATGATAATATACACTTGAAAAATCCTAGAGGGATTAGTACCAATCTTGTACACGAAAATCACTCCCTGTGAAAGCAAAGGACTCTGCAGGAGATGCAATATTTCCCCAATGAAAAGCAGAGGTGCCACGAGTACATTGAGAGAGAACACAATAAGTGTCGGGGGCCCAAGACTGTTCAACTGCCTCCCAGCATACATAAGGGAGATTACTAATAGACCCCTGGCTGTCTTCAAGAAGGCACTGGACAGACACCTAAAGTCAGTACCCGACCAACCGGGCTGTGATTCGTACGTCAGTTTGCGTGCGGCCAGCAGTAACAGCCTATTTGATCAGCCCCTGATCCACCAAGAGGCCGGGTCTCAGACCGAGCCACGGGGGCGTTGACCCCGGAAACCCTCTCCAGGTATACTCCAAGTATTCTTCAACTTCTATTCAGATTTCAAAAGGAATCCATTCTGATTTATTTAATGGGAATTATCCAGTGTTTATAGAATAATGATTATAATAATGATCAAGGCTGCCAGATTAAACACATCAACTTCCTGCTAAAATCAGAAATGAGCGTAATCTAATAATTTATTAATAATAATACGTCGTTATCCAGTTACCATTATCCACTCAGTCACAGTGAACGATTCCTTGGAACCACAGTTATGACAGTCATTGACTGTCGAAGTAACAGAGGACCTTTTTCTTTCTAACATAACTTGTCTCCCTATTTAAAGTTTTATCTAGCTTCTAGTGAGAACTTCGAGTCCGTTTTCGTCTTGTTTATTCAATCTATTTTGCTTCTGCTCGATACTTTATCAAATCTTTTTTCCACTTATTTAGTTTTCCAAGTCTTTTTTCCAAGTTATTTAGCACTTTATCGAGTCTATAATCATTCTATGTAGGGTGAAATGTCTTCTCATAAAAGGCTCTATCCTCTGTGTATTTTACTTTTCTAATTGTCGGCTCCTCGCCATTCGCCACACGAAAATTCGTCCTAGATAAATGGAAAGATATGCAACTGTTATGATGTTTTTATTGCGACATTGTGTGTGTGTTTGGAACAAGCACAGACACCAGCACACACAAAGACAACACACACACTAACAAACACACACACACACACACACACACACACACAACAACACACACACTAACAACACACCACACTAACAAAACAGCCGCGCGCGCCACAACGCGCGCGCGCACACACACACACACACACACACACACACACACACACACACACACACACCCCACACACACACACACACACACACACACACACACACACACACACACACACACACACTAACAACACACACACACACACACTAACAAACACACACACACACACTAACAAACACACACACACACACACACACACACACACACACGCACGCTATCTGTCACACAAAAAGGCGCATATTACGCCATTAAATGAAAAATTTACAGATGACCGACAAATTTCTAAACTCTCCTTTTTTCCCTTATTTATATACAATATTGCAGACGCACACGCAAATAAGAACGGGTACTCGAAATATGAACACGCGCACGCAAATGTGAAAAGTTACTTGTGAATGAGACCACTCACACGCAGGCGTGATCACGCACACGGAAATGAAAACAAGCACACGCAGTTACGAACAAAACACGCGAACGATGACACGTTCACGCATGTAAGAACACGAATACGCATATAACAAAGGTTAGAAACACACACACACACACACACACACACACACACACACACACGTTATAAGTTCCTTCTGTAACAGAGTCAGGAAGTGGAATAGCCTAGCAAGTGATGTAGTGGAGGCAGGAACCATACATAGCTTTAAGACGAGGTATGACAAAGCTCAGGAAGCAGAGAGAGGACCTAGTAGCGATCAGTGAAGAGGCGGGGCCAGGAGATGAGTCTCGACCCCTGCAATCACAATTAGGTGAGTACACCTACACACACACACACACACACACACACACACACACACGCACGTTAACATTTATATTTGAGCTAGTGCCCACCCCTCCCTCTAGATCCATATCCTCTCGGGCTTATAGTCAGAAAAAATAATTCACAGATTTTCAGACCCCGAGAATATTTGCACGCGTATATATTACATAGGTAAAATGAATTCTAACTTGCAAATCACTGTTAGCCACACACGAGTCTCTAACCCTCGAGTATACAGCACCAGTGCGGTGCCCACAAACAGATGTGACGGTGTTTCCCCCACAATAACTTGTGTTATAGCTATAGCATAAGTAAGAACACAGAACATCATTACCATTTCTACATGATCAAATTTCCTCACTGACAGTTGAAACATTGTAAACACACACACACACACACACACACACACACACACACACACACACACACACACACACACACACACACACCTAGCCAAGCACGTGAAGAAACTAGAGAAAGTGCAAAGGTTTGCAACAAGACTAGTCCCAGAGCAAAGAGGTATGTCCTACGAGGAGAGGTTAAGGGAAATCAACCTGACGACACTGGAGGACAGGAGAGATAGGGGGGACACGATAACGACATACAAAATACTGAGAGGAATTGACAAGGTGGACAAAGACAGGATGTTCCAGAGATTGGACACAGTAACAAGGGGACACAGTTGGAAGCTGAAGACACAGATGAATCACAGGGATGTTAGGAAGTATTTCTTCAGCCACAGAGTAGTCAGTAAGTGGAATAGTTTGGGAAGCGATGTAGTGGAGGCAGGATCCATACATAGCTTTAAGCAGAGGTATGATAAAGCTCACGGCTCAGGGAGAGTGACCTAGTAGCGATCAGTGAAGAGGCGGGGCCAGGAGCTCGGACTCGAACCCCGCAACCTCAACTAGGTGAGTACAACTAGGTGAGTACACACACACACACACACACACATTATATATATATATATATATATATATATATATATATATTATATATATATATATATATATATATATATATATATATATATATATATATATAAACAAGTCGGCCGTCTCCCACCGAGGCAGGGTGACCCAAAAAGAAAGAAAATCCCCAAAAAGAAAACACTTTCATCATCATTCAACACTTTCACCTCACTCACACATAATCACTGTTTTTGCAGAGGTGCTCAGAACACAACAGTTTAGAAGCATATACGTATAAAGATACACAACATATCCCTCCAAACCACTAATATCCCGAACCCCTCCTTTAGAGTGCAGGCATTGTACTTCCCATTTCCAGGACTCAAGTCCGGTTATATAAAAATAACCGGTTTCCCTGAATCCCTTCACTAAATATTACCCTGCTCACACTCCAACAGATCGTCAGGTCCCAAATACCATTCGTCTCCATTCACTCCTATCGAACACGCTCATGCACGCCTGTTGGAAGTCCAAGCCCCTCTCCCACAAAACCTCCCTTACCCCTTCCTTCCAACCTTTTCGAAGACGACCCCTACCCCGCCTTCCTTCCCCTACAGATTTAAACGCTCTCCATGTCATTCTACTTTGATCCATTCTCTCTATATAACCAAACCACCTCATCAACCCCTCTTCACCCCTCTCACTAATACTTTTATTAACTCCACACCTTCTCCTAATTTCCACACTCCGAATTTTCTGCATAATATTTACACCACACATTGCCCTTAGACAGGACATCTCCACTGCCTCCAACTGCCTCCTCGCTACTGCATTCACATCCCAAGCTTCACACCCATATAAGAGTGTTGGTACCTGAAGTTTATCTGGAAAGAGTTCCGAGGGTCAACGCTCCCGCGGCCCGGTCTGTGACCAGGCCTCCTACTACTATACTTTTATACATTCCCTTCTTTGCCTCCATAGATAACGTTTTTTGACTCCACATATACCTCAACGCACCACTCGCCTTTTTTCCCTCATCAATTCTATGATTAACCTCATCCTTCATAAATCCATCCGCCGACACGTCAACTCCCAAGTATCTGAAAACATTCACTTCTTCCATACTCCTCCTCCCCAATTTGATATCCAATTTTTCTTTATCTAAATCATTTGATACCCTCATTTTCTATGTTCACCTTCAACTTTCTACCTTTACACACAGACTCAAACTCATATATATATATATATATATATATATATATATATATATATATATATATATATATATATATATATATATATATATATATATATATATATATATATATATAATGTCGTGCCGAATATGTAAAACTGGTCAATTAGCAAGAACTCATTTAAAATTAAGTCCTTTCCAAAATTTTCTCTTATTCGTTTAAAGATATATTTTTTTCATTAATGTTAATGTAAAAATTTTTAATTTTGCACCAAAAGAAACTTAGAAAACTTACCTAACCTTATTTTAACAAGAACAATTTATTTTAGCCTAACCCAACTAAATATGTTTTAGATTTGTTTACAGTAATTTAATACTAAACAAACACAATGAAATATATTTTTTTCGTTAGGTTCAGAATGATTTTGGCGAAATTATTGCATATACAAATTTTCGCTTGTCCTATATGGCAAGATGAGCGTTGCTATTTAAGCCAAGATCGCAAGTTCTGCCTATTCGGCACGACATATATATATATATATATATATATATATAATATATATATATATATATATATATATATATATATATATATATATATGTTCTTTAAGATCTCTTTAGAATTACCACTGGTGGGTTTCACCACTGTCTACCTTTATAAGATTTCAAGAAAGGTTGAAGTCAAGAGTCTTCAAGAAAAAGGAGCTACTCAGGAACCTAATAACCATTATTTGACAGGAGCGCTAGTGTGGACGCGCAAGAAGGTGAGTGTGGAAATTCTCATTATCACGTATAAAAGAAATCGTGGAGTAAAAATCGTAGGGAATCACAACATTAACGGCTCGGGTAAAGTTCCCAATGACTTTTTTCCCCTTTGTGTCGAAGGAGAGAGAGAGGAGAGAGAGAGAGAGAGAGAAGAGAGAGAGAGAGAGAGAGAGAGAGAGAGAGAGAGAGCGAGCAGGGAGAGACATGTTTTATTTTTTGTGACATTTTCAATCTGCAATATAGCTCAGAGGGGAGAGTCAGGTCCAAGGGAAGTCCTTGGAGGCTGCGTCTGTACAAACATGAGAGAAGTGAGCGTTTGATCTCGTAAAGATTGAGACCGTCTTGAAATCTTCCTCTCCGCTCCTTTGATGCGTCCCTAGCAAAATGACGGCGAGCTTCAACGAGAAAGCAACAATGCAATTTTTTTGCTTAACTGCACAAAGATGACGATACTTCTCCCTATCCTAAATTTACTATCAACGCTGCTCTGTCTTGCCTTTGTATAGTCAAGCATCAAAAATAAGAATTTATATTATTAAACGGAGATTGTTAGTCGAGATAACTAACGAAAAATCGCTTATGTCCTGTGAGGACCAAAGATAACCTTTTCCAAGATACAGTCTACAAAATTCGACTTATATTCAGGTACCTGTGTATCACTGGTTGAAGAGGACAGGAGTGAGGGGATGAGTAGCAGTTAGATTTGCCCATACCTCTCGCCCCCTCGCCCAACACTGAGCCGCGTTCCTTCAAGTATGATCCAGACTTCCTACCACTGCTAACTAGCTATAACTAACTGCGTATATATGAAGAGAGAGAGAGAGAGAGAGAGAGAGAGAGAGAGAGAGAGAGAGAGAGAGAGAGAGAGAGAGAGAGAGACCGAGACCGAGACCGAGACCGAGACCGAGACCGAGACCGAGACCGAGACCGCGTTTGCCCCGTATAAGCTTCATCGAGTTTATTGATTTAAATATAGGCTGGACAGATGCACAAGTGACTGTGGGTGGGGGTTGAGTTGAACGTTCCTAGCGTGGGTAGGTAGACCTGCATCAGCGCTCCAGTAATTTTTTGTTGATGTTATTGTTGAATGGAAAATCAAAATCTTTGATTATATATGACTAAGACACAAGTGCAACAGACATATTTATTTCTGTTTCACTTCTTTACTCGAAGAGTCACTAAAGAAACCTGTTGTATAAGCGAAATATTTTCGGAAATAATTACACTAAACTATTGTGCCTGCGTCTCAATCCTGTACTTTTCGGTACTATATGCCATTTTGATAATTAGATCACATACGGGATGCCATCAAAGGCGATGGAGGAAGATAATGCGAGGTGAGAGATTATGTGGACCTTCTTGTCACCTTAATTTGGCTCGGTCCTGTAGTAGTTTCACAGGTGGAGCCACGTTGAACGCCTCATTGGGCGGCGATTAGCTGACGTAGGATCGAGTCTCTAGTAATCCTCGAGCTGATTGGTCCACACAGTTTACTGCTTCATGAAATCTAACAACTTTTGGATTATAGCCGAATCTTACCCTTCTGTTATGCGTCTAATTTCCCTCTTTTACAGCTAATAAGATGTGTTTATCATAGTTATTCTCCAATGAAGAAAAGGCATAGATGCAGAACTTTTAAAAGAGCAACGTTTCGCTCTTATCTACGCAGACCGAAATGTTGCATCTATAGTGTCTTTTGTAACCTATTTAAACATGCATCGTAAGCGTCCTGTGTGCCAAGCAAAGCTTTTTTCTCCCGAGTTCTTGTGCTAATGTCCCTTGATAACCCATCCCCATGATGCTACGAGGAACTAATGTTAGGTAAAGAGTTTAAATGGCATGAGGTAGGCAACAGCTCTTCCCTTAACATGACTCACGAAATCGTAATGACACGATTGCAAACAAACCATACCACGGGTGGGGATAGAACCCGCGATCTGAGAGATTCAAAACTCCAGGCTAACGCGACGGCCTGGAGTTCTGAGACTCTGATCGCGAGTTCTATCCCCGCCCGTCCTCTTCAAGGGGGGCTCCTTGGCGTGGTGAAGAGGCTTTTGGTCTGAGGAATTAGACCTGTCGGTCTTCTTTCTCAGATCGAACCTAATTACCCCCCAATCTCCCCTCCCCTATCCCATCCTCCCCATCTTCCCCTTTTTCCTTTCCTCCTCCTCCTCCCCACCCCTCCCTTTTGCCCTTCCTCTTTTTGGCCTTTGGGGTTTTTCCCACAGGCTCGCTAGTTCCTAGGTAGGGGAAAGGGTACCAGGGTCTATCCCATTCCGTTGGGGTTCTTGGCGGTGGCGTAGTTTGCCATGGAATCTGGATCGCCTGGGGATGTTCCGATCCCTCTCCGGTATCCCGGAGAGTGGCTTTGGGTGTCTTTCGGGCGACAGGTGTATCTCTGGAAGCCACCTTTCGGATTCCGGGGGTGGTGGCTGAAGGAGGTATGCTTTGTGGCGGATATCCGGCCGCCCTCTCTTTTGTCCACCGAGGTAGCTCGGCAAATGTGAGGTTGCTATCCCGGATTGCTGGTATACTGGCATGAAGGGTAGCGTATGGCACGGGTTCCATGCTGCATCTGAGCTACTAGCGGTGCTGAGGTCCTCTTGGGTGTGGAGGGAGATTTCCTGCCCTTTCATTCCTCCTGGGAACTATTCCTCCCTGCTCCCCCCTTTTTTTATTCTTTTTTTTATTTTTATTTTCTTTTCTTCTCCTAACCATGGAGAACCCAATCCATCAACCCACTACCCCCGGGCCCCTTCTTGATACCGCACCCCATTCTGACCCTGCCTTATTTTTTGACCACTCTTCGGACACTCCTGATGCCCCTGTACCTCTTGCTGGTGCTGTTTCCTCACCTGCTTCAAGTACCGGGGCTTCGACTGATTCCTTCGATTTGTCTGACCTGCGCTCTCCTTTGACTATGCTTCCGGCCTCTCCCTCTACCGTACGGCAATTTTCGAATCGCCAGCCCGTTTCACGACGGACCAACTCCGGTCCTACTCCTAAACGCCAACGACAATTTCCTGATGTCCCTTCGTTACCTTCCCATTCTACTAGGAAAAGACCGGCACGTCATGCACTTCCTCTCCATGCTCAGTTTCGGACCACACAATGGACTAAATTCTTTACTTTAAGACCGACTTCTTCTTCTGCCTATCTTTCTGACCATAGTATTGGCAAAGCGCTCCTGTGCCATGTAGGTAGAGATATTTCGTTTCATGCTCTCAAGAGCTGTACACGCATCGTCACTGTCCATAATGCTACCCAAGCTCATGATCTTTCTCTCCTTTCGCATATCGATACTACTCCTATCACTATTGAAAAACATCTTTCTCTCAATTCTTGTAGTGGTACTGTCATTCTGCCCCATACCATAGTCCAGCAGAATTTCCAGTCATGTGGCAATGATATTCTTGAACAGCTGGAACTCCAGGATCTCCCAATCCTCAAAGTAGACACTTACGTCCTTCCTGCCCGCGGGCGGAGATGTTACCCTTGCAATGTGGCTCAATTAACTTTCGACAGCTGTGAACTCCCACCCTCTGTTTATGTCGCGGGTCATTGGTTACAAGTTAGAAGGTGATCCCTACACTGCAACAGTGTAGAACTTGCTGGCGTTTTGGTCGCCCAGCAAAATATTGCAGATCTATGGCCGAATGCCCAGTCTGTGGTGCCGACGACCATTCTAATACATCTTGCAGTCAACCTCCATCTTGCCTTAATTGTAATGAGGCTCATCCTTCGTACTCTCGCCATTGCCAGGTCTACTTGAATGAGCGGGAAATCCGTTGCCTCAAAGAAGCAGAAGGTCTCCCTTATGCTATGGCAGTTACTCATCTCCGCCTCAAGGGAGACTACCCCGTGTTTCTTATTCTCGTGTTTCAAAACGTCCCCCCCACTTCTGGAGTCCCATCTTCTGCAGCCTCCTCTGTTGTTACCCCTCCCATAGCCACTCTGGCATCTAATCCTTTGCTGTCCTTGCCTCTGACGTCCCGACTACAACTCAGTCTGTTCTCACATCTTCACGTCCTTCCTCACAAGCCCCAGTATCGACAAGACCCCATACGACACCTTCTACCAATCGCCCCTCTACTTCTCAGAAGTCCAAAAAACCCCAGTGCTCAAATCTTCGTTGCCCCTTCCTTCCCTTCTTCCACCTCTGCACTTTACCTTTCCAGTCTCTGTACCTAGTTCTTCCCCTCTATCTGGCTCTCTTACAAGTGTGGAGGTTCACCCTCCTCCTCATACTATGCCTTCTGCCCCCATCCCCTCCCAAGTTTCTCCCTCTTCTGCCACCTCCCAGGTTTCTGCCTCTTCTGTCCCCTCCCACACTTCTTCTCCAGTCCCCTACACTCTTTCGTCCCCCCTACTTTGGTACAGTTCATTACTGTCCCAGTCTTTACTCACTCTCCTCCTTCTACCTCCAATATTGTCTCCCATACATCTTTGAATTCAGAAACACTTGAACCCATTTCAGAATGTATTGCAGAGACTAAACCTTCAATGGACACTGATCCACCTCCTGTTCCTTCTCTTCCCTCTCCTCCATCTCCACAACTCCACTCTTCGCAACGCTCCATTCCTTCGCTACTTGAATGCCTTCCAATGCCACCACACGTTGACTTTTCTAACCCCTCTAGTCCGTAGGTGCCCTTCCCTATGGATTCCTGGTATTTTCTTCATTGCCAATCATGGCCTATTTACAGTGGAATATCTGCAGCCTCGGGTAATCGGGGTGAGCTTCAACTGTTGCTTTCCAGGTTTTTCCCTGTTGGTGCTTGCTTACAAGAACCAAAATTACACTCAGCTGTTTTCCAACCTCTTTCAGGCTATAATTTATTGTATTCTTTGGATCCTTTCTCAGATGGGACCTTTAATAAAAGTGCTCTTCTTCTACACAATGATATTCCATACTGTCAACTATTTGTCCATACCTCGCTGCATTACACTGCAGCCCGTATCTACTTGAATAAGTGGTATACAGTATGTTCTTTATATCTCTCTCCTTCTCGAGCATTTTCTATCCCAGATTTTGCTTTTCTAGCTTCATCTTTACCACCGCCACTTCTGTTACTTGGTGATTTCAACGCCCACCATTTCCTCTGGGGGGGTCTCATTGTGACTCACGTGGTATCCAGTTGGAGGCTTTTCTCGCCTCTCACCCCCTTCATGTTTTAAATACAGGTACTCCCACCCATTTTGATCCTCATACTCTTACTCTCTCTTGCATTGATCTATCAGTCTGCTCTTCCTCCACTGCACTAGACTTCACATGGTCTGTTCTACCGGACTTACATGACAGCGATCATTTTCCTATCATTCTTACTTCACCTTCCTATTCACCACCTTTCCGTAGCCCTCGCTGGCAATTTGATCGGGCAAATTGGGACCTTTACTCGAAACTCACTGCTTTTAGTGAGGTTCCTTCTTCATCCTCCATTGATGAGCTCCTACACCTCTTCTCGACGTCAGTTTATGCCGCAGATTCTCATTCTATACCCCAAACCTCAGGCAGGCGTTCTCAGAAGTGTGTGCCTTGATGGTCTCCTGCTTGTGCTCATGCAGTACGTTTGAAATGCGCTGCATGGGGCAGGTACCAGTACAGTAAAGCCGATGAGAAACTTCTTGATTTTAAGCAGAAGCGTGCGATCGCTTGCCATGTCATCCGTGACGCTAAACACACTTTCTGGCGAGACTTTGTTCCACCATTACCTCTGCTTCCTCTATGAGTGCAGTCTGGAAAAAAGTGAGGAAATTGAGTGGTAAATACTCTCCTGACCCGGCTCCTGTTCTACGGGTCGCTGGTGTTGATGTAGCAAACCCTCTTGACGTTGCCATTGAAATTGGCACTCATCTGGTCCGTATTTCCCGGGGGCTCCATCTATGCCCCTCGTTTCTTTCCTCAAAGTCTGCCAGAGAGTTAGTACCCTTGGACTTTTCTTCTCTCAGAGAAGAACAGTATAATGTACCTTTTACACTTCAGGAACTGGAGGCAACGCTCTCAGCTTGCCGATCATCGGCAGCTGGGCCAGACGACATTCATATTCGTATGTTACAACATTTACATCGGTCAGCCCTTGTAGTCCTCTTACACCTCTTCAATCTTATTTGGGCACAAGGAGCTCTTCCCCAGTTGTGGAAATCTGCCATTGTTCTCCCTTTCCGCAACCCGGGTACTACAGGACATGATGCCTCCCACTATCGTCCCATCGCTCTTAGGCCTCCGAGGCAATCTCCCATCCTTCCTTAAGACCTTTTTAACTGACAGACATTTCCTTGTTCGAGTCAATAATGTGCTTTCCCCGGACTTCATCCAAGCTGAAGGAGTCCCTCAGGGATGTGTTCTGAGCACAACACTTTTTCTCCTTGCTATAAATGATTTGGCCTCTGTTCTTCCACCCAATATTTGGTCATCACTCTGTTGATGACTCCGCTATTGCTTGTGCAGGCGCTGACTGTCATCTTATTGCAGTTTCTCTCCAGCATGCAGTCGACCGTGTTTCCACTTGGGCCACCATGCATGGGTTTAAATTTTCCAGTACCAAAACTCACCAGATTACTTTCACTAGATGCTCTGTCCTCTCCGATCATTCTTTGTATCTCTATGGCTCCTGTATCCCCGAACGTGATACAGTCAGGTTTCTAGGCCTTCTCTTTGACCGTCGGTTATCCTGGAAACCTCACATTACCTCTCTGAAGGCAACTTGTCACAGCCGGCAAAACCTTCTTAAAACCCTTGCTCATCTTTCCTGGGGAGCTGATCGTCGAACTCTGCTTCGCCTACATTCAGCCCTCGTTTTATCGAAACTAGATTATGGTGACCAGATTTATTCAGCTGCCTCTCCTGCTACTCTCTCTAGCCTTAACCCCATACATCGCCACGAATTACGTTTATGCCTTGGTGCTTTTCGCTCTTCCCCTGTTGAAAGCCTCTATACAGAAGTGAATGTTCCATCCTTGTCTGATCGCCGTGATGCCCATTGCCTTTGCTACTATGTACGCTCTCATGATCTCCACAATCCTTCCATTTATAGAATGGTCACTGATATTAGTAGACATTATTTGTTCGCCGCCCCTGTTTGCTCCGTCCCTTTTCTCTTCACCTACATTCGCTCTTGTCTTCCCTTCAGTTACCACCTTTATATGTTCATGTAGCATCTCACTTTTCCCTACCCCCCTGGGAAGTTCCAGCTGTTTGGGTCTGTTCTTTCTCACTCCCTTGCTCGAAAGCCCAACTGCCTACGGTGGCTTCCCGCTCTCTTTTTCTTGATCACTTCCACTCTCATTCTCATGCCATCGCTGTGTACACAGATGGCTCTAAGTCTTCAGATGGCATCGGATTCGCAGCAGTGTTTCCGGACAGCGCCGTGCGGGAGCATTTACTATCTTCGGCTAGCATTTTTACTGCTGAATTGTATGCCATTCTTGCAGCACTTATTCGTATCGCATCTATGCCTGTGTCATCATTTGTGGTAGTCTCAGACTCCCTTAGTGCTCTACAGGCTATACGAAAATTTTATACATCTCACCCCCTAGTTCTCCGTATCCAACTTTGGCTACGCCATATCTCTACCAAACAAATATATTGTTTTTTGTTGGGTCCCTGGTCATGTCGACGTACAGGGCAATGAACAGGCAGACACTGCTGCACGGTCAGCAGTACATGACCTACCAATTTCCTATAGAGGTGTTCCATTTCTGGACTATTTTGCTGCAATAGCTACCCACCTTCATACCCGTTGGCAACAATGTTGGTCAACTCTGCTCGGTAACAAACTTCATTCTATTAAACCGAGCATAGGTTACTGGCCGTCTTCTTGTCATAAGTGCCGAGGTTGGGAGACCACTCTCTCCCGCCGTCGTATTGGCCACACTCGTCTTACCCATGGGTATCTAATGGAGAGGCACCCTGTTCCTCTCTGTGAGCAGTGTCAAGTTCCCTTATCGATTAGCCACATTCTGTTAGACTGCCCTCTCTATCAACGAGCACGCAGAATTTACCTCCGTCGTCGTCTCCACTCTACTACTCTCTCTTTACTTTCCCTTCTTGCTGATGGACCCTCCTTTAATCCTGACTCTCTCATTGACTTCTTGACAACGACTGATTTACTCCACAAACTCTGATGATACCTTTCGCACTCCCCTCAGCCCTTCCTAGCTCAGTCTCTTGCTGCCCTTTACCCTTTCACCATCCACTGCCCCGCTGTTCTCGGTAACCTATTACTCATCCATCTCCCTTTTACCACCTGATACCCTCGCTTCCTTCCTGCCCTGCAGCGCTGTATAGCCCTTGTGGCTTAGCGCTTCTTTTTGATTATAATAATATCCCCGCCCGTGGTATGGTTAGCTCTTCCCTTATATGTAAAGATAGTAATTCTTTGCCTACCTTTATAATTCTGCTATGAGTACACACATATCAACACCTGAGTATCTTTATTTGAAGATGTTTCGCCAACCAGTGTTATTTTTCCGTTCATTGCAGAGATATGTGAAGACAGTGAAAGATAATGTAACCATTGCCTCAGCCTTTTAAATCTATACTCAGAAGATATTAAAAGATGAGGTAATTAGTCCCTTTCTGGGACTAATTACCTCAACATCTTCAAATAAAGACACCCACGTGTTGCATGTGTGTCTAATTCCTCGTCTTGTCGGTACTGAACACCAGAATTGTAATGAAACAAAGAATGTTCAGACACCCACACTAACGATACTGCTTTTGCTCTAAGGTTCTTCTGTCGATGTTTTTAACTGTTTAAATAGTCTGTAAGTGGTGACGTTGATGGGTGATGACAGTGGTGGTATTACCTCAGGTTGATGACAGTGGCAAGCAGCGCTGAAAAAGAAAATAGTGGTACGTAATTTGGAGACTAAATAGTCGCAAACTTTAGGAAAATGCTGAAATTATTCTCGGGTTTAGCATTTATTTCCCCCCACTTGATACACCTGGTGTATCTTCGTACTTTTGCTTTTTTAAGTATAATAACTCTGCGTCACTCTTTGCCACTCACACACTGTTGCTCTCTCATTCTCACAAAGTGTTACTCTCTCGCTGTCACTTTCTCTTTCACTCAGTGTTACTCTCTCGCTGTCACTCTCTCACTTTCAGTGTTACACTCTCGCTGTCACTCTCTCGCTTTCAGTGTCACTCTCTTTCACTCAATGTTACTCTCTCGCTTTCACTCTCTCGCTGTCACTCTCTCGCTTTCACTCATTGTTACTCTCTCGCTGTCTCTCGCTTTCACTCTCTCGCTGTCACTCTCGCTTTCACTCAGTGTTACACTCTCGCTGTCTCTCACTTTCAGTGTTATTCTCGCTGTCACTCTCTCGCTTTCACTCTCTCGCTGTCTCTCACTTTCACTCGGTGTTACTCTCTTACTGTCACACTCACTGTCTCTCACTGTCACTCTCTCACTGTCACTCACTGTCATTCGCACTTTCTTCGAAATTCATGTTATTTTGCCATCTTCAACCCAGGTTGCCCGGCCCACCAAGCACCACACTCTCACGGTCACCATATTTACACCTTGAACAAATTTGCCACGGGGCGAACACGTCACTCCAGAAACAAATACGAAATTTCGAAAATGCTTTTGCCGACTAATAAATTTGATTCAGCGTGAGCATTTCGAAGTGGGGGAGGAAAAAATAATGCTATATTTTTTTTATTGCAGCTTGGAATACTTTTTTTTTGGCATCTAATTTAACGCCTTTAATCCACATCATGAACTATGGTGGGCGGACCGTAGTTCAGGGTTGAAATCGTTTATGTTCCAATTATAATGATCTCGTTCATGTCTTTGAATCATGGGATAATTCTCTCTCTCTCTCTCTCTCTCTCTCTCTCTCTCTCTCTCTCTCTCTCTCTCTCTCTCTCTCTCTCTCTCTCTCTCTCTCTCCTCTCTCTCATCACAACTATCAGTTTCAACGTCCCCAAAGCTTTCAGTCTCTTTCTATCTCATTCTTGTGGAGTTGTACCATACCAAAACAAAAATAATTTTTGGATATTTAAGAGAGAATCGTGTGACCCTAGACATGTTATTCACGACATGTGAATGGTGATATTAGCGAATTAATCTTCGTAGTCGACCAGAATAAAATTTCGTTCCCAATTCGTTTTTAACCCGAGTAATTGTGTCATTAAGGGTAGTTTGTCTGACAAGTAGCCACACTGGGGCCTCCCTACCGGATATATCTATGATAATCGGGGTGTTGATAATTTGTGTAATCTTTACCTTGTTATAGATAAAAAAAACTTTTTTCTTTAACCCGGCGGAATTATTAATAATCTGTTTTCAAATTGGGCCTTAACATGACACACACACAGTTCGGGATTATCAAAAATTACCGAGGTTAGTAGTTAAGATTATTCTTGACAAATGAGGATAATTATCTCATGTCAACGAATAATAATGGTAATAGAGCTAACGACTGTGATAATTAGGATTTAAGATGATAGTGAACAGTGAAAGCAAGAAGGGAGAGGTTGATAATGATTGACTAAAGTAATAACCATACTATTAATAATGACAGTGTTATCAACCATAACATTAATGACAACACTGTTAATACTAACAGTATTAATGGTAGTATTTTAACTAAAAATACAAATGCTACAGTAATGTAAATATTAATACCAATTAGTAGCATCGTTGATAATAACATCGATGCTAACAGCAAGATTAATTCAGTAATAAAAATAGTAATAACGTTAACACTAGTGAGAACCTTAATAGCATTAGATGTTACTTATGGGATACAAAGAAACTTTACTAGGTTCGTGTACGGACGAAAATATATCTACTGTATGATGTTTACGGGAAGTTTTATACCTGTCGAGTCATACAACACTTAGGTAAGTCTTAATTGTATTGGATCAGTAGGTTCTTAATATTGATTCCCCCCACCCCAAAAAAAATGACTTTTAAAAATGGCACCAATGCCAGTACTAAGAAATAGAAAAAAAATTCACCCGAAACAAGAACGTGAAATTCCGTAAATGCAATAAAGGTTCCGCCATCAAAATTTCCCAACAATTCGGAAAAATCAACTTTTCGACAACACAATAACGCAAAATGGTGGTGGTTGTATTTTGTTTGCCAGGAGAAATGGTAAAAAAAAAAAATCCCTGGCGCAGGTTTTTGTCTTATTATGACCTCACCTTACTGAAACATTTGCTTATTTAACCGAGGCCTTCCTCTGGATTTTATGATCCACTCCATAACATGTGAAGTGAATTTCAGTTGGAGGTTAAAACATTCGGACAATTTTCACTATTTCACTGACAGCTGTTCGGTACAGAACGATTCCTCTCCTTAGTGGGGATTTTTAGTGAAATGTTCATTACACTTATGGCCAAAAAAAATATTTTTGTCCCAAGAGAGAGAGTTAAATATAACACAAATATTGATAACTAAATTAGCCGCCATGTTTGAGCGATAACAAAGCACTTTGTTGAAAGTTTGTATAATAATTGTGTTATATAACCTTCAATGAGAAGACTACAAGACGCTTCTTCGTATGTTAAACAACGTCTTCTGACAAACAGGTCGAAGTAATTGCCTGTTAAGCTAAAATTTGCATACTCGAAACCTTGACATTTTTTTTAAAGTTCGGGTAATTCAGTATAAGACTGGTTTGAGACTCGCTTAACCGTATTTAATATTAATTGAAGCAATGAACCTTGTAATAAAAACTTTCACCTTGGCAAAATATTAAACTTTATGGATCTTGACGTTAGGGTAAGTGAGCTTAACCCATCTTGTCTCTCTAGACGCTAAGATTTAACTTTATCTCTAGTGAGTCTAGTTGATGAGGTTTACCATTTTTGTCTTTTGAAGACACTGTGATTGGCCTGTCTAAATTTATTACGAACCTAAATCTACCCACTCTACCTCAGTGTCAACTCAACCTGACACACTGACATTCTTGAGTTGCAGCTCACTCTTACATAGTCATTTTTGACTTTATTCTCTTCTCTGTTTTTTCTGTCCTTACTTTATACATTGTTTCTCTGCTATTGCACCTTTTTTTCTTTTCTGCGTGTTTGGCTAAGCCACATGCGCTCTTGCTTTGACAGTTGTTTTTTCTTCTGCTTATAAGATTCCTCTTAGTCTCCTCCTACAGCACTTGCAGATTAGGTATTAATTCATCTCATTCAGCGACTTCCCGTCCTGTTCCCTCTGTCCTTGTATTTCACTCGGAATTTTATTATACCTGGACAGATTTGTCTGTGGAAATCTGGTTTCATTCGTCCTCCACATGTACTCGCCTAGTTGTAGTTGCAGGGGTCGAGTCACAGCTCCTGGCTCCGCCTCTTCACTGGTCGTTTGTGTGTGTACTCACCTAGTTGTAGTTGCAGGGGTCGAGTCACAGCTCCTGGCCCCGCCCCTTCGCTGGCCGCTGTGTACTCACCTAGGTGTAGTTGCAGGGGTCGAGTCACAGCTCCTGGCCCCGCCCCTTCGCTGGCCGCTGTGTGTGTGTGTGTGTGTGTGTGTGTGTGTGTGTGTGTGTGTGTGTGTGTGTGTGTGTGTGTGTGTGTGTGTGTATTTCTATGTAATCACTTCTTATTGGTATCACATTAACGTTCTTTGTACAGGTCTTGTCTGTGCAATTATCCTCCAATTATACTTTAATTCAGCAACAGCCGACAAAGCTACGCTCTTATGGGTCTAATCACTGAGGCTGCTTCTAATACCTTTATAATTACGTGACAGTTCTAGTAATTCTACTTATGCCCCATTTTCTAGATCATTGTATAATTTCGATAAATTTCCAAATCGTAATTAAAATGTAATATCTCAGTTAGCGTTTGGCGGTTGAAATGAATCAAAGAAAATGTGTTAATATATTTATATATATATATTATATATATATTTATATATATATATATATATATATATATATATTATATATATTATATATATATATATATATATATATAATATGAGGAGCTGGATGAGATTTTCGCCTTATAATCGGTTGATACACACGTAACAACATGTACCGTATATGCCACCTTTATATCAACAATGTATCTCTTAAATCTTCTGTGCCATATTATGTAATAAAATATTCCTATTGGTAAAAAAAAATAGTTTAAAAGATGGGGTGGTAGGGGAAGTGGAATATTCAAATGGCTTCAGGAAGAAATCCAAATATTCTTCCTTGAAGCCTTTTTATCCACTTCTCCGAGGCTATGGGTCCCACAATTTACACCAGAGGTGGACCAAAAAAAAAAAAAATATATATATATATATATATATACTATATATATATATTATATTATATATATATTAAGATATATATTATATATTATATATATATTATATATATATTATACCAGAAATTTTTCTTAGAAATGTTGACCAGAGGAACAACAAAACAATAGTAGGAGCAAAACACTGTATATTTCTGCCTTACCTTGTGATCATCTTCACTAAACCAAACATCGCTAAACCAAACAATGTGTTATTTCCATTGTAAATCAGTCTGAGACTCCAATTTTTAATATGGTTAGAGTGGAGTAAATTTTTCTTTTAATGTACAGTATATATATCGAAGTGAGCATTATATTATTATTTTTATGAGGAAGGTAACCCAATTTTATTTGAGATGAAGAGTAACTCCGGTTCCATGGATCAAGAGCCTTTCACCTGTAAGAAGGCACCTCCTTGAAGGAACTATTCAGAATATTTTATTCCGAGATTTCAAGGAATGACTGATGAGAGTGAAGTCAACGAGGACAACAGAGAGGACACAGCGGAGCCGCTGGTTTATTGTGCAAAATACATGTGCTGGATACTCGTGTGGGGTCGTTCAGTACAAGGAATGGTAGAGGTTCCATCCTCCGTCTCTCTCTCTCTCTCTCTCTCTCTCTCTCTCTCTCTTCTCTCTCTCTCTCTCTCTCTCTCTCTCTCTCTCTCTCTCTCTTACACAGGGTTTGACAAGGTTAGGTTAGGATCCCTAGCTTTCTCGACAGGCTGTGTACACGTTAAGGATTCCCAATTTTGTTGACAAGTTGAGAGCTGTTACCTCTCTCTCTCTCTCTCTCTCTCTCTCTCTCTCTCTCTCTCTCTCTCTCTCTCTCTCTCTCTCTCTCTCTCTCGGTCTCTCTCTCCCGCTTTTATCATCAACAGGACACGCGAGGGAAGGGAAATGGGGGTTGGAGGGGTAACGTAGCGTCCGGCATTTTGACCATGTCCAGGAGGAAAAGGAAACACAAGAGTCAAAGTTGAAAAGCGATCCGGATGTCCATGACTGGTACCGTGTGTGCTCACCTAGTTGTGGTTGCGGAGGTCGATTCACAGCTCCTGGCCCAGCCTCTTCACTTGCCCGCTACCCGGTCACTCTTCCCGCTCCGTGAGCTTTATTATACCTCTTCTTAAAGCTATGTATGGATCCTGCCTCCACTACATCACTACCCAGGCTATTCCACTTTCTGACAACTCTGTAGCTGAAGAAATACTTCATAACATCCCTGTGGTTCATCCGAGTCTCCAGCTTCCAACTGTGACCCCTCGTTGCTGTGTCCCATCTATGGAACATCCTTTGTAGATGAATGGTTCAGAGAACCTCCAGTGATTAATTTAGCACATGTGATCTCTTGGGTATCTTATGGGCAACGTTCGCCACACAGTGGCTCATCAGTCAATGTCTCCTATGTATGATGATGAAGCACTGTTGACGAAACGTTTCCTCATAAAGAACCCAAGGCTGCACATGTGTCTAATTTATTCAAATGTGGTTTCTGAACATTCATCTGACAAACGTCACACTGCAAACTTCTTGGGATCTTATACTTAGGATTCTGGTTGCTAAGTTCTTGGGCAAACTACTTCACTTGAACAATGTGACACTACCTATGACTGCTACATCTCTCCCCGCCATACGGTTTATAAGCTGCTTCTCCGCTCATCTGCCGTATTCTACTCAAGATTGATGGACTGAACTCATCGACTCAAGGTTGAGGGACTGATTACCTCATTCTCCTCCTGTTCTTCAAGTTTCTCCTATGTATGGACTGATGAAGCCACTGTGTGGCGAAACGTTTCCTCAATAAAGATACCCAAGAGTTGCACATGTGTCTAATTTATCAACATGGAACATCCTGACTTAAGAAATCGTAATGACACGATTGCAAATAAACCATACCCCCGGCCGGGATTGAACCCGCGGTCATAGAGTCTCAAAACTCCAGCCCGTCGCGTTAGCCACTAGACCAGCTAGCCACAATAAGATTCATCCAACTAGGTATATTTCTACACCATAGGAAAGTTAGCACAGGCACCTCTGTGACCACAAATGCAAGTTTTTACAGACGAATCTTATTGTGGCTAGCTGGTCTAGTGGCTAACGCGACGGGCTGGAGTTTTGAGACTCTATGACCGCGGGTTCAATCCCGGCCGGGGGTATGGTTTATGGAACATCCTGTTTCTATCCATCTTGTCTATACCTCTCAGTATTTTATTTGTCGTTATCATATGGGCCTAACGTACACAGTGTACAGGGTCCCGAATGACTCCTTATTTAGATGTTGGAATGCTGTTCTGAGGTTTGCTAGGCGTCCATGTGCTGCAGCAGTTATTTGGTTGATGTGCGCTTCAGGAGATGTGCCTGGTGTTATACTCACCCCAAGATCCTTTTCCTTGAGTGAGGTTTGTAGTCTCTGGCCCTCTAAACTGTACTCCGTCTGTGGTCTTGTTTGCCCTTCCCCAATCTTCTTGACTTTGCACTTGGTGGGATTGATCTCCAGGAGCCAGTTGCTAGACCAGGCCTGCAGTCTGTCCAGATCCCTTTGTAGTTCTGCTTTGTCTTCGTCTGATTGAATTCTTCTCATCAACTTCACTTCATCTGCAAACAGGGACACTTCGGAGTCTATTCCTTCCGTCATGTTCAATAATACCAGAAACAGCACCGGTCCTAGGACTGACACCTCGCCACGTACCATGAATCGCTGTTGTCTTCCTGACAGGTATTCCCTGATCCAATGTAGTGCCTTCCCTGTTATCCCTGCTGCGTCCTCCAGCTTCCGCACTAATCTCTAGTGTGAAACTGTGTCAAACGCCTTCTCACAGTTCAAGAAAATGCAGTCTACCCACCCCTCTCTCTCTTGCTTTACTGACATCACTCTGTCATAGAACTCCAGTAGGTTTGTGACGCAGGATTTCCCGTCCCTGAAACAATGCTTGCCGTCCCTGAAACCGTGCTGGCTGTGTGTGTGTGTGTGTGTGTGTGTGTGTGTGTGTGTGTGTGTGTGTGTGTGTGTGTGTGTGTGTGTGTGTGTGTGTGTACATGCATGGATCGAGGTCTTGCCACAGACCGGGGGGCGTTGACCCCACGAAACCCTCTCCAGGTATACTCCAGGCATGACTTCCTACAATTACGTGAGTGTACACACACACACACACACACACACACACACACACACATTAATCTCATATTTTATTCAATATTTAAAACAATTACAGAAGATAATTAAATTCTGATTGTACCATCAATTTTTTTTTGAGTGGATTTTGACAAGAATTAGCATTAAAATACAAACTCAATGAAATATTTGTTACAAAAACTGATGGAGTACTTACGCAGCAGTGAACCTGCGGTTAAAGTTTGTGTACAACAGGTTCTTTTGACCCTATTTGGAATATTATGTCCCTCAGTGTTCATACTGAGTGTTCCTTGTTACTGAGTTAACTTCAACTGTTTTTCCTTCAATAACAAACTCTACAAACAAACCTACGGCATGGGAATGGGGTCCCCAATAAGTGCCGTCCTAGCCAACTTATACATGGAACACCTAGAGTCCGAACACTTCGCCAACATCATCCCTTCAAGCGTCACTTGGTTACGTTACGTGGACGATGTCCTCGTAATAACTCCAAAACGTTTTGATGTACGGGATCTTCAGGCAAGGCTCAACGCAGTTGAACCAGCGATTCAGTTTACACAAGAAGAAGAGTCCAATGACAAGCTACCTTTCCTCGACGTCCTCATTCACAAAGTAGACACAAACTAAGATTTCAAGTTTATCGGAAACCCACCAATAAAAATGATCTCACACACTTCTATTCCAGTCAAGATACCAAGACCAAAAAGAGGCATCATCATCGGGTTTTTCCTAAGAGCATACCGAATTTGTTAGTCCTGAGTTTCTTGACGAGGAATGTACTTACATTCACCAAACATTCACTGAGTTACAATTTCTTCTTTTTTCATCAAAGACTGCAAGAAAAGAGCTCTTCAGATTCATCAATTCTCCACGCATCAACACCGCTCCCAACAAAGTTATAATTCTTCCCAACAGCCAGGTTGCACTAAACGTCTCAAAAGTACTTTCACAAGCTAACACCAGAGTCGCCATCGCTTCTTCCACTTCAATAAAGGATCTAACCAGGACAAACCCAAGCACCACGAACCAGTCAATGCAGGAGTTTACACTATACCCTGTGGAGGCTGTGACAAGATCTACGTAGGTGAAACAGCAAGAAACCTCGACACCCGCCTCAATGAACAACATATACGCATGTAGGAACGACAACTTAAACAACGCCTGTGTACAACACCGAAATTCCACCAATCATCTTATGAAATTCAGAGACGCCCAATTAGTGATAAAAGAAACTAATTTCCGCACACGCAAGTGCCTTGAATCAGCACTGATCGCTGTTTCGAATACAATTAAACAAAACAACGGCAGCTTCACCATCTCCGAAGTCTTAGCAAGAATCCTCCTGAAAACAGTAAACCCTGCCATCACATAGTCTCTCCTGTTATACTACACAAAGCACAGAGAGTGAACACTGAAACAAGCTGCCTCATTCCAGTTTATATTTGTCCAACCTATTTTTATGTTACCCAAGTAATAGCTTTTATATCCTTTTACTCATGTACGAATTAATTGCTTTACCATATTGTATTACTTTTGTCACTACCACTACTACTACTACCACTAGTGAACATCGAAATGGTACCTCACTAGTATTCACCTCACTCTGAGCCTTTATATACCCTCTGTGTCCATGTATTGTTTGTAATGGCTTGATAAAGCTCCTGGAGAGCGAAACGTTGCCACAATAAATGTCACATTAGTTGCACTTGTGTCCTTTTACTTTACATATTGTCGGTAATTCTACCAACTTTATTACTGAGTGCTCCTTGTTACTGAGTGCTCCTTGTTACTGAGTGCTCCTTGTTACTGAGTGCTCCTTGTTACTGAGTGCTCCTTGTTACTGAGTGCTCCTTGTTACTGAGTGCTCCTTGTTACTGAGTGTTCCTTGTTACTGAGTGTTCCTTGTTACTGAGTGTTCCTTGTTACTGAGTGTTCCTTGTTACTGAGTGCTCCTTGTTACTGAGTGCTCCTTGTTACTGAGTGCTCCTTGTTACTGAGTGCTCCTTGTTTCTGAGTGCTCCTTGTTTCTGAGTGCTCCTTGTTTCTGAGTGCTCCTTGTTTCTGAGTGCTCCTTGTTTCTGAGTTCTCCTTGTTACTGAGTGCTCCTTGTTACTGAGTGCTCCTTGTTACTGAGTGCTCCTTGTTACTGAGTGTTCCTTGTTACTGAGTGTTCCTTGTTACTGAGTGTTCCTTGTTACTGAGTGTTCCTTGTTTCTGAGTGCTCCTTGTTCCTGAGTGCTCCTTGTTACTGAGTGTTCCTTGTTACTGAGTGTTCCTTGTTACTGAGTGCTCCTTGTTACTGAGTGTTCCTTGTTACTGAGTGTTCCTTGTTACTGAGTGTTCCTTGTTACTGAGTGCTCCTTGTTACTGAGTGTTCCTTGTTACTGAGTGTTCCTTGTTACTGAGTGTTCCTTGTTACTGAGTGCTCCTTGTTACTGAGTGCTCCTTGTTACTGAGTGTTCCTTGTTACTGAGTGTTCCTTGTTACTGAGTGTTCCTTGTTACTGAGTGTTCCTTGTTACTGAGTGTTCCTTGTTACTGAGTGCTCCTTGTTACTGAGTGTTCCTTGTTACTGAGTGTTCCTTGTTACTGAGTGTTCCTTGTTACTGAG
>NC_069411.1:39239936-39264936 GCF_026875155.1 Cherax quadricarinatus | reverse complement strand
AGTAACACTAGCAACAGCAATATCAGCAACAATAGCAACAGCAGCAACGGAGGGATCAAGGATTATAAAGCGAGAAAAGAAACAGCAAGAGCAGAGCATCAAACAACAGACCCAGCAGGGACATTTAACAATAGACCCAGCAGGGACATTTAACAACAGACCCAGCAGGGACATTTAACAACAGACCCAGCAGGGACATTTAACAACAGACCCAGCAGGGACATTTAACAACAGACCCAGCAGGGACATTTAACAACAGACCCAGCAGGGACATTTAACAACAGACCCAGCAGGGACATTTAACAACAGACCCAGCAGGGACATTTAACAACAGACCCAGCAGGGACATTTAACAACAGACCCAGCAGGGACATTTAACAACAGACCCAGCAGGGACATTTAACAACAGACCCAGCAGGGACATTTAACAACAGACCCAGCAGGGACATTTAACAACAGACCCAGCAGGGACATTTAACAACAGACCCAGCAGGGACATTTAACAACAGACCCAGCAGGGACATTTAACAACAGACCCAGCAGGGACATTTAACAACAGACCCAGCAGGGACATTTAACAACAGACCCAGCAGGACATTTAACAACAGACCCAGCAGGGACATTTAACAACAGACCCAGCAGGGACATTTAACAAACAGACCCAGCAGGGACATTTAACAAACAGACCCAGCAGGGACATTTAACAACAGACCCAGCAGGGACATTTAACAAACCCAGCAGGGACAATAGACCCATCAAGACATAATCCATAAATATCTAACTTTCGTCTTTACCTTCTCTTTCTCACATCCCTGCCCCTCTCCCTCATTCTCTCACCCTCCCCTCTTTCTCTCCCCTCCCCCTCTTTCTCTCCCCTTTCCCACCCCTCCTGACCGATGAGCTTATATTAATTTGTAGTTGACCGCAACAAGATCGTATTTACGTATTCGAAATATAATAATTCTCTCCCTCTCGCTCCATAGGAAGAGGATATGCCACATGATGGGTCTAGAATATTTCAATTATCAATAGAGAAACATATAAAATTAGGAAATACACAAAATACAATAAAGTTATACAAACAGTACAACATACAAGAACAAAATACAATATACTAAAGCAATACACACGATACATTACACTGATATAATACACAAAATACTATACACATACTGCAATTAACCAAAATAATACACAAAATGCACAGAGCTACAATTCACTACAGTAATGCACAATATTTCAGGCAGTTGCTTGTCCCTTCCACTGATGAGCTCTCACCTAACCTAAAACAAATTTTAAATAAAATTCTGGCATCTGCAAATATATATATATATATATATATATATATATATATATATATATAGCTCTTGTTCTTTTTTATTTCTTCTATTGTCCATGGGGAAGTGGAAAAGAATCCTTCCTCCGTAAGCCATGCGTGTCGTATGAGGCGACTAAAATGCGGGAGCAATGGGCTAGTAACCCCTTCTCCTGTATACAATTACTAAAAAAGAGAAGAAGAAAAACTTTATAAAACTGGGTTGCTTAAATGTGCGTGGATGTAGTGCGGATGACAAGAAACAGATGATTGCTGATGTTATGAATGAAAAGAAGTTGGATGTCCTGGCCCTAAGCGAAACAAAGCTGAAGGGGGTAGGAGAGTTTCAGTGGGGGAAATAAATGGGATTAAATCTGGAGTATCTGAGAGAGTTAGAGCAAAGGAAGGGGTAGCAGTAATGTTAAATGATCAGTTATGGAAGGAGAAAAGAGAATATGAATGTGTAAATTCAAGAATTATGTGGATTAAAGTAAAGGTTGGATGCGAGAAGTGGGGTCATAATAAGCGTGTATGCACTGGAGAAGAGAGGAATGCAGAGGAGAGAGAGAGATTTTGGGAGATGTTAAGTGAATGTATAGGAGCCTTTGAACCAAGTGAGAGAGTAATTGTGGTAGGGGACTTGAATGCTAAAGTAGGAGAAACTTTTAGAGAGGGTGTGGTAGGTAAGTTTGGGGTGCCAGGTGTAAATGATAATGGGAGCCCTTTGATTGAACTTTGTATAGAAAGGGGTTTAGTTATAGGTAATACATATTTTAAGAAAAAGAGGATAAATAAGTATACACGATATATGTAGGGCGAAATGACAGTAGTTTGTTGGATTATGTATTGGTAGATAAAAGACTGTTGAGTAGACTTCATGATGTACATGTTTATAGAGGGGCCACAGATATATCAGATCACTTTCTAGTTGTAGCTACACTGAGAGTAAAAGGTAGATGGGATACAAGGAGAATAGAAGCATCAGGGAAGAGAGAGGTGAAGGTTTATAAACTAAAAGAGAGGCAGTTAGGGTAAGATATAAACAGCTATTGGAGGATAGATGGGCTAATGAGAGCATAGGCAATGGGTCGAAGAGGTATGGGGTAGGTTTAAAAATGTAGTGTTAGAGTGTTCAGCAGAAGTTTGTGGTTACAGGAAAGTGGGTGCAGGAGGGAAGAGGAGCGATTGGTGGAATGATGATGTAAAGAGAGTAGTAAGGGAGAAAAAGTTAGCATATGAGAAGTTTTTACAAAGTAGAAGTGATGCAAGGAGGGAAGAGTATATGGAGAAAAAGAGAGGTTAAGAGAGTGGTGAAGCAATGTAAAAAGAGAGCAAATGAGAGAGTGGGTGAGATGTTATCAACAAATTTTGTTGAAAATAAGAAAAAGTTTTGGAGTGAGATTAACAAGTTAAGAAAGCCTAGAGAACAAATGGATTTGTCAGTTAAAAATAGGAGAGGAGAGTTATTAAATGGAGAGTTAGAGGTATTGGGAAGATGGAAGGAATATTTTGAGGAATTGTTAAATGTTGATGAAGATAGGGAAGCTGTGATTTCGTGTATAGGGCAAGGAGGAATAACATCTTGTAGGAGTGAGGAAGAGCCAGTTGTGAGTGTGGGGGAAGTTCGTGAGGCAGTAGGTAAAATGAAAGGGGGTAAGGCAGCCGGGATTGATGGGATAAAGATAGAAATGTTAAAAGCAGGTGGGGATATAGTTTTGGAGTGGTTGGTGCAATTGTTTAATAAATGTATGGAAGAGGGTAAGGTACCTAGGGATTGGCAGAGAGCATGCATAGTTCCTTTGTATAAAGGCAAAGGGGATAAAAGAGAGTGCAAAAATTATAGACACGCACATGCATATATATATATACATACATCTAGGTTTTTCTCCTTTTTCTAAATAGCTCTTGTTCTTTTTTTATTTCTTCTATTGTCCATGGGGAAGTGGAAAAGAATCTTTCCTCCGTAAGCCATGCGTGTCGTATGAGGCGACTAAAATGCCGGGAGCAATGGGCTAGTAACCCCTTCTCCTGTATACAATTACTAAAAAAGAGAAGAAGAAAAACTTTATAAAACTGGGTTGCTTAAATGTGCGTGGATGTAGTGCGGATGACAAGAAACAGATGATTGCTGATGTTATGAATGAAAAGAAGTTGGATGTCCTGGCCCTAAGCGAAACAAAGCTGAAGGGGGTAGGAGAGTTTCAGTGGGGGGAAATAAATGGGATTAAATCTGGAGTATCTGAGAGAGTTAGAGAAAAGGAAGGGGTAGCAGTAATGTTAAATGATCAGTTATGGAAGGAGAAAAGAGAATATGAATGTGTAAATTCAAGAATTATGTGGATTAAAGTAAAGGTTGGATGCGAGAAGTGGGTCATAATAAGCGTGTATGCACCTGGAGAAGAGAGGAATGCAGAGAGAGAGGAGAGATTTTGGGAGATGTTAAGTGAATGTATAGGAGCATTTGAACCAAGTGAGAGAGTAATTTGTGGTAGGGGACTTGAATGCTAAAGTAGGAGAAACTTTTAGAGAGGGTGTGGTAGGTAAGTTTGGGGTGGCCAGGTGTAAATGATAATGGGAGCCCTTTTGATTGAACTTTGTATAGAAAGGGGTTTAGTTATAGGTAATACATATTTTAAGAAAAAGAGGATAAATAAGTATACACGATATGATGTAGGGCGAAATGACAGTAGTTTTGTTGGATTATGTATTGGTAGATAAAAGACTGTTGAGTAGACTTCAGGATGTACATGTTTATAGAGGGGCCACAGATATATCAGATCACTTTCTAGTTGTAGCTACACTGAGAGTAAAAGGTAGATGGGATACAAGGAGAATAGAAGCATCAGGGAAGAGAGAGGTGAAGGTTTATAAACTAAAAGAGGAGGCAGTTAGGGTAAGATATAAACAGCTATTGGAGGATAGATGGGCTAATGAGAGCATAGGCAATGGGGTCGAAGAGGTATGGGTAGGTTTAAAAATGTAGTGTTAGAGTGCTCAGCAGAAGTTTGTGGTTACAGGAAAGTGGGTGCAGGAGGGAAGAGGAGCGATTGGTGGAATGATGATGTAAAGAGAGTAGTAAGGGAGAAAAAGTTAGCATATGAGAAGTTTTTACAAAGTAGAAGTGATGCAAGGAGGGAAGAGTATATGGAGAAAAAGAGAGAAGTTAAGAGAGTGGTGAAGCAATGTAAAAAGAGAGCAAATGAGAGAGTGGGTGAGATGTTATCAACAAATTTTGTTGAAAATAAGAAAAAGTTTTGGAGTGAGATTAACAAGTTAAGAAAGCCTAGAGAACAAATGGATTTGTCAGTTAAAAATAGGAGAGGAGAGTTATTAAATGGAGAGTTAGAGTATTGGGAAGATGGAAGGAATATTTGAGGAATTGTTAAATGTTGATGAAGATAGGGAAGCTGTGATTTCGTGTATAGGGCAAGGAGGAATAACATCTTGTAGGAGTGAGGAAGAGCAGTTGTGAGTGTGGGGGAAGTTCGTGAGGCAGTAGGTAAAATGAAAGGGGGTAAGGCAGCCGGGATTGATGGGATAAAGATAGAAATGTTAAAAGCAGGTGGGGATATAGTTTTGGAGTGGTTGGTGCAATTATTTAATAAATGTATGGAAGAGGGTAAGGTACCTAGGGATTGGCAGAGAGCATGCATAGTTCCTTTGTATAAAGGCAAAGGGGATAAAAGAGAGTGCAAAAATTATAGGGGGATAAGTCTGTTGAGTGTACCTGGTAAAGTGTATGGTAGAGTTATAATTGAAAGAATTAAGAGTAAGACGGAGAATAGGATAGCAGATGAACAAGGAGGCTTTAGGAAAGGTAGGGGGTGTGTGGACCAGGTGTTTACAGTGAAACATATAAGTGAACAGTATTTAGATAAGGCTAAAGAGGTCTTTGTGCATTTATGGATTTGGAAAAGGCGTATGACAGGGTGGATAGGGGGGCAATGTGGCAGATGTTGCAAGTGTATGGTGTAGGAGGTAGGTTACTGAAAGCAGTGAAGAGTTTTTACGAGGATAGTGAGGCTCAAGTTAGAGTATGTAGGAAAGAGGGAAATTTTTTCCCAGTAAAAGTAGGCCTTAGACAAGGATGTGTGATGTCACCGTGGTTGTTTAATATATTTATAGATGGGGTTGTAAGAGAAGTAAATGCGAGGGTCTTGGCAAGAGGCGTGGAGTTAAAAGATAAAGAATCACACACAAAGTGGGAGTTGTCACAGCTGCTCTTTGCTGATGACACTGTGCTCTTGGGAGATTCTGAAGAGAAGTTGCAGAGATTGGTGGATGAATTTGGTAGGGTGTGCAAAAGAAGAAAATTAAAGGTGAATACAGGAAAGAGTAAGGTTATGAGGATAACAAAAAGATTAGGTGATGAAAGATTGAATATCAGATTGGAGGGAGAGAGTATGGAGGAGGTGAACGTATTCAGATATTTGGGAGTGGACGTGTCAGCGGAGGGGTCTATGAAAGATGAGGTGAATCATAGAATTGATGAGGGAAAAAGAGTGAGTGGTGCACTTAGGAGTCTGTGGAGACAAAGAACTTTGTCCTTGGAGGCAAAGAGGGGAATGTATGAGAGTATAGTTTTACCAACGCTCTTATATGGGTGTGAAGCGTGGGTGATGAATGTTGCAGCGAGGAGAAGGCTGGAGGCAGTGGAGATGTCATGTCTGAGGGCAATGTGTGGTGTGAATATAATGCAGAGAATTCGTAGTTTGGAAGTTAGGAGGAGGTGCGGGATTACCAAAACTGTTGTCCAGAGGGCTGAGGAAGGGTTGTTGAGGTGGTTCGGACATGTAGAGAGAATGGAGCGAAACAGAATGACTTCAAGAGTGTATCAGTCTGTAGTGGAAGGAAGG
This sequence comes from Cherax quadricarinatus, assembly GCF_026875155.1. Classification (NCBI taxonomy): domain Eukaryota; kingdom Metazoa; phylum Arthropoda; class Malacostraca; order Decapoda; family Parastacidae; genus Cherax; species Cherax quadricarinatus. Next base: position 39,258,765 of record NC_069411.1, on the reverse strand, counting down.
CGGGGTAGGGGTCGGCCTAGGAAGGGTTGGAGGGAGGGGGTAAAGGAGGTTTTGTGTGCGAGGGGCTTGGACTTCCAGCAGGCATGCTTGAGCGTGTTTGATAGGAGTGAATGGAGACAAATGGTTTTTAATACTTGACGTGCTGTTGGAGTGTGAGCAAAGTAACATTTATGAAGGGATTCAGGGAAACCGGCAGGCCGGACTTGAGTCCTGGAGATGGGAAGTACAGTGCCTGCACTCTGAAGGAGGGGTGTTAATGTTGCAGTTTAAAAACTGTAGTGTAAAGCACCCTTCTGGCAAGACAGTGATGGAGTGAATGATGGTGAAAGTTTTTCTTTTTCGGGCCACCCTGCCTTGGTGGGAATCGGCCGGTGTGATAATAAAAAAAAAAAAAAAAAAAAAATAATATAATATATATATATATATATTATAATATATATATATATATATATATATATATATATATATATATAATATATATATATATATAAAACACTCCATTTCGTAGTAACTTCTCATTTGCAACACGTTAATTTTCAAGCGGGATTCGTTAAGTTAATTTTGGAAGGTTCCTTGTGAAGGTGCAAATGATGTTTGTTTTAGGTAAGGTTGTGTCTTAGGTCTGAGTAACCTACAGCGGATATTTATTTGACAAATGAGTAAGTTAAAGCGGTGCCGCGACTTAGGACCTCCGAAGAGCGATCTCAGCTATACCTGTGGGAAAAAGGCCCTTCCGTCCACTTCAGGACATTTATTAAAGAAGAAATTTCATCCATAAATGGCTTCTTCAGTCCTAATGACTGAAGGACTGAATACACTACTGGTGGCGAAACGCTTCCTTTAATACAAAGTGATTACCGACATGTCTGTATCACCATAACATTTACTTTCAAATCAACACGTGTATCACCTGTAATGAAAAATACCTTGTATATAGACACATAACTGAAAGCTCTCGGTCGATTCTCGAGGCTTATAAATCTATTAGTATTAACTTTCCCAGAAAGCTTACTTTTAACTAAAATATAATATAACAGTGCTCAACTAAACTGTTATGGGTCAGTCTCTCTTACACTTTAAGAATGTAATTTGAAACATTTTTTTTTTTTTACTGTGGCTGCCTTCACTTCGTTATGTACTGTTTCAATATTTGAGTTTTGTGCCTAACATATAAGAGTTTATATAAGTATTAATCTATTTTGTTTTTCATATTTTCCGAGAAAAAATCTTGCATACTTTTTTTTTTATTGATAAACCAGAGGGCTGAAAATGTAAATAGTTTAACAGATTAGTTTAAATTCGTAAAACATTTTACGAGATACTGGATTTAGGATATGATAATGGCTCAAGAGGGACCGAAATGTCATCTAAAGTTTCGTCTCCAAAGTGTGGATTATTTGTGAACTTTTGTCAGATATTAATTAATTTTAAACACCCCTCTTCTGGGCCCATTCAAAAAGAAAATTAAGCCTAACTTAAGCTTTCCTCACACAAACTTATAATTAAGGTTATCCAGGCCCTCCCCCCTCACCTTGGAGAATGTGTGTCCTCGGTTAGGTAAACTTCTGCTCATTCGTTTGTGATCCATTGTATCGAGCCTGTCAATCCCCCATCTAAAGGTTTCCCTTCCTCGCTGCCCTCAATAGAAAACAGTTAAGTAAAGTTACGCAAGTTCTCAGATATTTTTTTTTTTAGTAAGGCTAGATTGGTTCAGTTTTGGGGCCAACTGTAAAATCTGGCATAAAGGATGTAATCGATTTCCGGATGATGGTGTTTTGTTTCTCGGAAAAAAAATCGGATAATCTGTTTTCCATGGCAGGAGGTCTTAAGTGGTTCAAAAACGAAAACAATAAAACAGGATTACTATTTAAAATGTTTATTATTATTTTTAAAAACCCGGGCCGAGATAGGGTGACCCTTAAAAGCGAGGAAACGCTTCCACCAGCACTCGTTCAACTGCTGTCTTACCAGAGGTCTCCTTAAAAAAGAAAAGCAGTACTTGAAATATATTATGGCTATCAAAAAAGGCTATAAAATGCCCTGAACTTTCTATGCAAGTTTGGTTATCTTGTGAGAGTTACTAGGAAGCCTCGGGTCTCTTGGCTGGTCACGGTGACCACTGTAATAAATCCAGCTTTAATTGTCTAGTGATAACTGACTGCGGTATGATTAGACACATATGCAACATCTGGGTATCTTTACTTTGTACCCCTCAAGGGAGGTTCCTTGATGCTGGTGAGTGGCTCTTGATCTAGGGAAATGGATCTGTGCTCCAGTTTCCTGAATTGAGCCTGAATACCTTCCATATCCTCCCCACAAACGCTGTATAATCCCTACGGGTTTAGCACTCCCCCATAATATACTTCGTAGACGTTTCGCCCTCCAGTGACATAATATGAAGACTAGAAATGTTTACAGAAGACAGTGGAAGAGAAGTGGGGTATATTGGAGGATAAATGGTATTCATTTTACTTAACAGTAGGAAAGGGAATTAAAGTCGTCCTGCGCGTGTGCACTCACATATACCCTCCTAGTTTTGGTTGAGAGGGTTAGGTCTCTGTGCGTGTAGGTTTCCGTGAGTTTTCTCGTACCTGAAGCAAAACTAAATATATTGCAAACTCTGTTGCTGACAACCTAGCCTTTCATCTTTTAAACTCGCCCAGATCTCGCTCAAACCTCCGGAAGAGTTGCAAATGAAACGATGCATTAACCATAATATTCTGCAATTTCGGGAATTATAAGAAGCATTTTTCCCTCCCGATTGAAAACGCACGGCTCGACGAGCCACAACAGCCCACGTACGGAGCGGACATTGAAATACTCTAAATTCTATCATTATATCGCGTCATTCAGCTGGTGAGGAGGGAGAGCAAGGGAGAGCAAACAGCGGTTCCAAATCGCTCTTAAGTGTTTGTAAATGGAATCCAGTTTTTCCTTCACTCTCCGTCAAACTTCCGAGTTTGTCTCGGCTTCAGCTCGCTTCAAAGGTAACTACGCCACTTGTTGACGCAATAAAAGCATTTTGATCTGCATTTAGCTGTTGGCCGGGTCCCTAAGTCCTTCGGAGAGATTTTTACTTATTTCAAGTAGGGGGTTGGGGAAGCTTGGAGGAGGCTTCGGAGTGTGGGGAATGATGTTGGTATTTTAAGGACGAGGAAAGGAAGAATGTGAAAGGTTGTAAGACGTTGTAAGAAGCTGAAAAAGGTTTGAAGGTAGTTAAGAGTTGCATGATGTTACTAAGACTTTCAAGAGCCGTGAGTAGACTCCTTGATGACCCGTGAAAGCCTGGTAAAACAATCAAGGATACAGCAGCTTAATGACGACAGAACTGAAGACAAACGGCAAGTGCTGAGTAACCTTTTGTAGTAAGGTAGTACCATTTTGTGTAAATTATTATAATCAGTGGAATGTAGTGCTGTCCCAAGCGGTTTATAATAACACACACATACCAAAAGAAGATATATACATTTGATATGTGTAATACTTGCATCTGATGTAGTTAGTTTTGTGGAAAAAGTATATTATTTCTATTTTTTTCTCTGAAATTTAGCAACATGATAGTTGTACAAGACAGACAGACGGACAAACAAAGATACAAGGAGAGATGAGACGGGTAGACTTCGCTGCATTGTGTGAACTTCTGTTCAAATAACACTGTTGAGTTGGGAAGGTCACTGTGAAGGTGAGGTCACCACGGTAAGCACCGGTGCTGTGACCTGTAAGTGCCAGATAATGGCTTCACGTACACATGTAGATTATTGTACGCTATAATGGCAAGAGAAAGTCTTGTGTATTTAAATAAAGCCAGATTTATCCACCTGGTGTTTCGGATTTTCAGAGGAACTGCAACTTCTGGCTGGTTTTGTTTGTGTGGGCGAGACTTGGGATGATCTGTGTAAATATAAGACAAGGGACGAGAGTTTCTTAGTCGAGTCCTGGAAGAAGCTACAGGTTGGAGAGGTGTGTATGGAGGCTGGAACCTCATGGTGCTGTATAGCCAGGTCCTGGAGGCCTAAATGAGGTCCGCTGCTGAATTTGCGGTTTAAGGCGACGTGAATGAAGGTTATTCCCAATATGAGGATTTAGATTCCATTGTAAGTAATAGGAGTCATTTTTGCCAGTGGATTGTATACCCTCTTATTCTGAAGGACCTATATATTACCCTTTCCCCCTAGTATTCTGGAATGATTGATCAATTGTTTACTGTTATTACTGCGTGTTAAACTACTGCCTTATTCTAATGTATACTTATTAGTAAATGTAAATACCTCAGTCTGTAGTAATTAACGCCTCATTGGCCATCTCTATACCCACTATGATTGTCATTAATATATACCGTGTTCATTAGTAACCCACGCTTACGGGAGGAGCTTTATGACCACTCCCTGGACCAGTGTCAAGTCACAAAATGGTCCAGGAGGAACCGAAGCGTTGTTTCGGTCCTAAATGCGTTTTTTTTTAGTGAATTGTTTCTGCCACGGTATTGTGGTTTTCTATTTTTCGTGCTTACTATGTATTATAAGTGTTATATGCATGGAGTATCCATGTCGAAAAATAGTTAAATAATGAGACTGACTGAAGTTCCCCACAGTACTGGAAATCAGTAGTGTGTAGATAGTCTTGCTACTGGAATAGGAAGAAGTTCCATTATTCTCAGTATCGCGGGTTAACGGAGGTTAATTAATGCTGATGTTTTCTTGGGGACTCGGAGGTAGTTTCTTTCATCCTAATCCCCTGATCAAGAGCTTTTTTTTTAAGAGCCCCGTGGCACTTGATGGGTGAGATGGGAAGGAGGGGGGGAGTGTTATGAAGACAGGTTGAAAGATGAACAAAACTCAAGAAGTTAGAAGTAAATTCAAGAAAGCTGAGGAACGTGAGCTGCAGCTTTCTCAAGATCTGCTCCTTCCAGTCTTACTTTGTATATATAGTTCATAACCTCGCTGGGACTCTAGTGTGGAGCTTGACTTTCCCCACCTGGGGTAGAAGGTACTCACATCCCTATTTGTATGTCTCATAACGATAAAAAGGTTTTCAAATGAGATGATGTAGGTAACAGCTCTTAGTTTGTAAATAGTTAGGAACGTTAACCTAACTCTGTAAAACCTTGCTTAAAAAAGAAAAAGAAAAGAGCTGTGGGGGGAAGATGGTTACGCGATATTTAGTGACTCGCCCGCCATGGGTTGAAACCCCCACCGGTTTGTTTTTTTCCTTTACACCTCTAAATAGAGTGACGCACACACAGATAGGCAGACACAAGAACAGGTAGATGTTTATATGATGGTTCCACAGTTCTTCGCTAGACATTAACATTGTTGTTGTTGTTGTACCGAGGAAAAAATGCAAGCCCCAAATCAGTGTGGGTCATACAGTCCGTCGAATGTGAATATTTCACTAACGTCCCATTTACAGGTAAATGGGAGGCGGGTGTGCACCTGTAAGGTCAACCTAACACCTGCATTTCTCATCTTTAACCTCATTACCAAAAACCCAGCTGCTGCTCTGCCGTCACGATGGTAGTTAGTTATCCCCGGGTAGGGGATATATCTTAGGGGAAGGGGTGTCACTGAGTTTGCTTTTCCCGTCGTTCTACTTTTCTGAGATTATGATAATGTTACACATCTTTCGACTAATCTCTTTTTTTTCCACGATTTATCTCTGTAAAACGATGGATATATACATGGAGAGGTGTAGTTCTCTCAGCGCATATGTGCTGAGACTGACTTAATCCCAGTGTCAGGGATTAAAGTATACATGTCTACTAGTGCAAAGATTAAGCGCAACTTCAAACCCCCTAACCAATAATTGATCCATTGGTAAAACGAAGTCTCTCTATTTGGCAATTTTAGGATTAATATTTTGATGAGCAACATACTCGACCATCTAGGATAGTAACCAACTAGCGAAGAAAGAGGCACACATTACAGAGCCTTCTTTAATTGGGAGAGTGTTTCACTGTATATCCTGTCATTAGGACCGATAATGCTTTACACAGAGATAAATGTTTGCTTAATAAAGCTTCAACGTTTTGTCTTCACTGTTGTGGTTGCGTTTTGTTCGTCGAGAAATCAGTATATCCTCCTAACCAGATGACAACCCGCTGACCGGTCAAATATCCGCTGGCCCACCCTCACTATTTAACAAGAACATAAGAAAGAACGAACATTGCAACAGGCCTATTGGCCCATGCGAGGCAGGTATAAGTCTCCTACCGGCTTGTGCCACTGACCCAACCTAATCAGGTCCAGGTCATTCAATTTTCTGTCCTTCATTTTAAAACCAAATGATCACAGTAGGGTATCCTAAGATAACTTACAGCAGTACGCCATAGAGACTCGATAACTGGTGAAGCTACACCAGACTTTTGCCCCACAATAGGGAGGGACCTTGATTCAGACGAGAGCTCCTAAGTCGAGGAACTGAACTTATCCTTCCTGTTTTATGATCTAATCTGAGTTCCTCCCTTTCTTCAGGAGCTATATGACCTGAGACACATGTGCAGCAGTTAGTTGTCTATGTTTCTGTAACGTTTCACTTATTCGGTAGGCTTCTCCAGACTAGTACAGATGTGACTAAGTGTGCAGACAGCAGAAGCAGTGGAGAGGTTGTACAAGAATGGTATACAATACCGACAAGATGAAATTAAGACACATGTGCAACATCTGGGTATCTTTATTGTAAACGTTTCGCCATCCAGTGGCTTTATCAATACAAATTCCAGGACATAATTTGAAGACAGTAGAACTATATACAGAAGATGAGGTAATCAGTCCCTCAGCCTTGGAGTTGGTGCGAAGAGTACCGTAGTGTGGTGGTGCTCTTCGCACCACCATCTTCTGTATATGGTTCTACTGTCTTCAAATTATGTCCTGGAATTTGTATTGATAAACCCACTGGATGGCGAAACGTTTACACTAAAGATACCAAGATGTTGCACATGTGTCTTAATTTCAGTGGAGAGGTGAAGATGATGTGATCTGTCCAACGTTGTATCCTCTCCACTGCTTCTATGGTTGTTGATAGTCACCTCAATATTCGACTATAGAAGCCTGCTGTGTTGGAGAAAGTTTACGGGGATTCTGGCACTTGTTGCACGTCTGTGTCACTCATCTACTTTTCGGTGTCGTTTACCATTTATTATATTGATGCTGTTTAACCTCTATAATTTTTGCTTTTACTCTTGCTTTAAAAGCTCCACATCTGAACCCAACACGAGGCTGTGGGTAATCTCAGGTCAAAAGTTAGGAGAATTTTTCTTCCCTCTACATCAATTTTATTTTGCTTTAATTTTCTTGTATCATATTAACATCTTACGATTGTCCTGTCTTCCTGACGGCTGCCTTAAAACTACGATAAATAATTAACATGAAGACAAGATATGATTTTGTATGACTGGGATGAATTATGTATCGGCATCACATCTCTTAATCACAGACAGCATTTGACTGCTGTAAAAACAGTCATACAGGGGACTGATGAAGGATCCTTCAACAGTCCAAATCTCACATCGTTTTCTACAGCTCTCAGTGGCTGCCCATTTTTCTTGCGGCCGAACATTTCATCGCCTCTAAGTTATATTTTTTTCCGTTGTGCCATATTATAATAGGCTATCTTTTATGGATAAAAGATAACATAACCTAGGCTAACTTAACCTTACCTAACCTAACTTAACCTAACTCTTAGCGAGAAATTTGCTGAAAACGTTTGTGAGAAAAGCCACGTAGATTTATATGAGAGTTAATCCATCAGTCGGATACTTACTGTGGAGTGAGTCAAAGACCCCTTTCCCCGCTACAATTTTTTTTTTGAGATTTTTTTTTCAAAGGAGAGATCAGGTTCAGTTCCTTGTTGCATCAAGAGCCCCTCACCGGAACCTCCCTTGAAGGAATAACTTGTAAATACTTCGTCAGACAAACCTCAGACATTCATTGCTTGCATATTTTATTAAAATGAAGACTTGTATCGTTATTGGGCAGTAAATTTCGCTATTTTTATTTTAGGACTAATTTATAGTGTCCATCCTTCTTAGCTTTTTCGAGCAATAATTAATTGGCGGAGCGACGTCAAACTCAAAGTATTTGTTCACTGACTTCGTCATGTTATGTATCAAACCTTTTAATATAATACCATTTTTTGTTAAATGTTACCTTATTAACAGTGTCTAACCAGCTTTTAGAAAAATGCTTTAAATATGAAGCATTACTTCTGTATGACTTTTGTTGGTGTCTCTTTGGTTTACTTTTCATAGGCTAAAGGAGGAGTACTTTTTTTTTATTGTTCGAATTCTGTTTTGACGATTTAAAATATCTGGAAGTGATCAGCTAATGCTCAAAGGTTACAAATGATCAGCTGATGCATAGTTTGTTTACACGTGATCAGCTGATATTCAACATTTTTAGGACGTTACATAGACATGTGACCAGCTGGTCTTCAGACTTTGTTTATAAGTGACCAGCTGATGCTCAGAGTTTGTTTATAGGTGATCTGCTGTTCCTGGATGAGCATGGAAACACGGTGTCGGGTGGCCTTCACACCTCTCTTAATTAAGCGATAATTGGCTCGAAGCATCAAATATTCATCACCTGTCAGTTTTACCTGAGGGAAGGAGAGGTGGGTGGAAAAGAGTAGAGGAAGAGGGTAAAAAATGTTTACTGCAAGATTCACGAAATATGAGATAGAAAAAGAAAGGAAGATTGGTTACGACCTGGTGAGGGAAAATAGTAAGAGAAATAAAAATAATAAAAAAATAATAATAGTAATAATAATAATAATAATAATATCGAGATCAAGGTTACTCAGGGAAAGGAATGGGATTTTTCACAACTTGGAAAGAATATAATCTGTAATGACAGATTAATCACAAGACGTTGATCACACATTTGTAAGACGCAAATTAGCTATCAATGTGAGGTGACCAGCTGACGCAAGTGATCTGGAGTGCAATACGTAATTACAGAGTAACGATCAGTGGAAGGTTATCGTACTTGGGACTTCCTCTTATTTTCGATATTCAGTCATCGTGAAGACTAATAATAATACATTATTATCATTATCATTATTATTATTAGTGTGTCAGTAAACTTAGTCTGTGCGTGTGTGTGCGTGCGTGCGTGTGTGTGTATTTGTACTCACCTAGTTGTACTCACCTAGTTGAGGTTGCGGGGGTCGAGTCCGAGCTCCTGGCCCCGCCTCTTCACTGATCGCTACTAGGTCACTCTCCCTGAGCCGTGAGCTTTATCATACCTCTGCTTAAAGCTATGTATGGATCCTGCCTCCACTACATCGCTTCCCAAACTATTCCACTTACTGACTACTCTGTGGCTGAAGAAATACTTCCTAACATCCCTGTGATTCATCTGTGTCTTCAACTTCCAACTGTGTCCCCTTGTTACTGTGTCCAATCTCTGGAACATCCTGTCTTTGTCCACCTTGTCAATTCCTCTCAGTATTTTGTATGTCGTTATCATGTCCCCCCAATCTTTCCTGTCCTCCAGTGTCGTCAGGTTGATTTCCCTTAACCTCTCCTCGTAGGACATACCTCTTAGCTCTGGGACTAGTCTTGTTGCAAACCTTTGCACTTTCTCTAGTTTCTTTACGTGCTTGGCTAGGTGTGGGTTCCAAACTGGTGCCGCATACTCCAATATGGGCCTAACGTACACGGTGTACAGGGTCCTGAACGATTCCTTATTAAGATGTCGGAATGCTGTTCTGAGGTTTGCTAGGCGCCCATATGCTGCAGCAGTTATTTGGTTGATGTGCGCTTCAGGAGATGTGCCTGGTGTTATACTCACCCCAAGATCTTTTTCCTTGAGTGAGGTTTGTAGTCTCTGGCCCCCTTGACTGTACTCCGTCTGCGGTCTTCTTTGCCCTTCTCCAATCTTCATGACTTTGCACTTGGTGGGATTGAACTCCAGGAGCCAGTTGCTGGACCAGGTCTGCAGCCTGTCCAGATCCCTTTGTAGTTCTGCCTGATCTTCGATCGAGTGAATTCTTCTCATCAACTTCACGTCATCTGCAAACAGGGACACCTCAGAGTCTATTCCTTCCGTCTTGTCGTTCACAAATACCAGAAACAGCACTGGTCCTAGGACTGACCCCTGTGGGACCCTGCTGGTCACAGGTGCCCACTCTGACACCTCGCCACGTACCATGACTCGCTGCTGTCTTCCTGACAAGTATTCCCTGATCCATTGTAGTGCCTTCCCTGTTATCCCTGCTTGGTCCTCCAGTTTTTGCACCAATCTCTTGTGTGGTACTGTGTGGAACTGTGTGTGTGTGTGTGTGTGTGTGTGTGTGTGTGTGTGTGTGTGTGTGTGTGTGTGTGTATGTGTATGTGTGTGTGTGTGTGTGTGTGTGTGTGTGTGTGTGTGTGGGGTGTTAACATTAACACGAATTAACACTAAAAATTTTCATTTTTTTTTTTTCTTTGGCCACAGCGGACGACGGCAGAGGAAAAATCAATTTGAATAATTAAACGGAAAATTAATTTCGAACTATTGGGCGGAAAATAATTAGATAAAAGTTGGAAAATTGGTTCATCTGTAAATACTGTATATGTATCAAGAACGTTTATACTAAGTGTCAAGATTTTCCTTCACCGGCGCTTTCCCAACATTTTTGAAATACTTTGAATCTATGTGGCTGCTAAACTAAACGTTTTTAAAAAAGTGTAATTCAAGAATGTTTGCTCAAATTCATGTTTAGTAACATAATAGAAATTTAACGTAAATAAAAAACGGCAGCTGGCGGGGGATCGAACCAAGTGCTGAAGGCTTGACACTAGAGGACTCTACACGGACACATCATTTCCCATTTATAACGCTGGGGCGTGAAATCACTAAGTTTTGTGATTGGCTGTGTTTCGGATTTGAAATTTTTTCCTTGTCTATGCCATGATGTGTTGATGCTATGTCACAACCGGGTGATTGCAAGAAATGAAGATGTAACAGGTGTCAGAGTTGCTTGTAGTTTGCTAATATAATGTCTTGTTGGGACCGTCAGCTTCATAAGGCTTCATGAAGATTATTTTAGTGAATAGCTAGGAATGGGAAATGAAAAGCTCAAGCAAATTCGTGTGTCAGCCACTAATGTAATTTTCTGCCATTCTTCTCGTTACCGAGCTGTTCTACAAATTAATGTATCAGCATCAACACTGAAGAACCAGTGTTGATGCTGAAGTGGCAGTGTTTCTTCAGTTTATTAGCTGTGTTGCATTAGGTCTGTTACTAAGAAAATCTTGTGGCACTGTTGTTGCTGCATATTCTTTAACTACAGCTTCAGCAGAGACGAGTTTGAATGCATGATGAGTTCTTCAGTTTCAGTTGTTACAGTTTCCTGATAACCATGCAAGTCCATTGATGCTCTGTTCCCATGATGCTTGATGACATAATTTGTGTAGACTTTTGGGACATTCGGGTTACACCCACCCATCGAGGCCACACTACTCGTACTAACACTTCTGCTCCTGTCCTGTCCTGGCTACTCTGACCACCAATAATACGAGTCCGGTTTCAGAACAAATCGAACAAATCCCGGAAACTGACATTATATATGGAGCATTTTTTATACACAGTATTCTATACAATACATTGCGTAATACTTTCCCATAGTCATGTTTCAAGTAGAGTTGCAAGTGTTACTTTGTTTCCATTCCTCATTGTAACCTCGTTAAAGAGTGAAAGGGGCACAGGAGCTAACTCATCGATCATGTAACTGGCCAGTAGGTCACCCCTTGTATTACGCATGTTATTCTGTCGAACAGCTGTTTTTATCAAATATCTGATAAGGACCTTTTAAATATTTCTGTAAATGATACAACAATATCGTGCCATAAATCTCACTTATGGTAATATCTGCTCTATATTTTTCTAACACTTTATATTCGAGTGTATACAACCACGGCATCAGCATCGGAAGTCTCCTTAGTTTCGTATACAGGTCTTCTAGTGAATACTGTCATTCGTTTACTGTTTTCTAATAAAACATTGTGCTTTAAAGCTATTGTTGCTTCTGCTTTGTATGGTCCTGTTGGCTGATAGAAGCAAGATGCACCATATTTATATTTTATATTCTTTTTGGGTTTTTACTTTTAAAGCCTCGTGCATTATATTCTTCGGTGTTTCGTTTTCATTTTCGAGCTCTGCGGTTTTATCTGTTCATTTATCACAGGAATAAACAGTGTAATCTGAAATTCAAAAGGGGGTTTGCTGTAAACGCAGGCAACGCGCCTTCAGGCAAAAGCACCTTCATTCATGGCTCACCTGTAGCGGGATCCGGGGCTGGGCTTTCCAGTGTGTGTGTTTTAGGACAAGCAATATGGAACCCTTTTCCGACGTTTTTATTCAGAATTATGTAAACATACTAGAGGTAAACATAGTCTAGAAGCCTAGAGTCACGAGAACTGTGTAAATCACTGAAGGAAAATCCACAAAGAATACAGTTCATATGTATGCGTGTGTGTGTGTGTATGTAATATAAAACGTTCGTGTATGCATATGAGAGATCAGGAACCCACTTATAAACAGAAGAAGGAAAACAACGTTTAAATATAAACGCGAAACGTGCAACATGAAAAGATAGATAGCATAACAAAGACTGTGGGAGACACGCAAGATAGAAAAAATGCGTAGCAAAAGAAGACTAATCTCTGACACTTTTTAAGGAACTCCCTTACTTTAGAAAGGTAACTGTGTGCACTTAATCCGGGCGTGATATATACAACACTGTCGCAGGCAGGTAATAAGAAGGATTAATTGGAAGCAAGTGATCAGTTACGATAATAAAAACGACTGTTGACACAAGAGTTTTGAGTCTCTCTTTGGTTCACAGTGAGGGAGGGAACCTGACCTTCACGTTCTGCGAGTGCTCACACGCCAGTAAAATGACGAATATGCAAACTGTTGAGCTTGCAAAACCACCTAAAGTGAAAAAGGGAAAAATATAATTACAATGCCTCACAAACATATATTCTTAGAATGGTAACTACAAAGCCTCACAAATCTAAGACCTTAAAAATGTAATTAAATACCTCAAAAATCTAAAATCTTATAAATGTAAGTAAAATATCTCAAAAACCTAAGTTCTTATAAACGCAACTAAAATACCTCAAAAGCCTAAATTCTTAAAAATGTAATTACAGTACCTCACATATCAACAAGTCCATAAAATTACCATACAAAAGGTATAGGTAGGTCAAATCCAGAACCTAAAATTACTTGAAATACACAGCCACAGATTTCCAAGATAAGCCTGCGACTAATACAAAATACATATCTGCAGCAAAGTCACAAACCTACAAAATCCAAGAAAGATATCTAATTCCGCCCACGTTGGTCATACTTCATAAATCCTTCAAATTCAGCCAATGAATCAGCTTCACAATGAGTAACTTATCTGAGAGAGAATTTAATTTCACCACTATAATTGACGCGCAAGTCAATAAGCATCTCACTAAAAGACTTGACAATAGAGTTTTAAGAGGTATTGAGAACAATGAAAGTCAGACTCTTCAAGTTCAGATCAGTCGAGGCCAGGTGGTAGTAGTAGCAGTAGTAGTAGCAGTAGTAGTAGCAGTAGTAGTAGCAGTAGTAGTAGCAGTAATAGTAATAGTTGTAATAGTAGCAGTAAGTGTATTAAGATAAATACATCTCAAATAGACGAAGTAGCTAAATCAATCTCCAGCCCCATCCATATCCATCCATCTCTCACTCACTCACTCACTCACTCACTCACTCACTCACTCACTCACTCACTCACTCACTCACTCACACACACACACACACACACACACACACACACACACAAGTATAGAAGAAGTATAGAAGAAGTATGGAAGAAGTGTAGAAGGCAAAGGACCCAGGAGAATAAGGAGAGCAGTTGTAGAGCCAGAAATGAATAGGTAAAGGTAAGGAGGGAGGCCCAACGACAGTACAAAAATGACATAGCAGCGAAAGCCAAATCTGACCCGAAGCTGTTGTTCAGCCACATCAGGAGGAAAAACACAGTCAAGAACCAAGTATTCAGGCAGAGGAAGGAAGGAGGGAATTTCACAAGAAACGACCGAGAAGTATGTGAGGAGCTCAACATTCGATTCAAAGAAGTGTTCACAGAGGAGACAGAAGGGACTCCGGAAAGACGGAGAGGTGGGGTACGCCATCAAGTGTTGGACATACCACGAGGAAGAAGGGAAGAGGCTGCTAAGCGAGATAAATAAATACATCAAAGGCGATGGGGCGGGATAACATCTCTACATGGGTCCTGAGAGAGGAAGCAGAGGCGTTATATGTACCACTAAGAACAATCTTCAGCACATCTGTCGAAACAGGGAGACTACCTGAGGTATGGAAGACATCAAATGTGGTCCCGATTTATAAAAAGGGAGACACACGATGCACTAAACTACAAACCAGTGTCACTGACATGTACAGTATACAAAGTCATGGGGAAGATTATCAGGAGAAAAGTGGTGGAGCACCTAGAGAGGAATGAGCTTGTCAACGACATCCAGCATTGTTTCAGGGACGGGAAATCCTGTGTCACAAACCTACTGGAGTTCTATGACAGGGTGACAGCAGTAAGAGAAGAGAGAGAGAGAGAGAGAGAGAGAGAGAGAAAGAGAGAGAGAGAGAGAGAGAGAGAGAGAGAGGTGGATAGACTGCGTTTTATTGGACTGTAAGAAGGCGTTTGACACAATTCCACACAAGAGATTAGTGCAAAATCTGAAGGACCGGGCAGGGATAACAGGGAAGGCACTTCAATGGATCAGGAAATACGAGTCATGGTACGTGACGAGGTGTCAGAGTGGGCGCCTGTGACAAGCGAGGTTCCACAGGGGTCAGTCCTAGGACAATGGAGGACAGGAGAGATAGGGGGGATATGATAACGACATAAAATACTGAGAGGAAACGACAAAGTGGACAGACAGGATGTTCCAGAGATAGGACACATCTACAAGGTGTCACAGTTGGAAGCTGGAGATTCATATGAATCACAAGGATGTTAGGAAGTATTTATTCAGTCACAGAGTTGTCAGAAAGTGGAATAGTCTGGGAATTGATGTAGTGCAGGCAGGATCCATACATAGTTTTAAGAAGAGGCAAGATAAAGCTCATGGAGCAGGAAGAGTGACCTAGTGGTGGCCAGTGAAGAGGCGGGGCCAAGAGCTGTGAATAGACCCCTGCAACCACAACTAGGTGAGTACACACACACATACACTCACACACACCTACCTTTTTCATTAGTCTCTACACGATTCTCATAAAGCTCGTAGTTCTTAGCACCCTCGATAGTTCCTAAGATCCTCATGGTTCTTAAAATTTTCGTTGTCTTTTAAAGAGCTTCTGAGCTTCAAATGCCTGAATATACTCTCGGACTGGAATATTTACAAAATGCTGGACAATAACCCCTCCTCTGCCCCGTCCACCGTCATATTCCAAGGATCACCTGCTCCACACTTCTTGTGTTTCACACTTCAATCTCCCACTTAATTCTCCCATTTAAAACCCTTATTATATTTGTAGAGAATAAGCGAATCCACATCTAGAAGTTTCATAAATATTGATTGGTGAAATATGAGAAATCAACTGAATGTAAAATTGTAACACAGGTAAGTGAAATCGATATATTTATGTCTCGGCGTGTTCTTAAGCTTGTGAATCGTCTTGAGGATGCTGGAGCTCTGACTCCCTCTGGGCCTTCGTCGCTTTCCTGGAAATCAGTCTCTTAATTGGATCAGTCTAGCTCCAAGGCCTTGCTAGCCTGTCCCGACAACCTGCCACGTTAGGGTTCCCCGTCAGCCTCCCTCATAACCCTTCACAATAACTTTTTCCAATAACCCTTCCCCACAACTCTTCCCCACAACTCTCCCCCACAACTCTCCCCCACAACCCTTCCCCACAACCCTTCCCCACAACCCTTCCCCACAACCCTTCCCCACAACCCTTCCCCACAACCCTTCCCCACAAACCCTTCCCCACAACCCTTCCCCACAACCCTTCCCCACAACCCTTCCCCACAACCCTTCCCCACAACCCTTCCCCACAATCCTTCCTTACAAATCTTCCTCACAATCCTTCTCCACAATCCTTCTCCACAATCCTTCTCCACAACCTTTCCCCACAACCTTTCCCCACAACCTTTCCCCACAACCTTTCCCCACAACACCGTCTGGGGAATGGGAGGTAATCAGGTTTGATCCAATGAAAAGAAGGGTAGCTGCTGTTTATGGGATCAAGAGCCCTTCACCAATATCAAGGCAGTCTTTGAGGGGCTGGAGAGAGTGAGTGAACCAGGTACACGGTTCATCTCTCACTGATTCATTCAGTAAAATATGTTATTCTGTACACTGATTTATTATGATACAATTTATGCAGTATGCATGTATGTGTGTGTGTGTGTGTGTGTGTGTGTGTGTGTGTTGTGTGTGTGTGTGTGTGTGTGCGCGTGTGTGCGTGCGTGCGTGCGTGTGCGCCCGTAGAGAGACCATCGCGAGTACATTGGTGTTGTGTGTGTACATTGGTAGCCATTATATACAAACAATTTATATTAACAATATATTATAAAATGGTCATTAGTTGAAGCGACTGTCACAGTATAACAGCTTAATATATCGCTTTTGCCAAATTTTAATATGGTTATCCCTGTAGAAAATAGAATGTCATTTCGTTTGATGATAAAAATATCACAATGATGTTCTGGGTATTTTATTGCTGTCACTGAGTCAATATTCACATAAATATCAACACATCACTCAATATTTTAACCTAATTAGTGAGAGAGTGAGAGAGTGAGAGAGTGAGAGTGAGAGAGAGACAGAGAAAGAGAAAGTGTGTGTACTCACCTATATGCCTGTCGAATGTTTGTGTGTGTATTCCTCTATATGTGGTTGAAGGGGTCGAATCACAGCTCCTAGCCCTCTTATGTGTGTGTGTGTGTGTGTGTGTGTGTGTATGTGTGTGTGTGTGTGTGTGTGTGTGTGTGTGTGTGTGTGTGTGTTGTATTCACCAACATTGGTTCTGGCCACATAACCCTACACATGTCTTTCTTATAACAGTATATGGAGTTTCCTTTCTTTTCTTTCTTCCTACGACCTGGGTGCGCTTTTCACCACTAAAGACTGAATATACACTTTCCTAACATCCAGAGCTTAATGATAGATGCTGGTTTAGTATTAAAGTATTCCTGTGAAGTGTATTTTTAGCATATGTCTATGCCGCCTGAAATACAGCGTCTTTCCTCCTAAGAATGAGTGGGGATGCTGTAATTCAGAAGGCCTTTTGAATTGTGATTTCTCTTCACTTTTGGCAGGATGGATGTTGGATGAATGATGGTGAATGTACTTCCTTGTCTGGGTTTCCCTGCCTTGGTAGGAGACGGCCGGTTCTTTGTCTGTATTTCTCCCATGCCAAACAGACTTTCCTTTTACACCCTCTCAAATAATTTGAGTATCTTTAATGTTCTTGATCATGTCTCTACTGCTCTTTATCACTTCCAGTGTCGTTACGATCAGCTTCTTCAGATTTTCCTCGTAGAGCATTCCCCCAATTCTGGGACTAGTTCGGCTGCGAATCTTTAGTCTGCTTTCGAGTTTCTGTCCATACATCACTAAGTGTGACGTGTGTGATGGGGCTACAGTCTATGAGTAGGACACACGTAGGAAACGTCGGACACAACGGGCCTCCAGCAGCAACACCCTGGTTGACCAGGCAAGCATCAGACGAGCTTGGCCTATGGCCGAGCTCCGGGAGTGGAAAGACTCTCGAAACTCATCAAAGGTATGTGAGGTGCTAAGATAAAAAAAATTATAAACATGTCATGGGAAGAGAGAGAGAGAGAGAGTTTATTAGAAAATAAAGTAAAATTTAGCGTTAAAATCAGAGATGTTGGACATCACACTAAGACTTCACAAGCGATGGTAATCTTGGCTGGGGTCCGGTAAGACGCAGCTGTCAGGTAAAGGATGGTGAGAGATGGGGCGAGACAGATACCGTAAGACATGGAAAACACCCGGAGAAACACACGTTAAGATTACAGGAGATAAAAAAGAAAGTAGAGAGAGAGAGAGAGAGAGAGAGAGAGAGAGAGAGAGAGAGAGAGAGAGAGAGAGAGGGAGGGATAAGGGGGGAGGGGACTCATACACATGACAAAAGTTTATTACAGTACACTTGGTTCACTGCCAGAAGGTAACCTGATTAAATCCGGTTTATAGTATTTGCCAGGAGGGCCATGCAGTTCTCGCTCTTATAACCGGGTCGGGCCTCATCAAATATACATTCGTATTGTATTGGTGTTGTTACTGTTGTTGCTGCTGCTGCCAAGTGCCGTATCTGCTCCTGTTGCTGCCGTTGCTTCCTGTTGTTACTGTTGCAATTGTTTGTGTTGCAGTTGCTACTGCTGGAGCTGGTGGTGGCGTTTCTAGCATTACTCATTCAATTATTGTTTATGTTGGTACTGTTGTTGCTGTTCTTGTTGGTGTACTCCCTGTTGTTACTTCTGTACCTGTTGCTGCTTTTCTTTTGCTGTTGTTGTTCTTGTTTTTGTTATTGATATTGCTGCAGGAGCTGCGTGACTTTTTCATATTCCTTTTGTGTCTAATTTTCCATTGACAATTCCTGTCACTTCTCATTTGCGTTTTATTATTCCTGTTGCTGCAGATTTCCGTATTAGCACTCCTGTTACCGTTGATTTGCGTATTATTATTCCTGTTGGTCGTTTGCGTACTACAATTTCCTGTTGCTGTTTGCACTAACATTTCTGTTCATGTTACCGCTGCCTGGGAGGATATTAATTTCCCTGCGTGCCGCAATCGCTGTTGTTACTGTCGCTGTTTTTGCGT
>NC_069411.1:39223716-39239436 GCF_026875155.1 Cherax quadricarinatus | reverse complement strand
CGCGCGATGCCCCTCCGGGAGGTTACCTGGAGGTTTATTTTGGGGATAAACCCCCCCGCGGCCCGGCCCTGACCAGGCCTCCCGAGGGATCAGGGCCTGATAAAAATAGGCTTTATGTGGCCCCGCAGCCAAGTACAGCCACACCCGGGACCCGGCACTGATTTAGGTACTGTCCAGCTCTCTCTTAAAGGCACCCGGGGTTTTTGGCAATTCCCTAATGCTTGATGGGAGGCTGTTGAACAGTTTTTGGGCCCCGAACACTTATGGTGTTTTCTCTTAGTGTACCAATGGCGCCCCTACTTTTTTTTGGGGGGTTTTTGCATCGCCCCCCCATCTTTTACTTTCGTGGGGGTGTTTTTCTGTGTGCAGTTTTGGGACCTTTCCCTTTTCCAAGATTTTTCCAAGTGTATATTTAATATTCTCTCCCTCCTGCGTTCCAACCAGTCCAAGTCAAGTGTTTCCAAGCGTTCCCAGTAGTTAAGGTGCTTGACAGAACTTATAGGGCAGTAAAGGACTCTGTACACCCCTTTTAATCTGCGATTTCCCCTGCTTTGTATGGAATGTAATGTACAGCAGTATTCCAGCCTAGAGGAACAATGTTTAAAAAGGATATATGGGTTTGGGCATCTTCGTTTTGAAAGTTCTCATTATGCATCCTTCATTTCTTTGCACGTGCGATCGTGGCATGTTTGATCCTTGAAAGGGGAGATCCTCAACATTACTACTACCGGGGCCCCTCACTCATCCGGGCACACCCTCAGTCCCTCACCCTGGAGTCGATAAAAAACAGTCCATCAGTTTTGAAAAGATGTTTGAGATTATTCTCAACAACACTGAGGGATGAATACCATTTTCTTTTCATATTGGACTGATGAAGCCACTGTGGGGCAAAAGGGTTTTTCTTAGAAAAAATACCCAAGTTTTCAAGTGTTTTAATTTCTTAACTTGACGGTTCTCTAAACCCATTTATCTACAGGGTCGGATGAAGTTACATTATCATGATTTAACTTTAATTTGTCACCCCTTTTTTTTTCGTCGATGCCTATTTGTGAGAACACGTGAAGGAATTAACATCGAAAAAAGCATATCCTTGAAAAAAGCGCCTGATGACTGCCACTTGTGTCATAATAGCCGTCTTTCCGATGCCCAAAATGCTCCCGGGTTTGGGGAGCTGAAAACAAAAAAAAAAAAAAAAAAAAACGTAGGTTCCCCTGGGGGGCCTCCTCTGCTGGTGGGGTTGTCAGGTTGTTGGACCGCCGCCCGCAGTTTAACGTATGCACCACTGGTTTGAGTCCGGGTAAAAGTCGGAGGCCACTTAAAAAAACAACGTCTCGCCAATGGCTTGCTAAATTTATTTCCTTAAATGTCCTATTTACTACATATGTATTTTTACATGCACTCTTTTAACACTTGTTAGGTCAAAAACATGTTCCGCAATTGGGTGTAGTGGTCATTAAGTTTTTTTTTTCAGTTTTTCCCGTGGATTAAAGCATGATTTTCCCCAGTTTTTTTTTTCGAAATTATCCTTTACCAAGGCGCGGTCTGGGGCCAGGCTTCCTGGGCTAAAAACGTGATCAGATCACACTGGGAAAAGTGACCAGACTTACCAGACCCAAATCTGCTGCACCACCCCACCACCAACGGGGGTGGGACGGCCCTTTCTGAAATGACGACGTAAGCAGGCTCGTAGGGGGGTTACAGATAACTTCCTTAGCAGTCGTCTTTTGTGTACGCCCCGGAGGTTGGAAGATAAGGGAAGGTCATCCAAGTGGGGAAAGCTTGAAGAGGGGCAAACTTGTTATAGCAGCCAAGGGGAACGTTCAAAAACGGGTAATCACATGGGGGCCCCTTTTACCTTTTAATATTTTTATTTCCAATGATTTTTTACTCCCGAGCCCGGCCAGGGGCAGGGTTCTGTGTAAGGATGATTACTGCATCAAGGATTTAAAATTTCACTGGCAAAAGATTTTGTCGGCTCATAGACACTCCCAAAAGCAAAGTCATGAAGGGGTTATTTGTATCTTTGCAAGAGAACCAAATGACACTAACTGTGATTACCCGGGTGTTAGAGAGTTCTTGCTCTCACGGAAGCTTGTGGTCAGCAGACCAGGCAAGCACAAACCAGCCCGGCCCAAAGGGCCCGGGTCTGGAGTAAAAAAAAAAAAACCGGAATTTACAAAGGTATGTCAAAAGGTAAAGGTAGAGTAGGACTATGGACCGCCTATCTGAATCACTGTTTTGTGTACCTCCCACCACAAAAATAGAGAACTGCCGACATTAGGGGGAACTTTCGCCCTGTGCAGAACTATCGAATCTTGGCAAAGATTCGATAGTTTGCACAGAGCGAAACATTGTGCCAATGTTGGTTCTACACTGAGTTTTGACTCTGATCGCGGGTTCAAACCCCCCCGTGGTATGGTTTTCTTTTTATCTCTAAGCCTGAAACCTTAACTGTGACCGTAATGTGTTCACTCTTTTCCTCGTTACGAAACCCAGCTGATTGCCTGTGATTAACGTGATTTATTTCGGTTTTTTTCCTAGTTTTGCCCCCACCCTGGGGCCCAGGCCTTCCCGTTAACCCGCCTGGTCAATCGGCTTTTGCTTTTGGGGGTCCTGAATGGCACCCCCCTCTACATTCCACAACAGAAAAATTATCGAAATACTTATTGCATGGTAAGCCTAAAATTTTTAACTTTCTAAGACCGGACCAGGGCTAAGCTTCGATCTCCGCGCTCACACACGCGCCGCGCACGCCCCCCACACACACACACAAAAACACACAAAAACCCCACACACAAACACGCCACCACACGCACACACAAAAACGGCCACACACGCGCACACAACGCACGCACCCCGCCGCACACGCACGCACACGCACACACTTGGTCTTTCCACACTAATAAATGTCAAAAAAAAAATTTTTTGGTAGCGAGAAAAAATTTTACATTTACACTAGAAATTTTAAAAAGTTTTTCCCGATAATTCGACGAGATCTCGATAATTAAAAAAAAATCCAAATGCTAAAAAAAACACAAATAATTCAAATAATTAAAGGAAAGAATCCTAATTACAAAAAAAATATTACCCGAAAGTAGTGCAAAAACGGATAATTTCAAGGCCCAATTACCACAAATAAATTATAAATAATCGAATCTAAATTATTGCATTTTAATAAATATCTTCGTTTAAAAAAAAGTGACCGCGATAGCGAAGAAATTATTATTATTTATTTTATTATTTTAAATTTAAAAACGCGTTGGGCAATCAAGATAATCAGGGACAGACCTGTGGTATACCTGTGACCTATTTCAAGAGTTTTTTCATTGGCCCCGAGTCGTTGGCTGCGGAAATAGGAAAAAATTTAAAAATCCCATCAGGGGATATCTCAGCCCGGTTAAAGGGCCCGACTGTTTCTTGGCAGCGAGCAAGAGGGATGGAGAAAGGTGGGATGAAAGGGCCAAGACGAGTCACAGTTAATCGGGGGGAAAAAGGGGAAAAAGAGTTACGATTTAAAAGAGAGGGATTTGGAAGAGGGGACAGAGGGGGAAAAAAGACGCAAGGAAGGGTGGTAGAGAGCGAGAGGTAAACATTTATCTTTCATTCCTTGTTATGGCAGAGAAAAAAAAAAAGGACAGGAAAATACACATTTGGAAAAATACTCTTACTCTCCCCAGGCCTTCACAGTTACATAAAAGAGAGAAGCACTTAAATTTTTGGAAGGCTTGAAGTCCTCTTAGAAAAGTAGGCGGAAAATAAATGTTAAATGTACCCTGGAAGAGTCTGGAGGGTTTGGTCCCAAATCTATAACAAAAAATTATTACAATAACAAGATTTTTGGGCAGTTTTTTAAGATGACCCTGTGAAAAGCAGGGGATCGATGAGTACGCAGAAAAAAAAACGCAAAAAGTTTAGAGGACCAGTTTTAAACGCCCCCCCTTGATGCCAAAGGGGAGTTCCCCAACAGATTCTGTCTTCAAGAGAGAACTGGACAAATTCCTCAAATCGGTTCCCATAACCCGGGGTTTTGGTACATACCTAACGCGGATACCAAAGCTTTAATGATCCCCCCGTAGCCCCTGGAGCAGGCCTGGTCTGGGCCTGGCTGGGAAAACGGGGGACCTCCGGAAGCTATACAGGTAACTCCCCCGGCGCTCCCCAAAACCTTTCAAAATCTCCAGATCATCCCCCCCCCCCTCCAACAAACACAAGATTTTCCCAACCAAGACCACTAAGACCTCCCCCCCCTCCATTGCCCCCAAAAACCCCCACACCAAAAAAAAAGTTTCACAAATAAAAGACCAAATATAATAAATAAGAAAATAGGGGGAAAACACTGATGGAGATACGTGCGGCCGCAGAAACACCTGTTGATCAGGCCCTGTTCCCCCCGGGGGGGCCTGGTCGGGGGACGGGCCGCGGGGGGGTTGATCCCCCGGAATGCCCCCCAGGTAGAAATTTGCGACACCTGATAAATAAATTTTGTGCAATATTTGAACACTTTATCCCAAAAACTTTTCGCCTGTCAGCAGGCTTCTTCAATAAAATCATTTGCAGAAGCTTGCAATACGAAGTTCTGAAGACTGAGCGAAAACCCCCCACTCCCCCCTATTGGGTTTTCTTGTTTTTTCTTTTTCACTTGTTTTGCTATTAGTGGAAAATTTAAAGCCGGATTTTTTAATACCCACAAGTAACTCAATAACATCCCCCCCATTACCTTCTCCCCCCAACTTATTCCTTATCCTATATCAGACATGACAGAGAATACACCCAGCCCGTATCATCCTTTGCGGGTGATACTAGGATCTGTGGGCGCCTGTGAGGCGCGGTTAACCTCCAAGAAGAAATAACAAATTTTCCAGTGGGCAACGGTAAACAATATATGTTCAATGAGGGAAAAAAAATTTAACTCCCTTTATGGAAAACTGGAGGAGTAATAGCTAAAACGAATAAAATATGACTCCGGCCATACATAGAGGGAAAAATAAATGAAGGGCCCTGGGAGAATAATGTCTGAGGATCTCTTTTTAAAGGGATCAAAACATGCCACGTCGCACGTGCAAAGAAAATGATGGATGGATACTGAAAACTTCAAACGAGAGATGCCAAGCCAAAAAAAGATCCTTTCAATACTTGTTCTTCTGGGGCTGGAATACTGCTGTAATTAACATCTCCTTTCAAAGCAGGTAAAATGCAATCTAGAGTGGTACAGAGACCCTTTTTATGCACGTTAATTCTGTCAAGCACTTTAACTACTGGGAAGTTGGAAGCATTGCTTGATTTTGGGAAAAACGCAGGGGAGAGATATATCTAATTTACACTTGGAAAATTTTGGGAAAGGGAAGGGTCCCAAATCTGCCCCAAGAAATCCTCCCTACGAAAGTACAAGACGGGGCGGGCGGGGAAAAAATCCCCCAAATAAAAAGTGGGGCGCCATTGGTACACTAAGGAAAAACCCCAAAAGTTTTGGGGGCCCAAAAAATGTTCAACAGCCCCTATAAAGCGGGGGAATTTGCCAATAAGCCCCTGGCTCCCTTCAAGAGGCTGGACAGATCCCTAAAGTCAGTGCCGGACAGCCGGGCTGATCCGGCACTGGTTGGGGCCAGCAGTAACACCCAGTTGATCAGCCCTATCCATCGGAACCCTGGTCATGGACGGGCCGGGGGGGGCGTTGACCCCCCGGAAAAAACCCCCAGGTAATGTCCCCCAGTACTATCGCAACAGCTTTTAGACAGCTTCTCTTCCCCTTTAAAGACAAAGGGACAAACAGCCCATTTTCCCTTCCTCTCAACCATGTATATGCCCTTCCCTTCAACTCCCAAATGCAAGCCCTCCCCCCCCAACTACAACCTCCTCCATCCCCCAGCCCCCCTGACCAATTACAACATTTCCCTTCACCTTCCCTCCTCCCTCCTCCTCCGAAGGCCAACCCTCGCACACCTCCCCACTGTTAACCCCCTGTTCCCCGATGGTACGAACCTCACCCACTATGCTCCTTCCCTATCCCCCCCTCCCTTTTTAACCCCCCTCACCTCCCCTTTTCCCTTTCCCCTTTCCCAATGTAAAAAAAAATCCTGTGAGGAAAACGAGAGCTGAGGAGAGAGAGGAGAGAGAGAGAGAGAAGAGAGAGAAAAGAGAGAGAGAGAGAGAGAGACGATTACATAAATTTTTCTTAAAACTCTTTTTTCCCTTTCCTTTTCCCCCCCCTCTCATTTCCGACCCACCCTACCAAATCAAAACCCCGTACAAATAGGGGGAAAAAAGGACACACGGAAGCCCACCGGTGGTCTCCGGGGACCCCATCTAAGGAAACAAGGAAAACCAGGACCCAACATGAGAACTGAAAGTTTTAAATTTCAAACCCGAATGAAATAAAAACTATAGGAAATTCCTTTGTCGTTAGCCCCCCTTAGACGTGAGGCAGTCGGGAAACTCCATAAAGGAACCGTAGCGATCGCCACGAACCGTAGCGATCGAGCTACCTTTAGTCTGGGGGATCGATCCCTCCGGTACGGGTGGAAAATATTAGGCGTGTTTTTGTAAGACACCTGGCCCCCCCTTCACCCCTCAGTTTAAAAGGGTACCTGAGTGTTAGTCGACTGGTTTTTGGGCTCATCCTGGGACAAATGGCCTAAATTTGCGGAAATGCTTGCAAAACGGGCTTTCTATACAGAGTGTCTTCAATGTTAGTTAAGCCCGTATACCTTGTACATGTATTTTGTAAAAAAAAAAATTAACAAAGGTGTTATGTAGCTCTCGGGGGAACAATTGCATGACAAGTTCTTTTACAAGATGGGTAGCAAGTGGGTGGTGTTTGACGACAGGAGAGCCACGGCACAACGATTGCTGCCTCTCCCGTGGGGGACTCTGATCGGGGCGGGGAGGACAGCACCACCACCTGGAGGTTACCTGTTTGCTTATCGTCCCATCCATTTTTTCGCTCTGCCCCGGTACATGTCACACCTTCCTCTACTCACCATTTTTTCGTTCTCTTTACCTTACCTCACAAACCGCTGACCTCACCTTGAAACCTTGCCCGAAATCAATTCTCTGGCGGGAGAAATTAACGATGGGTTAGTTTCCTTACGTCTTGCTGCACCTCCCCCCTACCAGTTAAAATAACTGCCTTTTTGTAAGTTATTATACATACAGAGGTTTCAATTCTACCCATTCTCATTTATTGGGTTTCTTCCTACAAATAACATTAAAAAAAATTTCAACGCTCACTATAAACTAAGGCGAAAATATTTTTAGGTAAATAATGTGTGTAATATGTATGCCTTTTTTGGGCCCATCTCAGCCCGGGCTGTGGTTCGTAAGTTTTGGGCTGGTGCGGCCAGCAGTAACGCCGGTTGACAGGCCCGTCCACCGGGAGGCCCCCGGGCGTGGACCAGGCCGCGGGAGCGTTGTCCCGGGTAACCCCAGGTAGACTCCAGGTAAACCTCTATTGCATACTTAATATGTGATAGCGTAATCTGCTATCAGCCTTTTATGTGCATTTAAAAGTAAAAAAAAAAAGGCAATGTGTCACTATACAGGGACAGCCCTGAACTTAACCTGCTGTATAAGCGGGGCCCTCATATATATCACCCGAGAGTTTATATTATATATATTAGCACTATACTCCTCAGTTCAGGTCTATTACAGAAAGTGGAATGCGCTGGAAAAAAAAAATGATTCTTTGTGCCAGTTGACATTAGGAACCTCCGCAGAAAGCTGGGATAGTGAAATGAGAATAGTTATTTATGGAGAATAGTTTGTATATGGACTCACTCCCTCCCTCTTCCCTTTGCTCATCGTTATTCATCGGTTGTCCCTCCCTCTGCCGTTATTCATCGGCTACCTCTCCCTCCGTCCCGTTCACCGCTATTCATCAACTGTCTCCTCCTACCGTTATTCACCAGCTTCCCTTCCTTCTCTTTCGACGTTATTCATCGGTCAACCATCCCTCCCTCCCCTCCATCCCTCCCTCAACTTGTTTGCGTCTTCCCTCTTTCACCATTATCCACTGGTTGTCACTTCTTCCCTTCCCCCTCCACCACTGATTGTAGTCACATTCCTTCCCTCCTCTCTCTTCTCCGCTTCTCCCTCTTCCTCCATCGTTGCTCCCTCTCATTCTAATATAGGAACATAAAGGAGAAAAAGTTCATGCTAGGCAGGTCCAACTCACACCTCACACCCACTCGTGTACTTGTACAACCGAAGTCCAGTGAGGAAACTGGACGAGTATCTTCACCAGGTTGCCATATCAACCAGGCTTGATGGATATGTGGGTCGCAGGCCACCACCAGCAACAGCCTGTTGACCAGGCTAGCATCAGACGAAACCTGGCCCATGGCCGGGCTCCGGGAGTAGAAAGACTCCTGGAACTCTTTTTAAAAGGTATGTCAAAGGTCTATCGTTTTCAATGGGGCTGGTTACCTGGAGGTTATTCAGGGGATCAACGCCCCCGCGGCCAGGTCCATGACCAAGGCCTCCCAATGGATCAGAGCCTGATCAACAGGTGTTACTGCTGGCCGCACGCAGTCCAACGTACGAGCCACAGCCCGGCTGATCCGGCACTGACTTTAAGTATCTGTCCAGCTCTCTTGAAGGCAGCCAGGGGCTAATTGGAAATTCCCCTAATGCTTGATGGGAGCTGTTGAACAGTCTTGGGCCCCGGACACTTTTTGGTGTTTTCCCTTAGTGTACCAATGGCGCCCCTACTTTAATTGGGGGGCATTTTGCATCCCCTGCCCAGTCTTTTACTTTCGTAGAGAGTGATTTCTGTGTGCAGATTTGGGACCATTCCTTCCAGGATTTTCCCAAGTGGTAGATTATGATATATCTCTCCCTCCTGCGTTCCAACGAGTTTCAAATCAAGTGCTTCCCAGCGTTCCCAGTAGTTAAGGTGCTTGACAGAACTTATACGTGCAGTAAAGGATCTCTGTACACTCGGGACTTTGTTCCCACCTCATCCATGACTATTATCAAGCTAATGTTTTCTCATAAACTATTCTAAAATCTATTATTCCTACTGATCCTCCTTCAATGGAAACCACAAAGACCCCAATGGAAATAAGTCACTGCCTTTTTTGGGGGTTTTCCTACGTAATCTAAACATGTTGCTATGCATGATAAAATTTTTGTAACTGTATTTATGTGTAACATGTACTTTAAAACTTACTCTATGCCTCATTCTCCTATCCTTCCCTCTTAATGTTCTTCCCACACTACTTCATCTCTCACCTCCTCCCCTTCCCATTATTCCCCTGCTCTTACTCCCTCAACATTAAGAATTCCCCCTCCTATTATCTGTCCTCCTCCAACTACCACCTTCTCTACCATGATTCTTCACTTAACCATAGTATATATTCTACTTCTGTTCTTCCACACTACTTTTCCCTCCTCTACTGTCCCCTTCCCCACTTACCCCCTACCCGGCAACACTAACGACAACACTACGCAACACTACGCGACACCCACAGGGGTGTCGCGTGGGCCGACTCGCTAGAAAGGGAGCGTCAGGTTAAATATCCATCTCCCTACTTTTCCAGTTATTTTGTGCGTACTTTACTATGATCGTACTTATAATCAAAAGCTCCGGGTCCTAATTTTCAATTCTCTGGCGCTAATAAATATGTGAGCAAGATTCCTTGCACTCCTGCTGTCCCTGCCCACCTAGCCGACTGGTGGGGGTCGAATCGGGAAAAAAAATAGTCTTAAAAAAAAAAACTTCCAGTACCTGCTGGAATGTCATCCTGCGTTAAGAAAACTTCAGTACCTGTAGTTACTTCCAGAGGTCGCCGCCCCCGCGGCCCGGTCGCAGATCAGGCCTTTTGGTTGCTATCTTGATCGACCAAGCTGTTTAAAGTCCATTTGTCCTCAGTCTCCTTGCTTGGAGTGGCTTCCAGAGGTCAGTCTCCGTGGGATGGTTTGGGACCCGGCACCCCGGGGGGTTTGGGCAGGAGCTGTTTAGAGGGAATCTGTCGAAATCTGTTGAAGACACTAGGGGTTTGTTGGTAATCCCCCTCGTTCATGAAGGGTGGAAGAGTCGTCTACTTACCTACCTGGAGGGTATTCCGGGGGTTAACGTCCCCGCGGCCCGGTCCAAAGACCAGGCCTCCTGGTAAATCAGGGGCCCGATTAACGAGGCTGTTTAAATGCTGGTGGGCACGTAGTCGAACTTACGAACCACAGCCCTGCTGATCGGCATTGACTCCAGGTATCTGTCCAGCTCCCTTTTGAAGACAACCGGGGCCCTATTAGTAATTACCCTTATGGGTGGCGGGATGCTGTTGAACAGTCTTGGGCCCCGGACACTTATTGTCTTATCTCTAAGTATACTAATGGCCTTCCCCTACTTTTCACTGGGGTATGTTGGGATCGCCTGCCAAGTGAGTACAAGTCAAGTACTTCCAAGCGCTCCCAGTAGTTAAGGTGTTTGAAAGAACTTGTGTGCAGTAAAGGTTCTCTGTACATTCTCTAGATCTGCAATTTCACATGCCCTGAATGGGGATTTTTAATGCACAGTCGTGGCCCCTTTAAAACACTTATCGAGTTCTAAATGTACTCCTCACTCCCCTGGTTTTACACTGGAGTTATCCTGCACAGTCTTCAAGCTTCTGGGGTCTATTGGTAGTTTCGTGGTACAGGTTTGAGACTGATCCTCCAGTATTTTCCAGAAGCAAATTATACATCTTTCTTGCATGTGTTCAAAAGGAGTACAATTCCAGGAACTTAAAGCGTTCCCTGTAATTTAGGCGGTTGACTTGAGTTTGTACGAACTGTGAAGGTTCTCTGTGAATAACAAAATGGTATACAATACCGCAGGTTGGTAGGTAAGACACAAGCAACAGTTAGGCAACTTTATTCCGAAACGTTTCGCCTGCTGTGTAGGCGAAACGTTTCGGAAAAAAGATGCCTAACTGTTGCCTGTGTGTCTACCTACCAAGGTTCTTTTGTATATTTTGCAGCTCAGAAATATAGCCAGCATGGTTGATCAGGCCCTGATCCACCGGAAGGCCTGGTCATGGACCGGGCCGCGGGGGCGTTGATCCCCGGAATAACCTCCAGGTAACCAGGTAGCACATAGCATTATTGCAGCCTAGAGAGAACGAGTGACCTGAAGAGCATCATTTTCCTACCTGGAGTCTAACTGGAGGGCATTCCGGAGGATCAATACCCCCGCGGCCCGGTCCACGACCAGGCCTCCCGGTGGATCAAGGCCTGATCAACGAGGCTGTTACTGCTGGCCGCACGCAAGCCAACGTACGAACTGGCTTAGGTATCAGTGTACCTAAGGATAATTTAAAAAACGCAATTCCCAGATAGGCTGACACATCATTACCTCGTATGCAACTATACTATGGATGCAAAGCAACAGATAAGCAACTTTTGTTTCTGCTATGCAACTCTAAATATGCTGCCCACCGAATGTTTCCACCCTGTAACTCTCAGGAAAAAATAATAAGCCGCATATTACGTGTAATTCCCAGGTTTGAATCTTAATTGCGTACTGACAGTGATAAAGAAGACAGCTCCGTTAAGAGGTTTAAAGACGAAGCTTCAAAACGGAAAGTTATCCCGATAAAGGTTGTTCTCTTAGGAAAATATAAACATTGAACTCCAGAAAAGTCCCTTGAACCTCTCCCTGCACCTACTGGAGACCGCTACCAACAGTCCACAGCTGACCGCCTCCAGTATTAACACATCACTTTGAGCTTGTGTTCGCACTCGACCAACTTACCAAGTCTTCGACAAAATAATAATGATGACATCAATGACACTGACGACGATCGCGACATTGATGACGCAGAGGAGGGGACAATAACTGCTCCTTGAACCTCAAATACTCTCAGACCGCAAACGTCCCTGTTACAACGAATTTAGAAACCACAACGACCATTTGCACCAGGAAGCATCGGTCCCCTGAGCCACTTTTAAGGTCTACCAAAGCCATAAAACTAAAACTAGGCGCTTAATGCACTGAAATAGAAGGCCTGTACGCAATTAAGTTAGGCCTATAACTGACAAAGAGAGGGTCTTGGGCCTACCCTTACAAGCACAGACCAGATAAACATCTCGTGATTGTGTACGCCCCGGGAATTGAAGGCGAGGCAGGAGGTAAATAGGTAAAATAAAATTTAATATCAATGGTATACAATACCAACTAGTACATGGGCAAGACGTGTGCAAAAAGCTTTACCACTGAAACATCGCAACTTTTCGACATTAAAGATAACCAAAGTTAACCAATGCAATTTTTTTTTTTTTACATATAATTTACATCTTTTGCACCCCTAGGCATTTCAATGTCAGTCGTAGAAACCAACTTAAGATGCACTGTAACAGGCCTAAATTAGAAACAGAAGGGAACTTTCTTTACATTGATACTGAAAGCTCCTTTGGATCAACTAAGGCTCCGGTTGAGCTACAGGTGTTTCGCAAATGTTTAATTCATATACCTTGTGTGAGGTGCAGCAGACCAACTGGACACTGCTAGATGGGTCTTACAACCAGCCCCCCCAACCCACACATATGGCACGGAAAAAAGCTAGCTCATGTAACATAATAGCTACGTGTAATACAACAATATATAAATGAGGAGCATCAATACTCGAGGCTTCACACTGAACACATGGTCACACTTGGACTTGTTACCTACAAGGGGCGTACCTGGAGTATGACTGGAGGGTGCCAGAGGGGTCAACGCCCCCGCGGCCGGTGCATGATCAGGCCTCATACCTAACTCATCCCCCCCCAAAACATAACTATCTGTGGATTAAGTGGTGGAAACACACGACTTTTGTTCCTAACTGTTAATACAATCTAATCTGAGGGTCTGGGAATTATCTTCTTAGGGGGTTTTATACTAGGATTATCTAGGGGTTATCATGGGGGAGCGCTAAACCCGTAGGGATTATACAGGGACTGTGGGAAGAGGAGGGAGGGATGGAAGGCATTCAGGGTTAACTCTGGGAATTGAGAATGGATCCAATTCCCTATATCAAGAGCCCCTCACCAGCATCAGAACCTATCTCCCTTAAGGGGGCTCCTAGGATGGAAAGGAAATATCTTTGGATATCTTTTGTATATATAAATCAATTTTACAGGCTAAGAGTTATCTTACCTCAGCTCACTTCAACGGCCAGACCTATGAAATACTACCACCTCCCCAGGAGGCCACCCACAACCATCTACTAACACCCACGTACCTACTTACTGCTTGCTGAACAGTGGAAACAGGTGTAAGGATACATGCCCAGCGTTTCCACCCGTGCCGGGGATCGAACGACGGACACTCAGTATGTGAGCTGTTAAACACACGGGAGAACAAGTGTAACTCGGTAAATAGGAGAGTATTACCTACCTGGATGACTGCTGTCTACCAACCTACTGCCAAATTTCCCGACTGACAGATCTCACGTGACGCAGGATACCTATCCTGTATGATGACATACAGACTGGAGAAAACATAGCTTCCCTCTCGTTTCCCCACGTTTCTTTCAGAGATAGTTGGGAAAGCTACCCCGGGTTTGTAACCAATTTCGTAAAATATATGTCAGGTTATACAATAACCCCCCTCTCTCTCCCCATCAATTTCAATTTAAGCTTACTTTTCCCCACAGATTTCTCGTCCGTTCTCGCAGGGCACGAGCCCCCCCCCCCACACCCCCCCATCAACACCAATCTACGTCTACTCAAAAACTTCTTACGCTTTCTCGCAGGGCACGAGCCCCCCCCCCCCGCCCTTCCCATCAAAACCAATCTGTCGTAGGCCTACAACACCAATTTAGGCTTTTCTCAACACCGATTTAAGCCTACTCTCATCCACGCAAAGCTCGCTCACTCAGTAGGTGAAAAACATCCACAACCCCGCCCCCCCTCTCTCTCTCTCTCTCTCTCCCCCCTCCGTACAACTCTCGCCTTTGAAGTTTAATATCATTCGCATGCACCCCTTCCCCTCCCCCTTCCTCCCCCCTTCTAACCTTCACTTCCAATAACCTTTTCCACCACCTCTCCAACTCTCGCTCTCTATTCCATTTAAACCTGTCGTTGCTCTCTCATTCCTGGAAAGGATAACTAACTATTTTCGACGAGCTTACAAACTGCTACAAATACATTAGCAAACAAATGCGGGAAGTTACAAAAGGCACAAGGCATATGGAGAGCCGCTAATTATAAATGGCTTTTCTCTCCTTCAGATCTCTCCCTCTTGACTACCCTCTAACCCTTTCCTTAGATCTCTCCCTTTCTCTCTAGTATTTTCCCCTTCCCTTCCCATCACCTCTTCCACCCCGTTCCCCTTTTTCCCTGTCCCCCTTGCATCTCTCTTTCCCTTCCATCATCTTCTGCTGCTGCTGTGAGCAGTAACAACACTCCGCCAGATCCCAGGTGGACGAATTTCACAAACAAGTGTTGGAAGGTGCGGGGCAGGGACGAGTGAGAGATGTGTAGAGCTGGAGGGAGGTAGAAATACGAAGGAAAGAAATGGAGTGTGGAGTGGGAGGGGTATCACACCATCACCCCCCACCACAACCACCGTCACCATTCTTTCAACGGATCGTCCGCCCAAATTCGTTCTTTTTTCCTTTCAGTCCTGGCCACAGATCCAGAACATTGTAATCACCCCCTCCACACCGCCTTCTTCCAACTATATCCTCTTATATATACACTATATACTATTCTATGATGCAATAATCACAATCGAGCGATAAGAGATGGACAACGACTACAGGATGTGAGAGCTGAATGACAGCTCTAGTCCTCTTCCTGTGCAGGATGTCTCCATACACACTTACCTGGGCTTTCTCTATATCTTTTTCACTACATCTTAACTACTGGGAGCGCCTGGAAGCACTTGACTTGTACTCACTAGAGCGCAGGCGAGAGACATATATCTACACCTGGAAGATTCTGGAGGGACTGGTCCCTAATATGCACGCAGCAATCACTCCAAACGAAAGCAAAAATCTTGGCAGGCGATGCAACATACCGGCACACAGAAATCACTCCCTACGAAAGTAAAAGACTGGGCAGGCGATGCAAAATGCCGCCAATAAAAAGTAGGGGCGCCATTGGTACACTAAAAGAAAACACCATAAGTGTCCGGGGCCCAAAACTGTTCAACAGCCTCCCATCAAGCATTAGGGAAATTGCCAATAAACCCCTGGCTGCCTTCAAGAGAGAGCTGGACAGATACCTAAAGTCAGTGCCGGATCAGCCGGGCTGTGGCTCGTACGTCGGACTGCGTGCGGCCAGCAGTAACAGCCCAGTTGATCAGGCCCTGATCCATCGGGAGGCCTGGTCATGGACCGGGCCGCGGGGGCGTTGATCCCCGGAATAACCTCCAGGTAACCTCCAGGTAACCCCCAGTGAAAAGTAGGGGCGTCACTAGTACACTAAGAGAAAACGCAGTATGTGTCCGGGGCCCAAGACTGTTCAACAAACCTCCCACCAGCAATAAGGGGCATTCGGGAAGACCCCTGGTTGTCTTCAAGAGGGAGCTGGACAGATACCTGAAGACGGTGCCGGATCAGCCAGGCTGTGGTTCGTACATTGGATTGCATGCGGCCAGCAGTAACAGCCTCGTTGATCAGGCCCTGATCCACCGGGAGGCCTGGTCGTGGACCGTGCCGCGGGGGCGTTGATTCCCCGGAATGACCTCCAGGTAGACTACCGCAAGGGTCTGAAAATGTTGACGGCAACACTTAAAAACCTAAGTACATTCAAACCCCC
>NC_069411.1:39088446-39223216 GCF_026875155.1 Cherax quadricarinatus | reverse complement strand
AGGGACATTTAACAACAACCCAGCAGGGACATTTAAAAACAGACCCGCAGGACATTTAACAACAGACCCAAGGGACATTTAAAAACAGACCCAGCAGGGACATTTAACAACAACCCAGCGGGACTTTAAAAAACAGACCCGCAGGGACATTTAAAAACAGACCCAGCAGGGACATTTAACAACAGACCCAGCAGGGACATTTAAAAACAGACCCAGCAGGGACATTTAACAACAGACCCAGCAGGGACATTTAACAACAGACCCACAGGGACATTTAACAACAACCCAGCAGGGACATTTAACAAACAACCCAGCAGGACATTTAACAACAGACCCAGCAGGGACATTTAACAAACCCAGCAGGGAAAAATAGCCCCCATCAAGACATAATCCATAAATATCTAACTTTCGTCTTTTACCTTCTCTTTTCTCTCCACATCCCTGCCCTTCTCCCTCATTCTCTCTCAATCCCTCCCCTTTTTTCTCTCCCCTCCCCCCCCCTTTCTTCTCTCCCCTCCCCCTCTTTCCCCTCCCCTTTCCCCCCCTCCCCTGACCAAAGAGCTTATTATTAATTTGTAGTTGACCGAAACAAGATCGATTTTACGTATGCGAAATATAATAATTCTCTCCCTCTCCGCTCCAATAGGAAGAGGATATGCCACTTTATGGGTCTAGAAATTTAAAATTATCAATAGAGAAACATATATAAAATTAAGAAATACACAAATACAATAAATTTTTAATACAAACAGTACAACATACAAGAACAAAATACAATATACTAAAGCAATACACACGATACATTACACTGATATAATACACAAAATAATACAACAAAATACTGCAAAAAAACCAAAATAATACACAAAATGGCACAGAGCTACAATTCACTACAGTAATGCACAATATACCAGGCAGTTGCTTGTCCCTTCCACTGATGAGCTCTCACCTAACCTAACTAAAAAAAAATTTTTAAAAATAAAATTCGGGCATCTGCAAATATATATATATAATATATATAATATATATATATATATATATATATATATATATTTTATAATATATAAAATATTTTGAAATAAAAATAACACGTACAATATTTGAAAATGGCGACAGATTGGCATTGGTAATAATTCTTGTATGTTGACAAGTGTTGCCGTGGGATTTTGAAATGCTTCTCCACCATTTTCATAAACCAGCATTAAGGGGCGCGTATATATATATATATATATATAATATATAAAAATATAAAATATATATAAAATATATATATATATATATAAACACACATAAAACACTCCTTTTCGTATAACTTCATTTGCAACACTTTAAATTTTCAAGCGGGATTCTTTTAAGTAATTTTGGAAGGTTCCTTGTGAAGGTGCAAATGATGTTTATGTTTAGGTAAGGTAAGGTTTTGGTTAGGTCTGAGTAACCTACGTTACCTTTGTAACAGCGGATTTTAAAATTGACAAATGAGTAATTTTAAAGCGGTGCCCGCGACTTAGGACCTCCGAGAGCGATCCAGCTATCCCCTTGAGAAAAAGGCCCTTCCGTCCACTTCAGGACATTATAAAAGAAGAAATTTCATCCATAAATGGCTTCTTCAGTCCTAATGACTGAAGACTGAGTACACTACTGGTGGCGAAACGCTTCCTTTAATACACAGTGATTACCGACATGCAAATATCACCATAACATTTACTTTCAAATCAACACGCGATCACCTGTAATAAAAAATCCCTTTGTATATAACACATAACTGAAAGCTCTCGGTCGATTCTCGAGGCTTAAAATCTATTAGTATTAACTTTCCCAAAAGCTTACTTTTAACTAAAATATAATATACAGTCCCAAACTAAACTGTTATGGGTCAGCCCTCTCTTACACTTTAAGAATGTAATTTGAAACATTTTTTTTTTTACTGTGGCTGCCTTAAATTCTTTTATGTACTGTTTCAATATTTGAGTTTTGTCCCCTAACATATAAGAGTTTATATAAGTTTTAAATCTATTTGTTTTTCATATTTTCCGAGAAAAAATCTTGCATACTTTTTTTTTTTTATTGATAAACCAGAGGGCTGAAAATGTAAATAGTTTAACAGATTAGTTTAAATTCGAAAAACATTTTACGAGATACTGGATTTAGGATATGATAATGGCTCAAGAGGGACCGAAATGTCATCTAAAGTTTCGTCTCCAAAGTGTGGTTTAATTTGTGAACTTTTGTCAATATTATTAATTTTAAACACCCCTCTTCTGGGCCCATTCAAAAAGAAAATTAAGCCAAAACTTAAGCTTTTTCCTCACACAAACTTATAATTAAGGTTATCCAGGCCCTCCCCCCTCACCTTGGAGAATGTGTGTCCTCGGTTGGGTAAACTTCTGCTCATTCGTTTGTGATCCATTGTATCGAGCCTGTCAATCCCCCATCTAAAGGTTTCCCTTCCTCGCTGCCCTCAATAGAAAACAGTTAAGTAAAGTTACGCAAGTTCTCAATTTTTTTTTTTTAGTAAGGCTAGATTGGTTCAGTTTTGGGGCCAACTGTAAAATCTGGCATAAAGGATGTAATCGATTTCCGGATGATGGGGTTTTGTTTTTTCGGAAAAAAAATCGGATAAACTGTTTTCCATGGCAGGAGGTCTTAGGGGATTCAAAAACGAAAACAATAAAACAGGATTACTATTTAAAATGTTTATTATTATTTTTAAAAAAACCCCGGGGCCCAGATAGGGTGACCCTTAAAAGCGAGGAAAAGCTTCCACCAGCACTCGTTCAACTGCTGTCTACCAGAAAGGGCTCCTTAAAAAAGAAAAGCAGTACTTGAAAAAAATTTTAAAGGGTATCAAAAAAGGCTATAAAAAGCCCTGAACTTTCTATGCAAATTGTTGGTTATCTTGTGAGAGTTACTAGGAAGGGCCCCGGGTCTCTTGGGTGGTCACGGTGACCACTGTAATAAATCCAGCTTTAATTGTCTAGTGATAACTGACTGCGGGATATTAACACATATGCAACATCTGGGTACTTTACTTTGTACCCCTCAAGGGAGGTTCCTTGATGCTGGTGAGTGGCTCTTGAAACTAGGGGAAAAAGGGTCTGTGCCTCCAGTTTCCTGAATTTAGCCTGAAAAACCTTCCATATCCTCCCCACAAAACGCTATAAATCCCTACGGGGTTTAGCACCCCCCCATAATATACTCGTAGACGTTTTGCCCTCCATGACATAATATGAAGACTAGAAATGTTTACAGAAGACAGTGGAAGAGAAGTGGGTATATTGGAGGATAAATGGTATTCATTTTACTTAACAGTAGGAAAGGGAATTAAAGTTGTCCTGCGCGTGTGCACTCACATATACCCTCCTAGTTTTGGGGTTTAGAGGGTTAGGTCTCTGTGCGTGTAGGTTTCCGTGAGTTTTCTCGTACCTGAAGCAAAACTAAAATATATTGCAAACTCTGTTGCTGACAACCTACCTTTCATCTTTTTAAAATCCCCCCAGAAACTCGCTCAACCTCCGGGAAAAGTTGCAAATGAAACGATGCATTAACCATAATATTCTGCAATTTCGGGAATTATAAGAAGCATTTTTCCCCTCCCGATTGAAAACGCACGGCTCGACGAGCCAAAACACCCACGTAAAGGAGCGGACATTGAAATACTCTAAATTCTATCATATATCGCGTCATTCAGCTGGTGAGGGGGGAGAGCAAGGGGGAGCAAACAGCGGTTCCAAATCGCTCTTAAGTGTTTGTAAATGGAATCCAGTTTTTCCTTCACTCTCCGTCAAACTTCCGAGTTTGTCTCGCTTCAGCTCGCTTCAAAGGTAACTACGGGCCCCTTGGTTTTACCAATAAAAGCATTTTGATCTGCATTAGCTGTTGGCCGGGGCCCTAAGTCCTTCGGAGAGATTTTTTACTTATTTCAAGTAGGGGTTGGGGAAGCTTTTTGGGGGAGGCTTCGGAGTGGGGGAATGATGTTGGTATTTTAAGGACGAGGAAAGGAAGAATGTGAAAGGTTGTAAGACGTTGTAAGAAGCTGAAAAAGGTTGAAAGGTAGTTAAGAGTTGCATGATGTTACTAAGACTTTCAAGAGCCGTGAGTAGACTCCTTGATGACCCGTGAAAGCCTGGTAAAACAATCAAGGATACAGCAGCTTAATGACGACAGAACTGAAGACAAACGGCAAGTGCTGAGTAACCTTTTGTAGTAAGGTAGTACCATTTTGTGTAAATTATTATAATCAGTGGAATGTAGTGCTGTCCCAAGGGGTTTTTATAATAACACACACACATACCAAAAGAAGATATATACATTTGATATGTGTAATACTTGCATCTGATTAGTTAGTTTTGTGGAAAAAGTATATTATTTCTATTTTTTTCTCTGAAATTTAGCAACATGATAGTTGTAACAAGACAGACAGACGGACAAACAAAGATACAAGGAGAGATGAGACGGGTAGACTTCGCTGCATTGTGTGAACTTCTGTTCAAATAACACTGTTGAGTTGGGAAGGTCACTGTGAAGGTGAGGTCACCACGGTAAGCACCGGTGCTGTGACCTGTAAGTGCCAGATAATGGCTTCACGTACACATGTAGATTATTGTACGCTATAATGGCAAGAGAAAGTCTTGTGTATTTAAATAAAGCCTAGATTTATCCACCTGGTGTTTCGGATTTTCAGAGGAACTGCAACTTCTGGCTGGTTTTGTTTGTGGGCGAGACTTGGATGATCTGTGTAAATATAAGACAAGGGACGAGAGTTTCTTAGTCGAGTCCTGGAAGAAGCTACAGGTTGGAGAGGTGTGTATGGAGGCTGGAACCTCATGGTGCTGTATAGCCAGGTCCTGGAGGCCTAAATGAGGTCCGCTGCTGAATTTGCGGTTTAAGGCGACGTGAATGAAGGTTATTCCCCAATATGAGGATTTAGATTCCATTGTAAGTAATAGGAGTCATTTTTGCCAGTGGATTGTATACCCTCTTATTCTGAAGGACCTATATATTACCCTTTCCCCCTAGTATTCTGGAATGATTGATCAATTGTTTACTCTTATTACTGCGTGTTAAACTACTGCCTTATTCTAATGTATACTTATTAGTAAATGTAAATACCTCAGTCTGTAGTAATTAACGCCTCATTGGCCATCTCTATACCCACTATGATTGTCATTAATATATACCGTGTTCATTAGTAACCCACGCTTACGGGAGGAGCTTTATGACCACTCCCTGGACCAGTGTCAAGTCACAAAATGGTCCAGGAGGAACCGAAGCGTTGTTTCGGTCCTAAATGCGTTTTTTTTTAGTGAATTGTTTCTGCCACGGTATTGTGGTTTTTCTATTTTTTCGTGCTTACTATGTATTATAAGTGTTATATGCATGGAGTATCCATGTCGAAAAATAGTTAAATAATGAGACTGACTGAAGTTTCCCCACAGTACTGGAAATCAGTAGTGTGTAGATAGTCTTGCTACTGGAATAGGAAGAAGTTCCATTATTCTCAGTATCGCGGGTTAACGGAGGTTAATTAATGCTGATGTTTTCTTGGGGACTCGGAGGTAGTTTCTTTCATCCTAATCCCCTGATCAAGAGCTTTTTTTTTAAGAGCCCCGTGGCACTTGATGGGTGAGATGGGAAGGAGGGGGGGAGTGTTATGAAGACAGGTTGAAAGATGAACAAAACTCAAGAAGTTAGAAGTAAATTCAAGAAAGCTGAGGAACGTGAGCTGCAGCTTTCTCAAGATCTGCTCCTTCCAGTCTTACTTTGTATATATAGTTCATAACCTCGCTGGGACTCTAGTGTGGAGCTTGACTTTCCCCACCTGGGGTAGAAGGTACTCACATCCCTATTTGTATGTCTCATAACGATAAAAAGGTTTTCAAATGAGATGATGTAGGTAACAGCTCTTAGTTTGTAAATAGTTAGGAACGTTAACCTAACTCTGTAAAACCTTGCTTAAAAAAGAAAAAGAAAAGAGCTGTGGGGGGAAGATGGTTACGCGATATTTAGTGACTCGCCCGCCATGGGTTGAAACCCCCACCGGTTGTTTTTTTCCTTTACACCTCTAAATAGAGTGACGCACACACAGATAGGCAGACACAAGAACAAGTAGATGTTTATATGATGGTTCCACAGTTCTTCGCTAGACATTAACATTGTTGTTGTTGTTGTACCGAGGAAAAAATGCAAGCCCCAAATCAGTGTGGGTCATACAGTCCGTCGAATGTGAATATTCACTAACGTCCCATTTACAGGTAAATGGGAGGCGGGTGTGCACCTGTAAGGTCAACCTAACACCTGCATTTCTCATCCTTAACCTCATTACCAAAAACCCAGCTGCTGCTCTGCCGTCACGATGGTAGTTATCCCCGGGTAGGGGATATATCTTAGGGGAAAGGGTGTCACTGAGTTTGCTTTTCCCGTCGTTCTACTTTTCTGAGATTATGATAATGTTAACACATCTTTCGACTAATCTCTTTTTTTTTCCACGATTTATCTCTGTAAAACGATGGAAATATACATGGAGAGATGTAGTTCTCTCAGCGCATATGTGCTGAGACTGACTTAATCCCAGTGTCAGGGATTAAAGTATACATGTCTACTAGTGCAAAGATTAAGCGCAACTTCAAACCCCTCAACCAATAATTGATCCATTGGTAAAACGAAGTCCTCTCTATTGAGCAATTTAGGATTTATATTTTGATGAGCAACATACTCGATCCATCAGGATAGTAACCAACTAGCGAGAAAGAGGCCACACATTACAGAGCCTTCTTTAATTGGGAGAATGTTTCAATCACTGTATAACCGTCATTAGGACCGATAAGCTTACACA
Organism: Cherax quadricarinatus; assembly: GCF_026875155.1. Taxonomy (NCBI): domain Eukaryota; kingdom Metazoa; phylum Arthropoda; class Malacostraca; order Decapoda; family Parastacidae; genus Cherax; species Cherax quadricarinatus. The sequence continues at coordinate 39,216,384 of NC_069411.1, read as the reverse complement.
GAGATAAATGTTTGCTTATAAAGCTTCAATCAATCAACTTTTGTCTTCCACTGTTGTGGTTTGCGTTTTGTTCGTCGAGAAATCAGTATATCCTCCTAACCAGATGACAACCCGCTGACCGTTTAAATATCCGCTGGCCCCACCCCTTCACTATGTTTTTTTAACAAGAACATAAGAAAGAACGAACATTGCAACAGGCCTATTTGCCCATGCGAGGGCAGGTAATAAGTCTCCTACCGCTTGTGCCACTGACCCAACCTACTCAGGTCCAGGTCATTAAATTTTCTGTCCCTTCATTTTAAAACCTAATTGATCACAGTCGGGTTATCCTAAGATAACTTACAGCAGTACGCCATAGAGACTCTAATAACTGGTTAAGTACCCAGACTTGGCCCCACTCTAGGAGGGACCTTGATTCAGACGAGAGCTCCTAAGTCGAGGAACTGGAACTTATCCTTCCCTGTTTTAATGATCTAATCTGAGTTCCTTCCCTTTCTTAGGAGCTATATGACCTGAGACACATGGTGCAGCAGTTAAGTTGTCTATGTTTTCGTAGCGTTTCACTTATTCGTAGCTTCTCTCCTCCAGACTAGTACAGATGCGACTTAAGTGTGGCAGAACCAGCAGAAGCAGTGGAGAGGTGTACAAGAATGGTATACAATACCGACAAGATGAAATTAAGGCACATGTGCAACATCTGGGTATCTTTTATTGTAAACGTTTCGCCATCCAGTGGCTATATCAATAACAAATTCCAGGACATAATTGAAGACAGTAGAACTATATACATAAGATGAGGTAATCATCCCCCTCAGCCTTGGAGTTGGTGCGAAGAGTACCGTAGTCGTGGTGGTGCTCATTCGCATCACTATCTTCTGTATTGGTTCTACGTCTCAAATATGTCCTGGAATTTGTATTGATAAACCCACAGGATGGCGAAACGTTTACAACTAAAGATACCAAATGTTGCACATGTGTCTTAATTTCAGTGGAGAGGTGAAGATGGATGTGATCTGTCCATCGTTGTATCCTCTCCACTGCTTCTATGGTTGTTGATAGTCACCTCAATATTCGACTATAGGAAGCCTGCGTGGTGAGAAAGTTTACGGGGATTCTGGCACTTGTTGCACTTCTGTGTCAACCTCATCTACTTTTCGGTGTCGTTTACCATTATTTATATTGATGCTGTTTTTACCTCTATAATTTTTGCTTTTAACTCTTGCTTTAAAACACCACATCTTCTGAAACCCAACACGAGGCTGTGGTTAATCTTCAGGTCAAAAGTTAGGAGAATTTTTCTCCCTCTACATCAATTTTATTTTGCTTTAATTTTCTTGAATCATATTAACATCTTACGTTGTGTCCTTGTCTTCCTGAACGGCTTGCCATTAAAACTACGAATAAATAATAACATGCAGACAAGATATGATTTTGTATGACGGGATTATTATGTATCGGCACAAATCTTTAAATCCACGACAGCATTTGACTGCCTGTAAACATCATACAGGGACTGATGAAGGATCCTTCAACAGTCCAAATCTCACATCGTTTTCTACAGCTCTCAGTGGCTGCCCATTTTTCTTGCGCCGAACCATTTCATCGCCTCTAAGTTATATTTTTTTCTCTTTGTGCATATTATATAGCAATCTTTATGGATAAAAGATAAACATAACCTAGGCTAACTTACCTTACCTAACCTAACTTAACCTAACTCTTAGCGAGAAATTTGCTGAAAACGTTTGTGAGAAAAGCCACGTAGATTTATATGAGAGTTAATCCATCATCGGATACTTACTGTGGAGTGAGTCAAAGGACCCCTTTCCCCGCTAACAATTTTTTTTTTTGGATTTTTTTTCAAAGGAGAGATCAGGTTCAGTTCCTTGTTGCCATCAAGAGCCCCTCACCGGGAACCTCCCTTGAAGGAATAACTTGTAAATACTTCCGTCAGACAAACCTCAGACATCATTGCTTGCAATTTTATAAAATGAAGACTTGCATCGTTATTGGGCAGTAAATTTCGCTATTTGTAAGGTTAGGACAATTATAGTGTCTACCTTCTTAGCTTTTTCCGAACAATAATTAATTGGCGATCGACGTCAAACTCAAAGTATTTGTTCACTGACTTCGTCACATGTTATGTAATCAAACCTTTTAAATATAATACCATTTTTTTAAATGTTACCTTATTCACAGTGTCTAACCAACTTTTAGAAAAATGCTTTAAATATGAAGCATTACTTTCTGTTGACTTTTGTTGGTGTCTTTTGGTTTACTTTTCATAGGCCTAAGGAGAGTAACTTTTTTTATTGTTCAAATTCTGTTTGACGATTTAAAATATCTGGAAGTGATCGCTAATGCCTCAAAGGTTACAAATGATCAGCTGATGCATAGTTTGTTTTACACGTGATCAGCTGATATTCAACATTTTAGGACGTTTACAATAGACATGTGACCAGCTGCCTCTTCAACCTTTGTTTATAAGTGACCAGCTGATGCCTCCAGAGTTTGTTTATAGTGATCCTGCCTGTTCCGGATGCATGGAAACAACCCTGTTGTCGGTGGCCTTCACACCCTCTCTTAATTAAGCGATAATTTGGCTCGAAGCATCAATATCATCACCTTTCAGGTTTTACCCTGAGGAAGGAGAGGTGGTGGAAAAAGAGGGGTAAAAAGAAAAGGAAGAGGGGTAAAAAATGTTTACTGCAAGGTCACGAAATATGAGATAGATAAAGAAAGAAGATGGTTACGACTCTGGTGAGGGAAAATAGTAAGAAAATAAAAAATAATAAAAATAATAATAATTAATAAATAATAATAATAATAATAATAATATAATAATAATATATCGAGATCAAGGTTACCTCGAAAGGAATGGGTTTTTTCACAACTTGAAAGACTAATATAATCTGTAATGGCAGATTAATCACAAGACGTTGATCAACATTTGGTAACACGCAAATTAGCTATCAATGTGAGGTGACCAGCTGACGCAAGTGATCTGGAGTGCAATACGTATTACAGAGTAACGATCAGTGGAAGGTTATCGTATTTGGGAACTTCCCCCTTTTTTCGATATTCAGTCATCGTGAAGACTAATAATAATACATTATTATCATTATTATTATTATTATTATTAGTGTGTCAGTAAACTTAGTCTGTGCGTGTGGTGTGTTGTGGTGTGTGTGTGTGTGTGTGTGTGTGGGGTGTGTGTGTGTGTGTGTACTCACCTAGTTGTACTCACCTAGTTGAGGTTGCGGGGGTCGAGTCCGAGCTCCTGGCCCCGCCTCTTCACTGATCGCTACTAGGTCACTCCTCCCGGAGCCGTGAGCTTTATCATACCTCTGCTTAAAGCTATGTATGGATCCTGCCTCCAAAACATCGGCTTCCCAAACTATTCCACTTACTGACTACTCTGTGGCTGAAGAAAAACTTCCTAACATCCCTGTGATTCATCTGTGTCTTCAGCTTCCAACTGTGTCCCCTTGTTACTGTGTCCAATCTCTGGAACATCCTGTCTTTTCCACCTTGTCAATTCCTCTCAGTATTTTGTATGTCGTTCATGTCCCCCCTATCTCTCCTGTCCTCCAGTATCCGCAGGTTGATTTCCCTTAAAACCTCTCCTCGTAGGACATACCTCTTAGCTCTGGGGACTAGTCTTGTTGCAAACCTTTGCACTTTCTCTAGTTTCTTTACGTGCTTGGCTAGGTGTGGGTTCCAAACTGGTGCCGCATACTCCAATATGGGCCTAACGTATACGGTGTACAGGGTCCTGAACGATTCCTTATTAAGATGTCGGAATGCTGTTCTGAGGTTTGCTAGGCGCCCATATGCTGCAGCAGTTATTTGGTTGATGTGCGCTTCAGGAGATGTGCCTGGTGTTATACTCACCTCAAGATCTTTTTCCTTGAGTGAGGTTTGTAGTCTCTGACCCCCTAGACTGTACTCCGTCTGCGGCCTTCTTTGCCCTTCCCCAATCTTCATGACTTTGCACTTGGTGGGATTGAACTCCAGGAGCCAGTTGCTGGACCAGGTCTGCAGCCTGTCCAGATCCCTTTGTAGTTCTGCCTGGTCTTCGATCGAGTGTATTCTTCTCATCAACTTCACGTCATCTGCAAACAGGGACACCTCAGAGTCTATTCCTTCCGTCATGTCGTTCACAAATACCAGAAACAGCACTGGTCCTAGGACTGACCCCTGCGGGACCCCGCTGGTCACAGGTGCCCATTCTGAACACCTCGCCACGTACCATGACTCGCTGCTGTCTTCCTGACAAGTATTCCCTGATCCATTGTAGTGCCTTCCCTGTTATCCCTGCTTGGTCCTCCAGTTTTTGCACCAATCTCTTGTGTGGTACTGTGTGGAACTTGTGTGGAACTGTGTGTGTGTGTGTGTGTTTGTGTGTGTGTGTGTGTATGTTAACATTAACTCGAATTAACACTCAAAATTTTCATTATTTTTTTTTCTTTTGCCACAGCGGACGACGGCAGAGGAAAAATCAGTTTTGAATAATTAAACGGAAAATTAATTTCGAACTATTGAGCGGAAATAATTAGATAAAAGTTGGAAAATTGGTTCATCTGTAAATACTGTATACGTATCTAGAACGCTATACTAAGTGTCAAGATATCCTTCACCGGCGCTTTCCAACATTTTTGAAATACTTTGTAATCTATATGGCTGCTAAACTAAACGTTTTATTAAAAAAGTGTAATTCAAGAAATGTTGCTCAAATTCATGTTTAGTAACATAATAGAAATTTAACGTAAATAAAATAACGGCAGCTGGCGGGGGATCGAACCAAGTGCTGAAGGCTTGACACTAGAGGACTCTACACGGACACATCATTCCCATTTATAACGCTAGGCGGTGAAATCACTAAGTTTTGTGATTGGCTGTGTTTCGGGATTTGAAATTTTTCCTTGTCTATGCCATGATGTGTTGATGCTATGTCACAACCGGTGATTGCAAGAAATGAAGATGTAACAGGTGTCAGAGTTGCTTGTAGTTTGCTAATATAATGTCTTGTTGGGACCGTCAGCTTCATAAGGCTTCATGAAGATTATTTTAGTGAATAGCTAGGAATGGGAAATGAAAAGCTCCAGCAAATTCGTGTGTCAGCCACTAATGTAATTTTCTGCCATTCTTCTCGTTACCGAGCTGTTCTACAAATTAATGTATCAGGAGGGAGAGATATATCATAATCTACACTTGGAAAATCTTGGAAGGAATGGTCCCAAATCTGCACACAGAAATCACTCCCTACGAAAGTAAAAGACTGGGCAGGCGATGCAAAATGCCGCCAATAAAAAGTAGGGGCGCCATTGGTACACTAAGAGAAAACACCATAAGTGTCCGGGGCCCAAAACTGTTCAAGAGCCTCCCATCAAGCATTAGGGGAATTGCCAATAAACCCCTGGCTGCCTTCAAGAGAGAGCTGGACAGATACCTAAAGTCAGTGCCGGATCAGCCGGGCTGTGGCTCGTACGTTGGACTGCATGCGGCCAGCAGTAACAGCCTAGTTGATCAGGCCCTGATCCATCGGGAGGCCTGGTCATGGACCGGGCCGCGGGGGCGTTGATCCCCGGAATAACCTCCAGGTAACCTCCAGGTAATCAGCATCAACACTGAAAAACCAGTGTTGATGCTGAAGTGGCAGTGTTTCTTCAGTTTATTAGCTGTGTTGCATTAGGTCTGTTACTAAGAAAATCTTGTGGTACTGTTGTTGCTGCATATTCTTTAACTACAGCTTCAGCAGAGACGAGTTTGAATGCATGATGATTTTGTTCTTCAGTTTCAGTTGTTACAGTTTCCTGATAACCATGCAAGTCCATTGATGCTCTGTCCCCATGATGCTTGATGGCATAATTTGTGTAGACTTTTGGGACATTCTGGTACACCACCCATCGAGGCCACACTACTCGTACTAACACTTCTGCTCCTGTCCTGTCCTGGCTACTCTGACCACCAATAATACGAGTCCGGTTTCAGAACAAATCGAACAAATCCCGGAAACTGACATTATATATGGAGCATTTTTTATACACAGTATTCTATACAATACATTGCGTAATACTTTCCCATAGTCATGTTTCAAGTAGAGTTGCTAGTGTTACTTTGTTTCCATTCCTCATTGTAACCTCGTTAAAGAGTGAAAGGGGCACAGGAGCTAACTCATCGATCATGTAACTGGCCAGTAGGTCACCCTCTTGTATTACGCATGTTATTCTGTCGAACAGCTGTTGTATCAAATATCTGATAAGGACCTTTTAAATATTTCTGTGAATGATACAACAATATCGTGCCATAAATCTCACTTATGGTAATATCTGCTCTATATTTTTCTAACACTTTATATTCGAGTGTATACAACCACGGCATCAGCATCGGAAGTCTCCTTAAGTTTCGTATACAGGTCTTCTAGTGAATACTGTCATTCGTTACTGTTTTCTAATAAAACATTGTGCTGAAAGCTATTGTTGCTTCTGCTTTGTATGGTCCTGTTGGCTGATAGAAGCAAGATGCACCATATTTATATTTTATATTCTTGGATTTTCACTTTTAAAGCCTCGTGCATTATATTCTTCGGTGTTTCGTTTTCATTTTCGAGCTCTGCGGTTTTATCTGTTCATTTATCACAGGATAAACAGTGTAATCTGAAATTCAAAAGGGGTTAGCTGTAAACGCAGGCAACGCGCCTTCAGGCAACGCACCTTCATTCATGGCTCACCTGTAGCGGTATCCGGGGCTGGTCTTTCCAGTGTGTGTGTTTTAGGACAAGCAATATGGACCTTTACCGACGTTTTATTCAGAAGTTATGTAAACCATACTAGAGGTAAACATAGTCTAGAAGCCTAGAGTCACGAGAACTGTGTAAATCACTGAAGGAAAATCCACAAAGAATACAGTTCATATGTATGCGTGTGTGTGTGTGTATGTAATATAAAACGTTCGTGTATGTATATGAGAGAGTCAGGAACCCACTTATAAACAGAAGGAAAACAACGTTTAAATATAAACGCGAAACGTGCAACATGAAAAGATAGATAGCATAACAAAGACTGTGGGAGACACGCAAGATGAAAAATGCGTAGCAAAAGAAGACTTAATCTCTGACACTTTTTAAGGAACTCCCTTACTTTAGAAAGGTAACTGTGTGCACTTAATCCCGGGCGTGATATATACAACACTGTCGCAGGCAGGTAATAAGAAGGGATTAATTGGAAGCAAGTGATCAGTTACGATAAATAAAACGACTGTTGACACAAGAGTTTTGAGTCTCTCATTTGGTTCACAGTGAGGGAGGGAACCTGACCTTCACGTTCTGCGAGTGCTCACACGCCAGTAAAATGAACGAATATACAAACTGTTGAGTTTGCAAAACCACCTAAAGTGAAAAAGGGAAAAATATAATTACAATGCCTCACAAACATATATTCTTAAAATGGTAACTACAAAGCCTCACAAATCTAAGACCTTAAAAATGTAATTAAATACCTCAAAAATCTAAAATCTTATAAATGTAAGTAAAATATCTCAAAAACCTAAGTTCTTATAAACGCAACTAAAATACCTCAAAAACCTAAATTCTTAAAAATGTAATTACAATACCTCACAAATCAACAAGTCCATAAAATTACCATACAAAAGGTATAGGTAGGTCAAATCCAGAACCTAAAATTACTTAAAATACACAGCCACAGATTTCCAAGATAAGCCTGCGACTAATACAAAATACATATCTGCAGCAAAGTCACAAACCTACACAATCCAAGAAAGATATCTAATTCCGCCCACGTTGGTCATACTTCATAAATCCTTCAAATTCAGCCAATGAATCAGCTTCACAATGAGTAACTTATCTGAGAGACAATTTAATTTCACCACTATAATTGACGCGCAAGTCAATAAGCATCTCGCTAAAAGACTTGACAATAGAGTTTTAAGAGGTATTGAGAACAATGAAAGTCAGACTCTTCAAGTTCAGATCAGTCGAGGCCAGGTGGTAGTAGTAGTAGTAGCAGTAGTAGTAGCAGTAATAGTAATAGTTGTAATAGTAGCAGTAAGTGTATTAAGATAAAAAATACATCTCAAATAGACGAAGTAGCTAAATCAATCTCCAGCCCCATCCATATCCATCCATCTCTCTCTCTATCTCTCTCTCTCTCTCTCTCTCTCTCTCTCTCTCTCTCTCTCTCTCTCTCTACTCACTCACTCACTCACTCACTCACTCACTCACTCACTCACTCACATCACACACACACACACACACACACACCACAACACACACACACAAGTATAGAAGAAGTATAGAAGAAGTATGGAAGAAGTATAGAAGGCAAAGGACCCAGGAGAATAAGGAGAGCAGTAGTAGAGCCAGAAATGAATATGCACAGGTAAGGAGGGAGGCCCAACGACAGTACAAAAATGACATAGCAGCGAAAGCCAAATCTGACCCGAAGCTGTTGTTCAGCCACATCAGGAGGAAAAACACAGTCAAGGACCAAGTATTCAGGCAGAGGAAGGAAGGAGGGAATTTCACAAGAAACGACCGAGAAGTATGTGAGGAGCTCAACATTCGATTCAAAGAAGTGTTCACAGAGGAGACAGAAGGGACTCCGGAAAGACGGAGAGGTGGGGTACGCCATCAAGTGTTGGACATACCACCGAGGAAGAAGGGAAGAGGCTGCTAAGAGAGATAAATAAATACATCAAAGGCGATGGGGCGGGATAACATCTCTACATGGGTCCTGAGAGAGGAAGCAGAGGCGTTATATGTACCACTAAGAACAATCTTCAGCACATCTGTCGAAACAGGGAGACTACCTGAGGTATGGAAGACATCAAATGTGGTCCCGATTTATAAAAAGGGAGACACACGATGCACTAAACTACAAACCAGTGTCACTAACATGTACAGTAATCAAAGTCCATGGGGAAGATTATCAGGAGAAAAAGTGGTGGAGCACCTAGAGAGGAATGAGCTTGTCAACGACATCTAGCATTGTTTCAGGGACGGGAAATCCTGTGTCACAAACCTACTGGAGTTCTATGACAGGGTGACAGCAGTAAGAGAAGAGAGAGAGAGAGAGAGAGAGAGAGAGAGAGAGAGAGAGAGAGAGAGAGAGAGAGAGAGAGAGAGAGAGGTGGATAGACTGCGTTTAATTGGACTGTAAGGAAGCGTTTGACACAATTCCACACAAGAGATTAGTGCAAAATCTGAAGGACCGGGCAGGGATAACAGGGAAGGCACTTCAATGGATCAGGAAATACGAGTCATGGTACGTGACGAGGTGTCAGAGTGGGCGCCTGTGACAAGCGAGGTTCCACAGGGGTCAGTCCTAGGACAATGGAGGACAGGAGAGATAGGGGGGATATGATAACGACATAAAATACTGAGAGGAAACGACAAAGTGGACAGACAGGATGTTCCAGAGATAGGACACATCTACAAGGTGTCACAGTTGGAAGCTGGAGATTCATATGAATCACAAGGATGTTAGGAAGTATTTATTCAGTCACAGAGTTGTCAGAAAGTGGAATAGTCTGGGAATTGATGTAGTGCAGGCAGGATCCATACATAGTTTTAAGAAGAGGCAAGATAAAGCTCATGGAGCAGGAAGAGTGACCTAGTGGTGGCCAGTGAAGAGGCGGGGCCAAGAGCTGTGAATAGACCCCTGCAACCACAACTAGGTGAGTACACACACACATACACTCAAAAATCGCTGGAATTTTGATGAGCTGGAGAGAGGAGATAGCGGAGAAGAAAGTGATTACATAGTGGGAACACTTCACTCTGGAGGTCCCAAGGTGGTAATAGCAGTGATGTATAACCCACCACAGAACAGCAGGAGGCCAAGGCAAGAGTACGACGAGAGCAATAGAGCGATGGTTGACACACTGGCTAGAGTGGCCAGAAGAGCTCATGCATGCAGGGCAAAGCTCCTGATCATGGGTGACTTTAACCACAAGGAGATAGATTGGGAGACTTGGACCCACATGGGGGCCAAGATACTTGGAGGGCTATGATGATGGAGGTGGTACTGGAGAACTTCATGTACCAACACGTAAGGGACACTACAAGAGAGAGAGGAGAGGATGAACCAGCAAGGCTGGACTTAGTATTCACCTTCAGTAGTGCAGATATCGAGGACATCACATATGAAAGACCCCTTGGGGCCAGTGACCATGTGGTTGTAAGCTTCGAATACACAGTAGAGCTACAAGTGGAGGGAGAAGCAGGAAGGCCAGGACGAATGAAGCCAAACTACAAGAAAGGGGACTACACAGGAATGAGGAACTACCTGAACGGGGTTCAGTGGGACAGAGAACTGGCAGGGAAGCCAGTTAATGAGATGATGGAATATGTAGCAATAAAATGCAAGGAGGCTGAGGAGAGGTTTGTACCCAAGGGTAACAGGAGTAATGAAAAAGCCAGGATGAGCCCATGGTTTACCCAAAGGTGCAGGGAGGCAAAAACCAAGTGTGCTAGGGAATGGAAGAAATATAGAAGGCAAAGGACCCAGGAGATAAGGAGAACAGTCGTAGAGCCAGAAATGAATATGCACAGATAAGAAGGGAGGCCCAAAGACAATATGAAAATGACATAGCAGCGAAAGCCAAATCTGACCCGAAACTGTTGTACAGCCACATCAGGAGGAAAACAACAGTCAAGGACCAGGTAATCAGGCTAAGGAAGGAAGGAGGAGAGACAACAGGAAATGACCGGGAAGTATGTGAAGAACTCAACAAGAGATTCAAAGAAGTGTTCACAGAGGAGACAGAGGGACTCCAGAAAGACGGAGAGGTGGGGCACACCACCAAGTGCTGGACACAGTGCACACAACCGAGGAAGAAGTGAAGAGGCTTCTGAGTGAGCTAGATACCTCAAAGGCAATGGGGCCAGATAACATCTCCCCATGGGTATTGAGAGAGGGAGCAGAGGCGCTATGTGTACCCTAACAACAATATTCAATACATCTATCGAAACAGGGAGATTGCCTGAGGCATGGAAGACAGCAAATGTAGTCCCAATCTTTAAAAAAGGAGACAGACATGAAGCATTAAACTACAGACCAGTGTCACTGACATGTATAGTATGCAAAATCATGGAGAAGATTATCAGGAGAAGAGTGGTGGAACACCTAGAAAGGAATGATCTCATCAACAGCAGCCAGCATGGTTTCAGGGACGGGAAATCCTGTGTCACAAACCTACTGGAGTTCTATGACATGGTGACAGCAGTAAGACAAGAGAGAGAGGGGTGGGTGGATTGCATTTTCTTGGACTGCAAGAAGGCGTTTGACACAGTTCCACACAAGAGATTGGTGCAAAAACTGGAGGACCAAGCAGGGATAACAGGGAAGGCACTACAATGGATCAGGGAATACTTGTCAGGAAGACAGCAGCGAGTCATGGTACGTGGCGAGGTGTCAGAGTGGGCACCTGTGACCAGCGGGGTCCCGCAGGGGTCAGTCCTAGGACCAGTGCTGTTTCTGGTATTTGTGAACGACATGACGGAAGGAATAGACTCTGAGGTGTCCCTGTTTGCAGATGACGTGAAGTTGATGAGAAGAATACACTCGATCGAAGACCAGGCAGAACTACAAAGGGACCTGGACAGGCTGCAGAACTGGTCCAGCAATTGGCTCCTGGAGTTCAATCCCACCAAGTGCAAAGTCATGAAGATTGGGGAAGGGCAAAGAAGGCCGCAGACGGAGTACAGTCTAGGGGGTCAGAGACTACAAACCTCACTCAAGGAAAAAAGATCTTGGGGTGAGTATAACACCAGGCACATCTCCTGAAGCGCACATCAACCAAATAACTGCTGCAGCATATGGGCGCCTAGCAAACCTCAGAACAGCATTCCGACATCTTAATAAGGAATCGTTCAGGACCCTGTACACCGTATACGTTAGGCCCATATTGGAGTATGCGGCACCAGTTTGGAACCCACACCTAGCCAAGCACGTAAAGAAACTAGAGAAAGTGCAAAGGTTTGCAACAAGACTAGTCCCAGAGCTAAGAGGTATGTCCTACGAGGAGAGGTTAAGGGAAATCAACCTGACGACACTGGAGGACAGGAGAGATAGGGGGGACATGATAACAACATACAAAATACTGAGAGGAATTGACAAGGTGGACAAAGACAGGATGTTCCAGAGATTGGACACAGTAACAAGGGGACACAGTTGGAAGCTAAAGACACAGATGAATCACAGGGATGTTAGGAAGTATTTCTTCAGCCACAGAGTAGTCAGTAAGTGGAATAGTTTGGGAAGCGATGTAGTGGAGGCAGGATCCATACATAGCTTTAAGCAGAGGTATGATAAAGCTCACGGCTCAGGGAGAGTGACCTAGTAGCGATCAGTGAAGAGGCGGGGCCAGGAGCTCGGACTCGACCCCCGCAACCTCAACTAGGTGAGTACAACTAGGTGAGTACACACCTACCTTTTTCATTAGTCTCTACACGATTCTCATAAAGCTCGTAGTTCTTAGCACCCTCGATAGTTCCTAAGATCCTCATGGTTCTTAAAATTTTCGTTGTCTTTTAAAGAGCTTCTGAGCTTCAAATGCCTGAATATACTCTCGGACTGGAATATTTACAAAATGCTGGACAATAACCCCTCCTCTGCCCCGTCCACCGTCGTATTCCAAGGATCACCTGCTCCACACTTCTTGTGTCTCACACTTCAATCTCCCACTTAATTCTCCCATTTAATACCCGTATTATATTTGTAATGAAAAAGCAAATCCATCTAGAAGTTCATAAATTTGTTTGGGTGAAATATAAAAATCAACTGAATGAAAAATTGTAACAAGGTAAGTGAAATCGATTTTTAGTTGGCGTGTTTTAAAAGTTTGGGAAAATGCTTGAGGATGCGGAGCTCTGATCCCTTGGCCTTCGTCGCTTCCTGGAAATCAGTCTTTAATTGGATCGTCTAGTCCAAGGCCTTGCTAGCCTGCCCCCGACAACCTCCCGTTAGGGTTCCCCGTCCCCCCCTCAAAACCCCTTACAAAATTTTTTCCAAAAAACCCCCCCACAACTCTCCCCCAAACTCTCCCCCCAAAAACCCTTCCCCCAAAACCTTTCTCCAAACCCTTTCCCCCAAAAACCCTTCCCCAAACCCTCCCAAACCCCCTTTCCCCCAACAACCCCCCCCCACAACCCTTCCCCCAAAACCCCCTTCCCCCACAACCCTTCCCCCAAATCCTTCCCAAAAATTTTCCCTACAATCCTTCTCCAAAACCCCTTCTCCAAAACCCTTTTCCCCAAACCTTTCCCCACAACCCCCCCACAAAACCGTCTGGGGAATGGGGGTAATAGGTTTGATCCAATGAAAAGGGGGTACTCCTGTTTATGGGTCAAGAGCCCTTCCCCAAATATCAAGGCAGTTTCGGGGGCTGGAGAGAGTGAGTAAACCCGGGTAAAAAGGGTTCACTCTCACTGATCATTCATTTAAAAAATGTTATTCTGTACACTGATTTATTAGTAAAAATTTATGAGCTGTATTGTGTGTGTGTGTGTGTGGTTTGTGGTGTGTGTGTGTGTGTGTGTGTTTGTGTGTGTGTGTGTGTGTTTGGTGCGCGTGTGCGCGCGTGTGCGCGCCCCCCCCGTAGGGGAGCCCACGCGAAACTTTGGGGATTGTGTGTGTACATTGGTAGCCATATATAAAAAAATTTTTAAAAATTAACAATAATTAAAAAATGGTCTTAGTTGAAGGACTGCACAGTAAAACGCTTAATAATCGCTTTTCCCAAATTTTAATAGGTTTTCCCTTTTAAAAAATAGAATGTCATTTCTTTTGATGAAAAAAATATCACAATGATTTTTGGGGTTTTTTATTGCTGTCCCTGAGTCAATATTCACTAAATATAACACCCCCTCAATATTTTAACCCAAATTAGGGGAAGAGAGAGAAGAGTGAGGAGAGAGTGAGAGAGAGAGTGAGAGAGGAGAATGAGAGAGTGAGAGAGTAGGAGGAGAGAGTGAGGGTGAGAGAGTGAGAGAGTGAGAAGTGAGAGTGAGAGTGAGAGAGAGACAGAAAAAAGAGAAATGTGGTACTCCCCTATATGCCTTCGAATGTTTGGTGGATTTTTTATTGGGGGTTGAAGGGGTCGAATAAAACTCCTACCCTTTTTGTGTGGTGTTGTGTGTGTGTGTGTGTGTGTGTGTGGTGTGTGTTGTTTTGTGTGTTTTGTATTCATCAAAGGGTTTGGCCACAAAACCCCTACACATGTCTTTTTTAACTTATAGGAGTTTCCTTTTTTCTTTTCCTACGGGGGGGTGCGCTTTTCACCACTAAAGACTGAAAACATTTCCTAACATCCGAGTTTAATGTAGTGTGGTTTAGTTTAAAAAGTATTCCTTGAAGTGAATTTTTAGCAATGTCTATGCCCCCCGAAATACAGGTTTTCCTCAAAGAATGGTGGGGATGCTGAAATTTCAAAAGGGCCCTTTTGAATTGTGATTTCTTTTCCCTTTTTGGCGGGATGGATGTTGGATGATGATGGTGAAGTACTTCCTTTTTGGGGTTTCCTGCTTGGTGGGAGGGCCCGTTCTTTGTCGTATTTTCCATCCCAAAACAGATTTTCCCTTTTTACACCTCTCAAATAATTTGAGTTCTTTAAGTTTTGATCTGTCTTAGCTCTTTATCATTCAGTGTCGTTTACGATCACTTCTTCAGATTTTCTCGTAAGAGATTCCCCATTTCTGGGACTAGTTCGGGGCGCGAATCTTTTAGTTTTCTTTCAGTTTCTGTCCATACATCACTAAGTGTGGACTGTGTGATGTGGGCTAGTCTAGAGTAGGACACACCTAGGAAACTCGGACACAACGGGCCTCCAGCAGCACCACCCTGGTGCCCAGGCAAGCATCAGACGACTTGGCCTATGGCCGAGCTCCGGGAGTAAAAGGGACTCTCGAAACTCACAAAGGTATGTGAGGTGCTAAATAAAAAAAATTATAAACTGTCATGGGAAGGAGAGAAGAGAGAGAGAGAGAGAGAGAGGTGAGAGAGAGAGGAGAGAAGAGAGAGAGGAAGAGAGAGAGTGTAGAGTGAGAGAGAGAGGATGAGTTTATTAGAAAATAAAGTAAAATTTAGCGTTAAAATCAGAGATGTTGGACATACACTAAGACTTCACAAGCGATGGTAATCTTGGTGGGCCCGGGTAAGACGCAGCTGTCAGGTAAAGGATGGTGAGAGATGGGCGAGACAGATACCGTAAGACATTGGAAAACACCCGGAGAAACACACGTTAAGATTACAGGAGATAAAAAAGAAAGTAAGAGAGAGAGAGAGAGGAGGGGGAGAGAGAGAGAGAAGAGAGAAGGAGGGGGAGAGAGAGAGAGAGGGAGAGAGAGAGAGAGAGAGAGGAAAGGGGGGAGGGACTCTACACATGACAAAATTTTTATTACAGTACACTTGGTTCCACTGCCAAAAGGTAACCTGATTAAACCCGGGTTTTATAGTATTTGCCAGGAGGGCCATGCAGTTCTCGTCTTATAACCCGGGTCGGGCCTCATCAAAAATACATTCGTATTGTATTGGTGTTGTTACTGTTGTTGCTGCTGCTGCAAGTGCCGTATCTGCTCCCGTTGCTGCCGTTGCTTCCTGTTGTTTTCTGTTGCAATTGTTTGTGTTGCAGTTGCTACTGCTGGAGTGGTGGTGGCGTTTCTAGCATTACTCATTCAAATTTTTGTTTATGTTGGTACTGTTGTTGCTGTTCTTGTTGGTGTACTCCCTGTTGTTACTTCTGTACCTGTTGTGCTTTTCTTTTGCTGTTGTTGTTCTTGTTTTTGTTAATGATATTGCTGCAGGAGCTGCGTGACTTTTTCATATTCCTTTTGTGTCTAATTTTCCATTGACAATTCCTGTCACTTCTCATTAGCGTTTTATTATTCCTGTTGCTGCAGATTTCCGTATTAGCACTCCTGTTACCGTTGATTTGCGTATTATTATTCCTGTTGGTCGTTTGCGTACTACAATTTCCTGTTGCTGTTTGCACTAACATTTCTGTTCATGTTACCGCTGCCTGGGAGGATATTAATTTCCCTGCTGCCGCAATCGCTGTTGTTACTGTCGCTGTTGTTGCTGTCGATGTTGTGGCTATCTCTGCTGTTGTTGTTACTGTCGCTCTTGTTCTCGATATTGTTACTGTCGCTCTTGTTCTCGATGTTGTTACTGTCGCTCTTGTTCTCGATGTTGTTACTGTCGCTCTTGTTCTCGATATTGTTACTGTCGCTCTTGTTTTCGATATTGTTTTCTGTCCCCTCTTGTTCTCGATGTTGTTACTGTCGCTCTTGTTCTCGATGTTGTTACTGTCGCTCTTGTTCTCGATGTTGTTACTGTCGCTCTTGTTCTCGATGTTGTTACTGTCGCTCTTGTTCTCGATATTGTTACTGTCGCCTCTTGTTTCGATGTTTTTTACTGTCGATCTTGTTCTCGATTTGTTACTGTCGCTCTTGTTCTCGATGTTGTTACTGTCGCTCTTGTTCTCGATGTTGTTACTGTCGTCTTGTTCTCGAGTTGTTACTGTCGCTCTTGTTCTCGATGTTGGTTACTGTCGCTCTTGTTCTCGATGTTGTTACTGTCGTCTTGTTCTCCGATATTGTTTACTGCGCTCTTGTTTCTCGATGTTTTACTGTCGCTCTTGTTCTCGATGTTGTTACTGTCGCTCTTTTCTCGTGTTGTTACTGTGCTTTGTTCTCGATGTTGTTACTGTCGCTCTTGTTCTCGATATTGTTACTGTTTGTTTGTTCTCGATTTTTGTTACTGTGCTTTGTTTTGATATTTGTTTACTGTCGTCTTGTTCTCGATGTTGTTACTGTCGCTCTTGTTCTCGAAGTTGTTTACTGTCGCTCTTGTTCTCGATGTTTTACTGTGCTCTTGTTTCGATATTGTTACTGTCGCTCTTGTTGTTCTCGGATGTTTTACTGTTGCGTTCTTAATGTTGCTGTTGGTTACTGTTGTTGTTGTTGCTCTCGCTGTTTTCTTGCGTTACAATGGTTATGCTGATGCCTTTACTGCGTTGTTAAATATTATCAAGTTTTAATTTTAAATTTTTTCTAGTGTTGATATTTTTTAGGGTTATAAAAGTTACCAAGCTCTGCTTTTAAAATATATTATAAATTTATAATATATATATTCTTATATATATATAATATAAAAATATATATATATTTTTATATATAATGTCGTGCCGAATAGGTAAAATTGGTCAATTAGCAAGAACTCATTAAAATTAAGTCTTTTTAAAATTTTTCTTATACGTTTAAAGATTATTTTTTTATTTATGTAAGTAAAAATTAATAATTTTGCTTCTAAAGAACTTTAGAAAACTTACCAACCTTATTATAATAAGCATAATTTAATTTACCTATTTCCCAAAAAATTTACAATAACTTAATTTATAAACACAATGAATATATATTTTTCGTTACCTGAGGTTACCCGGAGGTTATTCCGGGATCAACGCCCCCGCGGCCGGTCCATGCCAGGCCCCGATGGACAGGCCTGATCAACTAGGTGTTACTGTGGCCGCACGCAGTCCGAACGTACGAGCCATAGCCCGGTGATCCGGGACGACTTAGGTACTGTTTAGCCTCTCTTGAAGGCAGCCAGGGTTTATTGGCAATTCCCCTAATGCTTGATGGGAGGCTGTTGAACAGTTTTGGGCCCCGGACACTTATGGTGTTTTCTCTTAGTGTACCAATGGCGCCCCTACTTTTTATTGGCGGCATTTTGCATCGCCTGCCCAGTCTTTTACTTTCGTAGGGAGTGATTTCTGTGTGCAGATTTGGGACCATTCCTTCCAAGATTTTCCAAGTGTAGATTATGATATATCTCTCCCTCCTGCGTTCCAACGAGTACAAGTCAAGTGCTCAGATTGATTTTTGTAAAATTATCGCATACACAAATTTTCGCTTGCCTTATTCAGCGGAAAGAGCGTTGCTATTTAAGCCAAAATCGCAAGTTTTACCTATTCGGCACGACATATATAACATGTGACTGGTGCCGAACAAGTCGGATCAGCAAGTTTGGCTTATAAGACAATGGTTATTTCTGCCAAATAAGCAGAATGAAAATTTGCTTTAGTGGTGAGTGTTCCAGTAAGTTAATAGACTCGTCTATTTCCCTCTGTGTTGGTGCATTTTGCATTCGCTGCTTTCTGTTTAGAACAGAGTCCCTTTGGAGATCTGACAGAGCAACCCCCTTCCAAATACATGTAATGACAAAAGCGAGTGCATCTGGTGGAACTGTTTATATGACTTGAGTGTGAGTAAAATATCGTGGGAATGCTCGTTATCAAATTCTCGTATTATTTCGATGTTTTAATTACTTTACTTATTATTATTAACGTGAATTAACCATAAAATAATTAAATTATGTAAATTATAGCTTGTGATTTTAATACACGAATGACTCTTGAGTTTGTCATAATGATTCTGCTTCTATGGTTGGTATCTGGGAAGCACACAGTTCTCGTGGTTGTCTGACCTCTCAGTGCCTCGCTAAGTATGTTGGTAAACTCTCAGCAGTCAGTGTATGCCTGGAGCTGCCTGAGTGTGTTACACGCTCTTGCCACACTATATATTACTTGAATTCCAACTGGATTTAAGCTGTCGACCTGCATTTCCGAGATAAGTTTATCCTTCACATTTGCTGTCAAAGATGGATATATTGCTTTAGAGTTTGAATATTAAAGTAAAAATTATTATATACTTATTTTACTTTTAAACTTTATATAGCCTTTTAACTTCGTCTTCATTGATATTTTTGTGTTCGCCTAAGTGTTGCGGTTACCATAAACAGAGAACATCTAGAAGCAGTATACACACACTCCATGTTATTGGTTAGGAGATTACGATTTTATTTAGGACTGTCATCGTATCAGGAATTTTCAAATGGTATTGTTTTTATTATTACTGTTATTGTGTGCATCTCATTATTAATCCTTGTAGTTTTGCGTTTGACCCCCGAACGTGTTTCGAAGTGGAAACGGCAAAGAAAGTCCTGTTTTTCAATAAGTTCGTAGATAAACTACAACTTGCATGACTAGATACCTCTGGAAAGAATATTATATTCCCGTAAATCAAAACTTTTCGATACTTTTTACCATGGCATTCAATGAATCTTTAAAATAAAATGAAAGCCATGATGTATTAGTTTTGTTATGCTGTTCTATAGTATCATGTGTCTGATATGTCTTCGAGAAATGATTTTAATCGTGACGCATATTTTGAAGCTTCAACACGTCTAGCAGCTGTTATAAGTTTCCTGGTCAATATGACTTGCGACATTTAAAATTACATAAAGTTGTACTCGGTAAAATTGGAAGACGTTGCTTGATTTCCATCGCATAGATTCACATCCCTTCTTCAGTATACCAGACAAAACATCGGTGAAAATATTAGTGTGCGATTTACAGGAGAAGTTGGCATTGCTGAAATGTTAATGTATATACGTATATTCCAATGAAATGTGGTCACTATACACAAAGTAACAATCCATGCTTAGCGTAGAGAGCTAAGCACAATGCAGCAGTTGATATTTTGCTCATTGATGTGAATCTTGCTTCCAGTAGCCAACGATGATTTTATTAAGACTCGGTGATGGTAGTGAGAGGCTGAAGTACTTTTTCGGGGCCTCTGCTGGTAGATTGTTGTTACTTTGGATATATTAACCACATTTCATAGGAACACACGTACACATTAACATGGTTCTCCAGTTTCCCGAATCGCTGTGTCTTCTGAAAAAACTCTAGCTTCATCAGTTTCCATGCTGAGAATCTACCACATCCTAGAGGTAAGCCCTTAATGGACCATTGGAAAATCATGGAGAGGATATGATGCCAATTGCTTCCTGATAGAGCAGCCAAAACAAACTGTAGACTTCAGTGAATTATCCATATATTAATATACGTTGAAAATTGTACCCCGGTGTGAATGTGAGCGTTCTGCGAGTGAGTTTGGACTCTTAAAACTTACCTAAGTTCTAAAATAAGCCAAGGATTTAGCATTCATTAATTTCACTACAGTGTGAACATATTGACGAAACTGAGAAATTTGCTGATCCTCACCAAAAAATGAATCCGGAAAATATCTATTCAATGCTATTTTGATATGCATTAAGCTCAAATTAATTGTTAGTTTAGATTGCAAATATTTGCAGTGCTAGAGATAGTGTTCCAGATGGTGTAAAGATGGTTGGAAAGAGAAGATAGAGGAAAAGAGTAATGGAGTAGGGGTGAAAAATAAGAGGAAGGGATTAAATGGGAAAGAAAGAAGAGAACCAAGGCAGGGTAAAGTTGAAGGAGAAACACTGGTAAATGGGAAATGAAACTGTGAGTGTTTACACCGTAGACTTTGAAGATGTTGGCGAATATGCCACATCTTGGTGAAGAAATTAAGACTGTTTCTCTTCGTTCTGGACCATTTTCGAGAAATGGGGCAGGTCAATTGAAGAGGTGAGGGGAGACAGATAAGGACAGCTGGTATAAGGGTTGAACTAGCAATTGGGTATTACTTCAGTTATGTCTATGTTGTGACTATTTCTCGTGGTGACTATAATTATATTTGTATAAGATGTCTTTGTTCGATAGGTGTGCATTGCACTTCCGGTTTTACCGCATTACCATGACTTGTAATTATTAGCAGAAACTTAATGGTTATAATTATAACCATAATTTTTAAAAGGGTGGACCGATAAGCCATCGGACGACCTCGCTCAGATGACCAAAAGCTCCAGCTGCGGGTCATCATATGATTAAGACCCGCGCCAGGACACACTTGTTCTGTTACCTGACAAACCTAACCTAACCTTGACTGGTGAGCGGAAGTGACATTTTCAGTTTATAATCGTGAGACTATTTACCTACAACAGTTCTAGAGGCGAAGGCAAACGCTTCTTTACATTGTTATTGTCTGCGAGACCTTCTGCAGTTCAGAATGTGAATCTTTTGTATCTGTGTCAGTCTTCTATGCACACATTATTCTGTATGACAGCCTAATATGTTGAAATTTTGTTCTTAATCTTTCTATTTAGTTCCCATCTAATATCAGCATTGCAGTTATATCCCTCACCTTACCACTTAGTGGTGACGCATATCACACCCAGAAGAACCCGGCTTGGATCCAGGGAGAGGCCAGACGCATAAGTCAGTCTCCTAACACCTGCTACCTATCAATATATGGATATCTAGGGAACTGTTATGGGTCGTATCCTGAGGAAGAACCTTTTAGAAAATCCCAGAGGGAATAAGCCACACTGCTTTTGTGACAGCTCCAGTAACCTTCCTGTCCTAATCTGAATGAAGTCTTCTTCCTTCAATCTTTCTCCCGTTTTCACTAAGTTTCGGATAAATTCATGCGTCTTCCCTGCTTCCCTCAGAAAACGGGCCCCACCGGGGGGCGGCTCTCCCCGGTTGGGGGGAGCCATTTGAGGTGGTGGGACCCGCGGGGGCGGGTGACCCCTCGGTGGCTGGACCTCTCCCCACGGACGCCAAACCGGAACTAGAGAATATAAACTTTATTTTGTAAACAGGGGCCCTGGGGGGCTGACCGCAAGGGGGGCAGACCGGGGGGTGTGTGGGAAGGTCCCCTCCTCTGCCCAGGTTAATGGTTGGTCTTTTGGGTTTAAAAGCCTCGACACCGAGGGTTTAAACTGCATTCACCGACACCCCGGTTTTCATACTTTTAAACCCTAAAATAAAGGGTTAAAGTAAGGATGAAGATACACGCCCCTCTACCGACATTTTCAAAGTTAACACCCAGATATAACCCTTTTAATTTATACGTCGACATATACATTTTTTTATTAACTTCGCTTGGAAATGCAGGGGGGAAGAAAATTCTTAAAAATTTTCCTCCTCTTTCCTTGGCATCTCCTTCCCTGCCTCTCCCTCGCCTTCCCCTGTTTCCCTCCCTCCCTCCCTCCTCTTCTATATAGTACAGCAGGTGTACCAGGGGGTGCGGGGAATCCCACTCCCCAACCCTGAATATTAACCCTTTAGGGTACGAGGGTGGCAGTAGGGAACTAAGGTTTTGTTGGTGTAGTTCTCTCTCTCTCTCTCTCCTTCACCTCTAGATTTCCCTAACACCCTCTTCCTCTTTCTCCCTTTTACTTGTTCTCATTACCGTCTTCTCTCCCCCACCTTATTCTCCTCTTCCTTTCTCCCCCCCCCATCTCCTCCCACATCTCCACACTCAGCCTCAACTCTTCCCTCCTTATCCCCCCCTTCACTTTCTCTCCTTCCCTCTTTTTTCTCCCTTTCCCCTTGCATCACCCACCCTCTCCCAACCGTGTTCTTCCTTTTCTCACATCACGTGAGGAACTTCATTTTTTTACGGGGTGGACGGTAAACCTTTGGACCTGGTTTACCTGTCAATTACCTAAAAGTAAAGTTAGTGATCTCAATGAGCAGGACAAATGTCGGCCACAACATTTTTATTTCCTGTGTTTTAAACCACTATCAACTGCGGGTCGCCCATATGACTTAATCCCTCATCGGGAAACGTGTCCCGTTTCTGATAAACCTTACCAAATCTAACCATCAGAAGAATCACGAAATCGAATGACACATTGAAAACAAGCCAACACGGACGTGGAGAGAACCCCGTCAGTCACACACTCCAACCGTCGCGTTGCCATGGCCAGCTACCACAATGAGATTCATCAAAAGGGGACGGGCATAACCCCAGGTTGGGCACAGAGGAGACAAGGGGGAAAAGACATATAAGAGACTAGGACGGGGGGAACATAAATGGAAGTTAATAACAAAATGGTTACCTACCTGCCTGGAGTCGTTCCGGGGTCAACCCCCCCGCGTTTCCAGCCTTGACAAGGCCCCCACACACAGCGGAGGAATAATGACGAAAGACTGAATTAGATAATCATAGGGCAAATACACTAAAAGGTTTGGGGGAATGCAACTCGGTCTGGTACAACTCAGAAATCAGAGTAAATCAATACAAAAGTCAAAACCCTGCAGTCTGGCTCTAACTACATAACACACCACACCACACACACCCCACACACCACACCACACACACACACACACCCCACACACCAAAAAACCACACACACACACAAAAATGTATATAATATACGCTTATTTCTAGTAAAAAAAAAACAGAAAATTCATATCTAGCCTTTCTTTACAAGTCATTCCTGACTGATTTTTGATAGTGAACCTCGACGAAAATGTTTATGTTAATTTAAATTTTACAGCAACTGTTTGCTATGTTGTTCCCGATTGACTGATAACATGAATGCCTTCACATAACCGCCTACACAGCAAACAATCCAATGTTCGTTTGATTCACTGAACGGTTCCTCAGAAGCTAGCAGGGAACGCCACCTACACCCCCCAGGGGGTACAGTGAACTTTACCTCCACTAATTACCTTATACAATGAAACACCAACCTGACCACTCAGCGTGACGGCATCATACAGGACCCCCTCATAAGAGAACGCACCGACCACAGTAAACGTTTTTCGTGTCCGCCTCAGAGTGAACGCCTAAGTACGACCAAGTTTGGTAAGCCGCACTGCCCCGAACCCTGGCTCCTGGACACTGAAAAAGCGACCGCCTGTTGAGCAAGAACCACCCCCACCATTTGATACGCGAACACCTTTTTAAAGCAGCCAGAGATACATCAAAAGATTAAAACTGGCAAAAGGCCCCGGGTAACCACCCTCCAAGAACGGAGATGAAAAGAAAATTTAAAACACTATACGACCAAGACGCGAACTCTTTTACAGCGACCATCCACGGTGTAAGGAATAAACTCTTCAGGGCTCTTAAAAACTCTCCACAACACACACACACACACACACACACACACACACACACACAACAACACACACACACACAGCGGTTTAAACCCAAAATTACTTAGAATTCTGTAAAACCCACGAACGACATTTAGAAAGAAGTAAAAGAGCTTAGCCTCTCACCCCCACTCTCCTCTCCCTCTCATCCGCACTCCCTCCCCAAACCCTCCAACACTCTCCTCTCCACCCTCCCGTCACCTCCAACACACTCCATCCCTCCCCCCCCGCAACACCACCACCACCACCTCCTCCGCCACTCCCCCATCCTCCATCACCCTCCATTCTCCCCTTCCCCTCTCCCCTCTCTCATCACCTACCTCCCCTCTCCTCCCTCTGAACACGCGGTTCGAGGTAGCGAGGTCGGGAGGTATTGATTTTAGCAGTGATCTACTTGCGGGCAGTTATCAGCTTGTTAGAGCGTCCCAGTCTTGCTAATACTCACCTCACATACCCACGCACCCAGTTTAAAAAAAAGGTCATCTCTAAATGATAGATAAGGTGTTATTTTCCCCATTACCTATTCTAATTCTGGATATCAAGAGTTGGTGGCTAGTTTAAAACCCTCACTCAATTCTGTGTCACATTGAGTGATATGGGGGTTGCTGCTTATTTTCTCTGAGGAATATTGGGTTTAATATTTTTCTTCCCGACTATTATGGCGAAGAAGTATTTTTTCCATTTTTTTTAAAGGCAGAAAACGTCAATCACTAGACATTGGTCGGCCATTTACCCAGAGCGATGTCAAGACGCGAGTTTTGTAAATTTGTCTAATTCATTCCTGGAAGTTTGTGTTATTATTTTATATATTTTGAAATGCTGCCTTTATTTACTGTTTTTATTGAAAAGTTAGATCAGCGTATTAATATTAGTAAGGATTGTTACAGCGGGCAAATAAGACAACTTTGGCGAGATGTGGCAGCAACATTCTGACTGTCTCGTTTAATTTGTAAGTTTTGCAAACTTTACTCCCGCATGTTGAAGTTATGATAACCTTGTCTGGGTAGTGTGTGTGTGTACCTGCAACACTCATATTATACCTAATATTAGTATCTTTATCATGAGGGGCAGGTGTGAATGTGAGCGAGGCTCCTGAGAGCGTATCCTCAGTCTTTGACATCAAGGGCTGGCTGGCCTTGACACGTGAACTCCCAAGTGTGATCTTGTTTCATAGCCACACCATCGTGGATAACTCCGGAAGCCTCCTCTCCCGTGATCTTGCGAGCCCTGAAACACTGTCCTGCAACAGGCAAAGTCGGCTTGTTTGTATGTTGTGTTTGGCCGATATAATAAAATCATGCAATCTTCACACGTGAGAGATGCCAGTTGACGCTAGATGCTCATGTTGTTGCCAGTTTTGACGCGCGCGCGTACTTTCTTTTGGGAATTGCTTCAGCGGAGATTTTGCTTAAGAAAATCAATCTTCAGAATCAGGAAATATGGGCGGAAATAAATGTATTATAACTTGAAGAAAAATCATAAACTCCGCCCATCGTACAGTCGGCAGCTGATTGGCTGAGCGAGCACAGCCGAGGCTATATAAGTCCGAGCACCGTTCGCGCGGTAGGTAGACCGATATATGAGTGCGGGAAGAGTACGTCGCTGCTATCTCAGGTTTTAGGACTTGAGAACTGTACTTAGTGCTTTAATAGACTTAACCAATTTAGTGATCAAAATGTTGCCACAAAGCGTAACAGATCGTTCCACATCGCCCACCACAACTCAGGGAGTAATATTTGGATCTCAGCTTGTCCAAGCAAACTCCAGAACTCCATACAGCGATGCTACTCAGGTGAGTTTGATTCAATCGCCTGTATTACTGTAATTCTGCCCTGTGTCGATGATTTTGTATTACCTGGTTGTCTTTGTCATGTGCATGAACTCGCCCACGGATATGATGCGTTTTAGTGACGAATTGACGTTTAAGTTTAGTGTTAGTGAGTGATATAGAAACTAACTCAGCGCGCGAGATACAAGTCTTAAAATTTTACAAAGTGCTTAAAAGTTTATTTTTTTTTAAGTTTTGGTTGTTAATGACAGTGTTGTGTTCTAGAAGATTACAAGTGCATGTGTCATGGACTGTTAACGAAGTGCAGTGTTCTTAATGGAATGATCAAGTTTTATTTTTCTGATTCCACCCCAATCACGGGACTTAGACAAAATGCATGTGACAAGGCATCTATCTCCGTGGAACGTGTGTGCCCCCGGATAACAAAGTCACGGAAACCCCCCGTAACCACGAAGTGAATGATGTAAAGTGAACGCACAGCATAAAGTGGCTATAACAAGTTTTTTTTTTTAAACATATGGAGTTTGTGTGGTGTTGGTGCTTTTATAATGTTTTAGCACTGTGATCGCAGCCTCAACACGCGATGATCTATCCCAGGTATTTATTGTTAATATTTATTTTTTTTTTCATGTTTCATGTTTCTTAAGTGACCTCGATGGTGTGGACTGTTAAGTTATCCCGAGTGGTGAGTGAGTGAGATCCAATGCCTGCCTCAACCCCAAGTGTATTGTGAAATGTTTGATGGGAAAGCGGTGATAAAAGTCAACTAGTCAATGTTTACTCAGGTGAATTAGTTATCCTTCTGATCGCCGATGTACATCTTTTCTCCCCCATCAGTCTGGGTAAATGTCATGAAGAACTCTAACGTTGATAAGCAGAAATACAGTAAGAGGAGTCTGTACCATCGCTTTTTACCTTTGACTGGTGACTCACTGAAGAACTGAGGAATCATTGCAGAATATACCTGGAAGCTCACGAGGAACGTGAATCTCATTTTCAATCTATAATATTCGTGACATGGACTTTTGTGTTAAGGTTCATTATTAGTATGTGGTTTTCTTTTTTAGACTATTTGCCATGTTATGTTAACGTTGGTAGACCCGAGTTTTACTATGAAGCTTGTAAGTAATTTATTTTAGCTTCCCCTGCTCGACCTGGGTGGTGATTAGATTCTGCCAGGAAGATTTGATTCCCAGAGTTGATTTCCTCCAGTGGTTTAAGGTGATATATATTTGTACTGATGCGTAGCAGATTCAGCTTGTATTGGCAGCGTTATACTTGGGGTTTGCGAAATGTTACCGGAAATTAAATATGATTATTATTAAAGTTTAGTATTCATTAGCCGTTTAAATATTTTTAATACGTGTGATATTTCAGTAGTGCTGGTCATGGGAAGTTACTGCGGTTAAATCTCTTAAGAGACCTTTAATTCTGGGAAGAATATTACAAGTATATTTTGCGTTTAGTTAAATGTAGAAAACGGTGCTCATGATAGTTCAAGCTGTAAGTGTCCATTATGAAAATTGCAAGTTTTTGGAGTAACGACTTGGTTTAATTTACGCGAAATGTTACATGAGGATACAGATACGGTGTAAAGTGCGATACAGTGAATCTTGGTGTTCTAAAGTTAAAAATTTAAGTTGATGCTTTTGCTTAAGCAAGTGTAAATTCCCAACTCTAAAATATGAGGTGAAAGGTGCTACATACGTTTAAATTTCCTAAAATTTGATTGAGTTCGAGTTAGTTAAGTTTATCAATGGTCAGCTCTCATCAGTCTTGTGGTTTCCGTGAATTTCTCACACTGAATAACTTTGTTCAGTTCCTGGGGAGTTTATTATTATATACAATCAGCTTGCAAACAGACGTTATGTCATTATCTGCACGAGATTTGAATGTAAATAATGCTAGTCGTGCAGAAGCTTGTCAGTCTTTCCAAGACACGAGAGTAAGTCTTGGCTTCGTACACGGGAAGATGAAACAAATAAAAATAATCAGGCCGAAGCTAGAAGAATCGAAGCACAATGCGACATAACTAGAAACTTGTTTCTTGTAGCCTCACATTAGGGATGGGATTTGGCAGTTTCCCAGATTATCAGTTTCATTTATTTGTTGCTGTGTAAAATTAAAGCAACAAACAACCAAAATGGATATATATATG
The DNA here is from genome assembly GCF_026875155.1 of Cherax quadricarinatus. Classification (NCBI taxonomy): domain Eukaryota; kingdom Metazoa; phylum Arthropoda; class Malacostraca; order Decapoda; family Parastacidae; genus Cherax; species Cherax quadricarinatus. The sequence goes on along the minus strand of NC_069411.1, from coordinate 39,188,602 downwards.
TCTTAAAAAAAAAAAAAGAACGTGTGCGTTTACAGAAACACGATGTTGTCCTGTGAATTTGTAAGTCTTGGTTATTAAGGGTGAATTGTGTTTGGGTTATGTTAGTAGTGTGTAAATCCCAGGAGCACTGCAGTAGGCTTCCATGCCTTTACCTTACCTTGGATGACTTTCGAGAGTCTTACTATTCTTGGAGTCCGGCCATGGGCCAGGCTCGTCAGTGTTAGTTATTTCAAAGTAAGAAAGACAAAAATACGTTTGATTAATTTAAGGCAGACATCCAAGACGTACGTATTTCATTTACTAAGTTTGTAATACTCCTTATTAACTTATTAGATCTGCAGACTGTTTTGTTGCATGTATATATTTTTTTCTAATATATACAGTAGCTTTTTGTAAAATGTTAATATATTTAACTTTCTACTTGTTTTAAAACATTAAACAAATCAAAGTATTAAACAAATCAAGACAAGTTATGTCGAAGCCTGAAAGCCACGACGTGAAATCCAGCCACAAGGTCTTGCTGGAAGAATAGGGCACGTTGAAGTGTTGGGTAGGTGAGGGCCGTGTGGGGAAGCTGACGCCTACCCTAGCAGCAAACTTGTTCTTGCTCGTTGTAGCATGTCACCAAGTGAATCATCGCCCGCTCTAACCTGCTCCAAGCTCGCCTCTTTCCTGTCCTTGACGAATCATAACTACAAGGGAGTTGCTTGTTCGTTCAGATCACTTGCTTATCTTACGAAACTTTGGTAAGCACTTTAATCTCATGAGATGGCTTAAGTCACCTATATTGTCGAGTCGCTTTCTCTTGATTATTGTTACCCGTTGATTTATCTTCATTGAGATCGTGATAGGAACGTCACTGTTGAGAACGATGAATTGAGAGATCCCAGCGATGATACAGGAGCAGAACATGAATACTTAAGTAAATTAGTTTTCATAACTAAATGTTCATTTAACGTGAAATAAATGGTAAATATATGCTAAATGTGAATCTGGAGGTCCGTCATGTTGCAACATTCGGGACATTTTTGCCAGGCAAACCGACACGGAACTTGGTAAAAATTTAGTGCTGGAATAACACACAAGTATCAGTGCTGGTACAAGAGGTAAGCAACTAAATAGTCCCTACAAGAGAGGTACATAGATAATGAATGGGTCTTGATACGAAAAATTAGAGCTACATTTCCTAGTACTCATTTACTGTATGATTCTTACGGGTTTAGCTCTTCGCTATGAAAATAATAATAAAGTATCTAAACAAGATAGTGACGTGCAAAGTGGTGGTTGTCTCCTGGACGTTCTCCACCCCTCGAGGTAGTGTTGTGTCTCCTGGACGTTCTCCACCCCTGGTGGTAGTGTTGTGTCTCCTGGACGTTCTCCACCCCTGGTGGTAGTGTTGTGTCTCCTGGACGTTCTCCACCCCTGGTGGTAGTGTTGTGTCTCCTGGACGTTCTCCACCCCTGGTGGTAGTGTTGTGTCTCCTGGACGTTTTGTGTCTCCACCCCTGGTGGTAGTGTTGTGTCTCCTGGACGTTCTCCACCCCTGGTGGTAGTGTTGTGTCTCCTGGACGTTCTCCACCCCTGGTGGTAGTGTTGTGCCCTCCTGGACGTTCTCCCCCCCTGGTGGTAGTGTTGTGTCTCCTGGACGTTCTCCACCCCTGGTGGTAGTGTTGTGTCTCCTGGACGTTCTCCACCCCTGGTGGTAGTGTTGTCTCCTGGACGTTCTCCACCCCTGGTGGTAGTGTTGTGTCTCCTGGACGTTCTCCATCCCTGGTGGTAGTGTTTCTTTTTTTCCTCTTAGAGTCTTAAAGTCAGTGCCGGATCAGCCGGGCTGTGGCTCGTACGTTGGACTGCGTGCGGCCAGCAGTAACAGCCTAGTTGATCAGGCCCTGATCCATCGGGAGGCCTGGTCATGGACCGGACCGCGGGGGCGTTGATCCCCGGAATAACCTCCAGGTAACCTCCAGGTAGACGTTCTCCACCCCTGGTGGTAGTGTTGTGCCTCCCTGAGGTTCTCCACCCCTGGTGGTAGCGTTGTACCTCCTTGAGGTTCTCCACCTCTGGTCCTTGTGGCTTAGCGCTTCTTTTTGATTATAATAATAATCCACCTCTGGTGGTTGTACCTCCCTGAGGTTCTCCACCCCTAGTGGTAGTGTTGTGCCTCCCTGAGGTTCTCCACCCCTGGTGGTAGTGTTGTGCCTCCCTGAGGTTCTCCGCCCCTGGTGGTAGTGTTGCGTCTCCCGTACGTTCTCCACTCCTGGTGGTGGTGTTGCGTCTCCCGGACGTTCTCCACCCCTGGTGGTAGTGTTGTGCCTCCCTGAGGTTCTCCACCCCTGGTGGTAGTGTTGTGCTTCCTGGAGGTTCTCCACCCCTGGTGTGCTGAAAATATCTAGCCTAGACAGGACTCGCAGCAATGGTTTTAAGTTGGAAAAATTCAGATTCAGGAAGGATATAGGAAAGTACTGGTTTGGTAATAGAGTTGTGGATGAGTGGAACAAACTCCCAAGTACCGTTATAGAGGCCAGAACGTTGTGTAGCTTTAAAAATAGGTTGGATAAATACATGAGTAGATGTGGGTGGGTGTGAGTTAGACCTGATAGCTTGTGCTAACAGGTCGGTTGCCGTGTTCCTCCCTTAAGTCAATGTGACCTGACCTGACTAGGTTGGGTGCATTGGCTTAAGCCGGTAGGAGACTTGGACCTGCCTCGCATGGGCCAGTAGGCCTTCTGCAGTGTTCCTTCGTTCTTATGTTCTTCTTATGTTCTTATGTTCTCCTGGACGTTTTGCACCCCTGGTGGGGTGGTTGTACCTCCTGGACGTTCTCCACCCCTGGTGGGGTGGTTGTACCTCCTGGACGTTCTCCACCCCTGGTGGGGTGGTTGTACCTCCTGGACGTTCTCCACCCCTGGTGGGGTGGTTGTTCCTCCTGGACGTTCTCCACCCCTGGTGGGGTGGTTGTACCTCCTGGACGTTCTCCACCCCTGGTGGGGTGGTTGTACCTCCTGGACGTTCTCCCCCCCCTGGTGGGGTGGTTGTACCTCCTGGACGTTCTCCACCCCTGGTGGGGTGGTTGTACCTCCTGGACGTTCTCCACCCCTGGTGGGGTGGTTGTACCTCCTGGACGTTCCCCCACCCCTGGTGGGGTGGTTGTACCTCCTGGACGTTCTCCACCCCTGGTGGGGTGGTTGTACCTCCTGGACGTTCTCCACCCCTGGTGGGGTGGTTGTACCTCCTGGACGTTCTCCACCCCTGGTGGGGTGGTTGTACCTCCTGGACGTTTCTCCACCCCCGGTGGGGTGGTTGTACCTCCTGGACGTTCTCCCCCTGGTGGGGTGGTTGTACCTCCTGGACGTTCTCCACCCCTGGTGGGGTGGTTGTACCTCCTGGACGTTCTCCACCCCTGGTGGGGTGGTTGTGCCTCCTGGACGTTCTCCACCCCTGGTGGGGTGGTTGTGCCTCCTGGACGTTCTCCACCCCTGGTGGGGTGGTTGTGTCTCCTGGACGTTCTCCCCCCCCTGTTGGGGTGGTTGTGCCTCCTGGACGTTTCTCCACCCCTGGTGGGGTGGTTGTGCCTCCTGGACGTTCTCCACCCCTGGTGGGGTGGTTGTGCCTCCTGGACGTTCTCCACCCCTGGTGGGGTGGTTGTGCCTCCTGGACGTTCTCCACCCCTGGTGGGGTGGTTGTGCCTCCTGGACGTTCTCCACCCCTGGTGGGGTGGTTGTGCCTCCTGGACGTTCTCCACCCCTGGTGGGGTGGTTGTGCCTCCTGGACGTTCTCCACCCCTGGTGGTGTTAGTGCCTCCTTGACGTTCTACACCCCTGGTGGTGGTAGTGCCTCCTTGACGTTCTACACCCCTGGTGGTGGTAGTGCCTCCTTGACGTTCTCCACCCCTGGTGAGGGTAGTTGTCCTTCCTGGTGGTGGCTGTGCTTCCTGGATGTTCTCCACCCCTGGTGGTGGTGCTGCTCTGGATGTTTTTTACCCTTGGAGGTGGTGGTGGTAATGTACCTCTGGTCGTTATCCATCTCCCACAGCAACAGTGTCCACTCCTAGCAAGGGTCGAAATTATCTATTGATTTACCTCTCACTTCAGCCAGGCTTTCCCTCCTCCTGCCTCCCCCTCCACATGTATTTGTTGTGTGTGAGAGGTTGTTTTGATACGTGATAAGTCTGGCTGTCTGACAACAGGGAGGTAACGAGAGTGGCCAGAGCTGAGACAAAGTGTGATAAGGAATGCGAAAGTGGTAATTTTTGCTTCCCACTTTTGGAAACGAATCGTCACTGGAATTAAAGGGACTTTACAAACACTACTGTAACGCGAGACACGCAGCCATAATTTACGAAAGTGTTTTAACAAACTACTACTGTCTACCATACTTGATTCATTGGAAATGTAGCCTAAGCTTAATGAGAGCTACGTATCCTTTAGTTTACCTTACTTTTGATTGAGGTGTCGTAATGCTGGTGAAAGGTTCACTTTCTCCTTGAAATAATAATATAATTAAATATATTGATGGACTTTGGTCTAAGCACATAGATTAAATACCCTTGACTGTGTCTATACTTGTCAAAATAAAATGTTTAATAATCAGTTTGATAGTTCAGTACGAATTTTCAAACCTAGCATCGCTCCTTAAAACCAAGCTGTTGGGAATGATTCTTTCCTTCAACATCTACAAAAAAAAAAGGTAATCATTGGTCTGATTGGACTCTGAACTAATGCTGTTACTTCAGCCTTCATATCTCTGTAGTTTACATTTCACTTCATCTTTCAAGAACTTAACAGCTTTTTTCTTCAAGTTACTGAAGTTCTGTTGCACTCTGTCACACCGGGGGTAAACTAAGGCATACATCTATACTGTAAGTTTTAAATCTCTTAAAATTCGATATTTTTTTATGAGGTTAATTACATGTACCTCAGGATCGTGTTAATTTTGCATACGCTTCAACACCAAAGTTACATCACCTTCAACATGTCGAAGTGGAAAGTTGTTACAACAATTCTTTCAGCAAGTGTGTGTTAGATTGGTTTGTACTGTTAAGGTAACAGTTAAGGCAGTATAGGCTAGTTAAGCAACTTCACATTGTGGGCTCTCCTACGGTTTGTTGAGGAGTTATGTAGGATGTTGAGGAAATCGGGGAGAGGTAGGAGAGGAAAGGAGGAAGAATGAGTGAATGCTGCAACGGGGCGAGTAAAGGCTGCAACGGGGCAAGTGAAAGAAAAGTGAATCTAGGGTAGGAGGGGGGAGAGAATGAAAGGGGTAAGGGGGATGTGGAAATTGTAGGAATGGAAGAGGGAAGGATGGGAAGGAAGGGAAACGGAGGCAGCTAAAATATTTCCTAACTGCTAAATTTATTACGGAGTATACAGTTGAGCTGATATTTTACACCCTTTTTTTCCCAAAGTGGATGGAGGCTGGGGAAGGAGGGGGGGGAGAGGGGAGGGACAGGAAGAGAAGGATAGTGGTTGGGATGGTTGTGATGTGATAAGGGGGGAGAGGGATGGAGGATAGTTGTAATGGGGGATTGATGGGGGCAGGAAGAGGTGATAGTTGGAAGGGGGGGTGAGTGGGGGGGGCAGGAAGTGCAGAAGATAGACGAGGGAGTTTGTATCGATTCCATGGATTTTTCTTTTAAATAGAGCTGGAATAAAAACCTGTATGTTTTAGTTTGGGGGGGGGAGGTTGCTTGCATGTTACTCTAAAAATGTTTTGAATGTATTTGTGTACTCTCCTATATGTGGTTGGTAGAGCCATAGCTGTGTGTGTGTGTGTGTGTGTGTGTGTGTGTGGTGTGTGTGTGTGTTGTATGTATATGGTGTGCAAAACAACTGAAAGAATACTGAAAATCCAAGTGCTTTCGTAATTTCTCACATTATGAAGGTCCTGTAATGTGTGGAATCTATATTTTTCACTGTGGTTGTTTTGCATATTGTGATGTCACCTGTTAACTATGATCTTATTGCATGTACATGTATGTTTATATATTAGGAATCCCCAGGTTTATATATTAGGGATCTCCAGGTAGACTCCATCCCCATGAAGCATCAGTGTGGATCCAGGAAGAGCCATGAGTCAAAGGAATGTACTTCGGGGAAAAATCTAGAGACTTCCATCCTAATCTGTTTGAGTATTTTCTGATCCTATCACCCAAATATTATATATAATATATATATAATATATATATAATATATATATATATATATATATATATATATATAAAGTGTGTGCGCTCGTGTATATAATTTGTGTGGATATTTTGAAATCGGTTCATGATCAAACGGGCTGTGGTGCATACGTTGGAGTGCGGGCGGCGAACACTAACAGCTTGATCGATCAGGCTCTAGTAGCCATGAGACCTGGTCTTGTACCAGGCCGCGGGGGCAGTGACCCCCGGAGGAGACTCCAGGTAAACTCCCAGGATGATACAGTGGAACATATGTTTGCCTACTAATAAGTGTAATAGTTTAGGAATTTACATGCCTTCAGAATTGTGAAGAATGTGAAAACTCCAGGTAAAGTCCAAGTGGAGCTCCTTATTATTTCCAAACATTTTATATCGGGGCAGATGAAGCTCAAACCTACACACCTTCAAGGGAGAAAGTATACTATCCACACAGCCACACCCCACACAGCTTTGGCGCCCGTGGATCTGCCGTTAGGCGTTCGTTCCATGATTGAATTCTGGTAATGATGGAAATAGATACTTTGTGGATGATTTAATGGTATGATACCGACACGATGGTAGAGAAATGTATTTAGTCTGTGGAAACCCTTACTAACGACGTTTCATCCACACAGCCCTGCACGAGTGAACAAAAAAGAATGTCTCTGCCTTTAGTCGTTGTTAATTGTCTATGGAGTACTTAACTCGCACTCTCTCGTTTAGAGTATTCACGACTAAACGAGAGTGTATAAGAGAGGAAACATGTGTATGCTAGTAGAAAGTTCTTCGTGAAATCAAAATGGGAGCCTGAGTTAAGGGAGTGGTGTGTAAGTCAGTGAAAGTTGCTTCGTGCTCCCAAAAACTCCCATGTAGACCCTATGTGATGAGAGGTTTCTCAGTGGACTATTTTCCGACTCGAGATTTATAGCAATCCAGTGCCCCTTACGCACGTATCAAGATGGTGGTGGCCTCTGTATATGCATAAAGAAGGCACTGCCCTCTAAACATGCACCAAGAGGGTATTCCCCCCCCCCCTCCTCTCCCATGCGTATATCAAGAATTAAGAGTATGAAAGGTAGCTATGAAACTATCGACAGTCAATTAAGGTAATGGACACGTACGTAACGTTTAGGATATTTTATTGCAGGCTAAATTTCGCTCACCAGTAGCTTTGTCAAGCCTTATTGTACGTAATTGACAAGAGTATAAACATAAGCTGTCATCACTCAGTCCAGTTACGTACATTATAAAGCTAGTGATCTTCTCTTGAGAACACAGTAGTGGAAATTGGTTACCTTGCACGCAGCAGTAGGCCTACTACAAAGCTGTTTTTATATCAGTGTACGCACCAGTTTTGCTTGAGGGTACGGTTGGAAGGAGGACTGCAGTCAGTTCCGCTTGGTGATTCATACAGCATGGAAAAAAAAATTGAGAATACAATGGAGCAGACTACTGCATCAGTCTCTAGCTTGAGGATACAGGTGGAAAAGGCGGCACGCCAATCTCGAATAATTATGTAGGTAACACATTAACACCCATAGCTGAAATGACTCGGTTGCAAGCTGGTTAAATATTCAGTGTCTCCTCTTCCTTCACCTTTTTGAAGAATGTTGTGCAACATTTGGGTTTCGTTATTGTGGAAAAGTTTTGCCACTCAGTGGCGAATAGAGATTCCCAAATGTTGTACAAATGTCTCATTCTTCAACTTGTCGGTTTTTTTTTAAACCATTTACATCATATCCTTCACTTTTTTTAAGGTCCTTGCAAATCCTCCTTCGAGCCATTTTGCCCTCCTTTACAAATCCAACAATTTCTCTTAGGCTCCGTCCTCTGCCGCTTTGCTCTACTATCCGTCTAGGTAGTCTAGAATCTAGATAATAGCAAATAGCCATCAATCGAGATAGTATGTCTATAAGAGAGCTGTTGGTCTTGTAATATTTGCCTTTAAATGTACTCTCCCGGTGGGTTGTTTCATTTTATTCAGAACACGTGTTCGGAATTTATGATTGATCTAACGGATACTATTATAAAATATAATGAGATGTAAATCTTTAAATATTTCTAGAATGTATTGAGAAAATGTTAAAATTGAGAGTAAATATTTTGTTTACCTGGAGCTTACCTGGAGAGAGTTCCGGGGGTCAACGCCCCCGCGGCCCGGTCTGAGATCAGGCCTCATGGTGGATTAGGGTCTGAGCAACCAGTTTGTGATCATTTAATGTTAGAAACTCTTGGTAATGGACAAGTTATGTCACGAGTGACCTTAAATCCTCTGTGATGGATATGGGGCACCGGGCCTCGAGCACAACAACCGGGTTGACCAAGCTGGCACCAGATGAGCCTGGCCCATGGCCGGGCTCCGGGAGTAGAGACTCGAAACTCATCAGGGGGTATACCAGCCATCGAGACAGACAGACAGACACACACACACACACACACACACACACACACACACACACACACACACACACACACACACACACACACACACACACACTGTAAAAAGATGGTTAATTAAACTTAGCTGCCAAGCACAACTAAAAATATATTATCTTTTGTATTACCCGTGAAGACTTGTATTCTCATTTTCTTTTTCAAATAATAGCCGAACGTAAAATACAAAAACAGTCCGATGTTGACCTAAAAATTTCGCAGAAGCGCGTCGCGTCAGAGTTGCTGTTGCCATGTAGTGTGTAATGCACGTAAGTGACTTGTGTAAGTGACTTGTTGTTTCATGTCGGGTTCGTCATTTCGCTCAGTCTGTAAAGCAGCGTTTGGGCTTGAAATATGGAGAAGAACATTATATTCAGACGAGCCTGACCCATGGCCGGGCTCCGGGAATAGAGAGACACTAGAAACTCGTCAGTTATGATTTCTTGCAAGTTGAGATAATTTATTTATTTATTATTATTATTATTATATTATTATTATTATTATTATTATTATTATTTCACATTACTGTTAGTATATTAAAAATTTTTATTAATCATTTTATATTATTTGATCTCCCTCTCGGATAATTTTTAAGAATTATCTAGAAGGTTGTCTACCTATCTACTCTTGACTTTAAGTTATCCTGGGTAATTTACACTATATATGATGATTATACTTGTGTAACTGTGTTTAAACATTCCTACAACTGCGTACCTAAGATTCATCTCTCTCTCTCTCTCTCTCTCTCTCTCTCTCTCTCTCTCTCTCTCTCTATATATATATATATATATATATATATATATATATATATATATATATATATATATTATATATATATATATAATATATATATCTTAAAATTTATTCCTCTACTTGTGTTATTATTGCATCATCCATGTGTCTAATCTATATTTGTAATACTGGCTCCAGCACACTATCACACGACACCAGATGTGAGAGAGCTAGAGCTGAGAACTAGCTCTCCACACGTTGAGGACGCTATCTCCCTCCCCACCACACAGGAAAGTAGCTGTCTATCTAACACCACCACACAGTGAGGGAGCTAAAACTCTCCCCACCACAGTGAGGGGTTAGCTCCCTCCCCAACAACACACAGTGAGGGAGCTAGCTACATCCCCACCACCACCACACAGTGAGGGAGCTAGCTAACTCCCCACCACCACCACACAGGGAGCTAGCTAGCTCCCCACCACCACCACACAGTGAGCATAGCTACTCCCCACCACACAACAGTGAGAGCTAGCTAGCTCCCACCACCACCAACAAGGGAGCTAGCTAGCTCCCCACCACCACCACACAGGGAGCTAGCTAGCTCCCCACCACCACCACACAGTGAGGGAGCTAGCTAACTCCCCACCACCACACAGTGAGGAGCTAGCTAGCTCCCAAACCACCACACAGTGAGGAGCTAGCTAGCTCCCCACCACCACACACAGGAGGACTAGCTAGCTCCCCACCACCACCACACAGTGGAGCTAGCTAACTCCCCACACCACCACACAGTGGAGCTAGCTACTCCCTCACCACCACCACACAGTGAGGGAGCTAGCTAGCTCCCCACCACCACCACACAGTGGGGAGCTAGCTAGCTCCCCACCACCACCACACAGGGGAGCTAGCTAGCTCCCCACCACCACCACACAGTGGGGAGCTAGCTACTCCCACCACCACCACACAGTGAGGAGCTAGCTAGCTCCCCACCACCACCACACAGTGAGTGCTAGCTAGCTCCCACCCACCACCACACAGGGAGGCTAGCTAGCTCCCCACCACCACACAATGGGGAGCTAGCTAGCTCCCCACCACCACCACACAGTGGGGAGCTAGCTAGCTCCCCACCACCACACAGTAGGAGCTAGCTAGCTCCCCACCACCACCACACAGTGAGGGAGCTAGCTAGCTCCACCACCACCCACACAGTGAGGGAGCTAGCTAGCTCCCCACCACCACACAGTGAGGGAGCTAGCTAGCTCCCCACCACCACACAGTGAGGGAGCTAGCTAGCTCCCACCACCACCACCAGTGAGGGAGCTAGCTAGCTCCCACCACCACCACACAGTGAGGGAGGCTAGCTAGCTCCCCACCACCACACAGTGAGGGAGCTAGCTAGCTCCCCACCACCACCACACAGTGAGGGAGCTAGCTAGCTCCCCACCACCACCACACAGTGAGGGAGCTAGCTAGCTCCCCACCACCACACAGTGAGGGAGCTAGCTAGCTCCCCACCACCACCACAGTGAGGGAGCTAGCTAGCTCCCCACCACCACCATACAGTGAGGGAGCTAGTAGCTCCCCACCACCACCACACAGTGAGGGAGCTAGCTAGCTCCCCACCACCACCACACAGTGAGTGAGCTAGCTAGCTCCCCACCACCACCACCACCACCACCACCAGTGTTATCCCAGGCGCGTCACAACAAGAGGTACCTCCTCGCTACCAGCTGGCGGCCGCTGTTGCCAACTTTCGCTATAATTTTTCGAGTACTTCGGCTTATTTTTTTCCCACAATCGCTTTTAAATTAAAATTTTGATATTTCGTTGTACGAGCTTCCCAGCTCTGCCACAATTTGGGCTGACATGCTACGGTCCTCAATCTATCTGACGGTGGTACACTTATAAAAGGTGTGTGCACGCTCGCTCGAGTATTTTTAAATAATTTTAATATATATTTTATATATATATATATATATATATGTTAATATATATATATATATATATATTATTTTTTTAATATATGCAATTTAGATTTGTTAGCTTAATCCAACTAAGTATAGTTTACTTAAGTTTACAATAGTTTGATATAAAATAGAATTATATTTTTCGTTAGGTTCAGAATAATTTTTCGCGAAAATTATTGCATACACAATTGTTAGCTTATCGTTTTCGGCATGAAAAAAAAGATCGTTATGTTTAAAACCAAAATCGCACGACATTTTTTTTACGTATTTTGTATGACCTTACTGGTTAAGGCATTTGGCTTAAGCCGGTGGGAGAATTGAATTGTTGTCTCGCATGGGCCAGTGGCCTGCTGCAGTTTCCTTCTTTTGTTTTATATAACATCATGTCTTCAGAGGAATTCGATAGCTGTACAAAACTCGACTTCAGATGTGTACTCAGTAATTGATTCAACTCCAGACTCCAGATACTGGTATTGTCTTGATGACAAAAATTTGCAGGTTCAAATCCTGCTGTGTAACTGAGAGTATAATGTTTGTAAATAATTTTGCCTAGATATTTATTTTATAGATATATATATCTTTAGATATGTATATATCTTACTTTACTTAGTTGTAGTTAGTTATATTATTATATATATATGAATATTGTATATATTATTATTAGTTTTATTTATTCATATATTTATATTTTATAATTAATATATATCTATGTTTATTTTATTTTATATTATTAATTATTTATTGTTAATATATATATTTCTTATTCTGATATAGATATATTATATATATATATAGTATACGATATATATTATATATAGAGTTATGATATTATGTATATATATATATTATTTATTATATTTAATACTATATATATATATATATATTATTAACTATATTATAATTCCATATATTATTATATAGTATATATAATATATAGATATTTATTTATATTTTTTATTATTATATATTATGTAGATATTTATATATTTATGATATATTATTTTTATCTAGATTATATATCATTTAAAATATGTAATTGAATATTATATTATATGTATATATTATTGTATATATTATTTTATATTTTTCATGATATATATTTATATAAGATATATATATATTACTATACTATTTGTTATATATTATATAGTTATATTTTATTTAGATTATAATATTATTATATGTATATATAATACTATACGAGTGTATATATTTATTTATATTTATTACTATAATATAAGTAATATTTATATTAATAATATATATATAATATATAATATATAATTTTTTTTTATAATATTTATATATATTAATATATTGTATTGATTATATATATATATAATATATCATATTATATAATATGTTATATAGTATATAGAATCATAAGACATATGAACGTAATGGAAAAACACTCAGAAGGGCCTACTGGGCCCATTGCGTGGTAAGGTCCAAGTTCTCCTACCGGCTAAGCCAATGCACCCAACTTAGTCTCGGTAAGGTCACCTTGACTTAAGGGTGGAAAGTCGGACTTCGACCTGGTTAGCTTACAAGGATCAGGGCTGTTCTACACTCCGCACCCCACAACCTCTTCTGTATGGTTTCATAAAGACATTTAAAGCTATCAAGTCGTTTCATGGACTCTAAACGTGTCTTGGGAGGGTGTTCCACGTCAGCCACTATACTCTAGATTCCATTCTTGTACTTTCAGATATCCTGGACTGTGTCTCGGTTTTTGCCATCTTAAGCCTTTGCTGCCGTGGCCTGTCGTGGCGAGGGAGGTGCTGACTAGTCTGGTTCAGACCTGGTGGTAGTTCGCGGGCTGGACTATTGACGATCTCATCTAGTCTGTGACAAACGTTGGCGACGGACGGGAGTGTGTGTGTGTTGGTGTAGTGTTCGGTGGAGTGGTAGCTCGAGGGTGTGATATAAATATATATATATATATTTAATGTATTTATCTTTGTGTTTTTATATAGATATTTATATTAATATTATATATTATATATTATATATATATATATATAATTTAATATATAATTTATATTTATATTAGTTATATATAATTTGATATAAATTTAACTATATAGTAGATATTTACATATATATATATTAATATTTTATATTTTATAATATATATATATATATTTAAGTTTTGTTATATGTATTTTTTATATTGATATATAATAATTATCTAATATATTATATATATCTATAATATCATATATAATTATATATATATCATAATATTATTTGAGCGCATATATGTTTATATTTTGTATATATATATTTATATATACTATATTATCTATTGTTATATTAGATTTAAAGTAATATAAGTTTGTTTTATATTACTATAATTTTTTTATTTATATATTTTATTTTTTTTCTAAGATATATTAGATATTATTTATATTTATAATATATATTATATTATTTTTTTTATATATTATATATCAATTTTATTTTAAGATATAATAGTTATTTTATATTTATATATATTATATACTATATATTATTTATATAATATATAATTTTATTTAATATTTATTTATACATTTTATATATATATATTTATAATATTTTTATATCATAATTATATATATATAATTATATTTATAGATATATACCATATTTAATTATTGTTATTATAATATATATTTAATATACTATATTATTTAATATATTGATATATAATTATATATATTTGATTTATACATATTATAATATTATGTATATAATAAATATTATAATATGTATATCATATATATATATTAATATATATATAATATATTTTTGATAATATATATATTGTCTTAATTTATATTTAATATATATATATAAATATTATTTATAATATATATATATTATATATATATATTATATATTATATATATATATATAATATTTATATATGAATATATATATATTTAATATTATATTGTATAGCGTATTTATATAATATTATATTATAATATATATAGATATAATATATATACTTTATATATTATATATATATTCTATATATATAATAAATATTTATTATATATTATTATATGTTCTATATATATATTTTCATATATATATATTTTATTTATTTATTTATTATTTTAGTTATTTATATATATATATATATATTAAATATATTTATATATATATATCTTTATACTAATATAGAGTATTATATATATATGTGTATAATATTTATATATTATATTATTATATTATTATATATACTATAATACTATTATATAATGTATATATTATTTATCTCATATATTTTATATATTTATATATTACTTTTATATATAAATTAATATATATATCTTATATAATCTATATTTATTACTTTATATATATATATTATATATATATATATATATATTGTGTCGCTCTATATTATATTATATTAAATATACTTATATAATATATATATTTATATATATATATATATATATTTAGTATATATATATATTTTATATCAATATTTTTGGTGATAATATATTATATATTATATAGATTATATGTATTTATATATTTATATTTTGATATATATATATATATATATATAATTTATTACTTTTTATATAATATATATATATTTTTTATTATTATATATAGTATATATATTATATATATATATAATATTACTATATATATATAGTATACCTATATATATATATATATAATATATATATATTTTTATATATTTGAATATCATTATATTATATTATATGTATTATATATATATTTATAACTATATATATATGTATATATTTATATTATATAATATTCATATAGATTTATATTATTTTTATATATATTAATTATTTATATATGATCTATTTATATGATATGATTTTTATATATATATATATATTATTAGATCTCTGTTATTATTATTTTGCAAGTGAGTGTTGACGTGTGTAATGTTTTTAGTGTTGAAGTTTTTGTGGTTGGTTAGGCGTGTGTTTTCCCATGTTGATCAAGCTTGACCTTTTTTTTTGGTGGGTGAATTTTTGCTTTGGGGTAGAAAATTTTCTAGGTTTCATTCCAGGTTTGTCAAACTCGGTTCGTATTGTTTTGCCTTGTGTAGCCTTTTTGTGATGGTCACGCAAAAATGTATTGTGTTATTAGGTTGTTCTGTGAATGATAAGATTCTTCCTGGCTCCGGCGGCACGCTAAACATTTCTTAGTTATTCCTTTCTGTTACATACATGTGTTGTCTTTACTAATTTTTTTCTGCATGGTTCGCATGTTTTGGTTCTGGTCCTTCTGTTTAGGTTCTTGCGTATGTGAGTTTCTATCTTATACACATGTTTAGCAGATTTTTCCCTTCACTTCGTTTACTGCCTCCTCCAAGAGAATTCTTCCTCCGGTGCTTCTACCATCCACTTTTCGGTCATATATCGGTGTTTGTCTTAGATGTGCTCTCCTGATATTTTTTGACAATTCCTTTGATATAAGTATGCTTAATGTTTATTTGAGAACCTTTAAAGGAGTGACGATATTTCATTGCTCTACCTGTATTATGCACTCTCTTTAAAGGTCGTAGCAGTTAGGGGAGTGTTAGGATATAATTGAGGTGTATATAATGGAAGACAGGAATAAGGGGGATGTAAACAGGTGCTGAAAATTCTAGACCTTAGACAGGTCAGCGCAGTGTGGTTTGAAGTTGGAAAAATTCAGATTCAGGAAGGATATAGGAAAGTACTGGTTTGGTAATAGTTGTTGATGAATGGAACAAACTCCCGAGTACAGTTATAAAGGCTAAAACGTTGTGTAGTTTTAAAAATAGGTTAGGTAAGTACATGAGTGGGTGTGGGTGGGTGTGAGTTGGACCTGATTAGCTTGTGCTACTAGGTCAGTTGCCGTGTTCCTTCCTTAAGTGAATGTGACCTGACCTAACTAGGTTGGGGCATTGGCTTAAACTACCGGTAGGAGACTTGGACCTTCCTCGCATGGGCCAGTAGGCCTGCTGCAGTGTTCCTTCTCATGTTCTTAATCTGACCTAACTTGTCGTAGGAGCCCGGCCCTGGGCCAGGCTTGTCTGGTGCTTGCCTGGTCAACCAGGTTGGTACTGCTGGCAGCCCGCTGGCCTACATACACAGCACAGTCTAGTCGATCAGGCACTTGGCTGGAGCATACCTGAAGGGCATCCCGGGGATCAACGCCCCCGCGGCCCGGTCCACGACCAGGCTTCCCGGTTGATCAGGGCCTGATCAACGAGGCTGTTACTGCTGGCCGCACGTAGTGCAGCGTACGAACCACAACCCCGACTTAGCTAATGAATTTCAAGAGTTTCCTCTTGAAGACTTCTACACTTGTTCCAGCAGTGTTTCCGATATCCCTGGGACCATGAATACTGATATAATATATATTTATTATTGTGCCCATGTTGCCCCTGCCTTTCTCTACCTGGAGTCTACCTGGAGGGCATTCCGGGGATCAACGCCCCCGCGGCCCGGTCCACGACCAGGCCTCCCGGTGGATCAGGGCCTGATCAACGAGGTTGTTACTGCTGGCCGCACGCAATCCAACGTACGAACCACAGCCCGGCTGATCCGGCACAGTCTTTAGGTATCTGTCCAGCTCCCTCTTGAAGAAACCAGGGGTTTTCTCGTAATGCCCCTTAGTTCTGGTGGGAGGCTGTTGAACAGTCATGGGCCCCGGACACTTATTCTGTTTTCTCTGGGTTTATTCTCCGCACTTTTCCATATCTCGTGTCATTTTGGCATGTGCGGATTTGGGCTGAGGCCCTCAGGTAATTTCCATGCTCTCTCCTTTCCAGCGAGTACGTTTCCGGTAATTTAAATACTTCATTGGCTCTGTACGGTCCGTGACTAATCGGTTTCAACTCTGATCATTTCCCTTTCCTTTAGAGCTGTCAACACGGAACACTATCTCGGCTATCTTTTCCAAGGGTATCAGGTGTATTTCTTTTCCTTAGTATAAGGGACTGACATACTTTATAAACAAAACCCTAAATTATTATCTTACCTGGAGGTTACCTGGAGGTTATTCCGGGGATCAACGCCCCCGCGGCCCGGTCCATGACCAGGCCTCCCGATTAAACTTCATATACTAGTGTGTCATATACGACGTGTAATTTTCCCTTCATAGAGAAGCACTTTCAAAGCTTGAAAAAATGCGCATTCACGTGAGATGAAACATCAGTACTGATAGTAATTCATCTATATCATAAGTTTCGGAGTCTTCTCAATCGTGAGGTATCCTGCGGAATTGGGGAAAAAGTATATGTCTAAGGGTTTGTCAGTCTTAACTGATACTAAGTTATCAGACCGTTAGTAGAGGAGAAACGTTGTTCAGGGAAAATTATACTAGCCAGCACCTCGTTACTCTGCCTGTAGACTAGGCTTTTTTTTTTTTTTCTGCCTGTGTTGTTATTGGGCTATTTTCTTGCCTACCTACCCACTCACCTGTCTACTTAAGTGCTTGTCCCCATATACCTGTACAATTGTCCTACCTACTCTTTATGAACTACCTACCTAAATATCTACGTGGATAATTGTCCCCTCTGTTTCTGCCAGCTAAACCAACTACCTAAGTCCTCGTCCCCCTACCATTTTTCTTGCCTGCCTGCCTACCCGTCTGCCTGTTTGCCGGCGGGTTTAACAAATGGTGTTGTCGGGTGGTGGGCAGATTAAGAGAGTCTAGGAGGGAAGGCATGGGGTGGGGATTGGCTTAAACTGACTACTCCAGCCTTCCTATCCCCTCCTCCTCCAGCCTATCTTCATTTTAATGCATTCCTGCAACCGATTTCAGCGATTCTACTGCCCTGGCTGCATTGCCTGAAGTAAACGTTAATTTAAGAGGCTTCCAGCGTCATCGTTGGCACGCCCTGGTATAGGTTATGCAGCTCAGCTCTGATCTCTCCATTACAGGAGGAGCATAAATACCCTGGTAAACATAACTACAGGCCTACCAGCTGATGCTATGTCTTGCACCCATTCTTACACCTGTCCCACCTCTTCTTAAAGCTACCCAGAGTCCTCGCTGCAATCTGGACTCTAATTCGTTCCACTTATCCACAACTCTATTCCCAAACCAGTGTTTTCCTACATCCTCTGTAAATTTTAAACTTGTTGGTGGTTGTGTTAGAACTGGTGGAAGGTCCTGGAGGGATTGGTACCAAACCTGCGCACGAAAATCACTCCCTATGAAAGCAAAGGACTCGGCAGGAGATGTAACATTCCCCCGATGAAAAGCAGGGGCACCACGAGTACATTGAGAGACAACACAGTAAGTGCCCGGGGCCCAAGACTGTTCAACTGCCTCCCAGCATGCATAAGGGGGATTACCAATAGACCCCTGGCTGTCTTCAAGAAGGCACTGGACAGGCACCTAAGTCAATACCTGACCAACCGGGCTGTGGTTCGTACGTCAATTTGCGTGCGGCCAGCAGTAACAGCCTGGTTGATCAGATCCTGATCCACCATGAGGCCTGGTCTCAGACCGAGCCACGGGGGCATTGACCCCCGAAACCTTCTCCAGGTAAACTCCAGGTCCGACTTGAATTCAGTGCTGAGAGTTCTGTCCTGGTTAGATATTTTCAAAGCGTATAGTTATTTCCTTTTATCAGAGTTTTTTCAACGAAAAATATTGAAAGCATCGAACCGGCATTCTGGAAAGACATTGAATTTGAGGAGGGAAGGAAGGATATAACTGAAGTGCACAGATGGGAAGCCAGTGATGGTTCACTCGTATATTTGACACTTGTGCTTCTGTTTGACCTTGACACTTGTTTCTGCTGATGAGCCCTGCACTTGACGCTCAAAATAAATAAACTTTGATCATTCAGAGTTGTCTCCCTCTCGTTAACAATTTGTTCACACACTCACTCACTCACACTCATATATGGGAAGGATGGGAAAAAGAAACTCAAATATAAGCGGCCATAGGCCAGGCTCGTCGGGTTCTTTCCTGGCCAGTCAGGGTGTTGCTGCTGGTGGCCCGCTGACCCACATCCATCACAGCCTGGTTGACCTGCCAGAACATTTTGTCTCACTGAACCGCCGCCGCCTCCTGCAGATGGTGCGAGGAGAGAGGAGGGGATACGAGCCTTGAGTGAATCGCGTCAAGTCTTTAAGTGTGATCTCAAAGTGGGCTTATAGTGCTCAGAGTTCACTTAACTGCGCAACTTGAGGTTTCGAATTAATGGAAATTCTTCCTCGGGTTCTCGGCAGGATTTTTTGTTTCAGGAAAAGTGGACGATGAGTATGTCTTGTGGAGGAGAATAAAGAGGGGGGTGGAAGGGGGCTGGTGGGAGGAAAATTATAAGAATGGGTGGTGGGAAAGGAGAGAGACGGGGGGAGGGGAACAAAGGAGCAAAGAGCAGGGAAGAGGAAGAACGTAGGGAAATTTAAGAATGAAGAGAAATTGGCCTGGAGAAAGATGAAGCAAAGAGGAAAAGGAGGAGAATGTTGAGTAATGGGAAAATAAAGTAAAAGGAGGAATGGAAAGCGACAGTAAAATGAGGCAGTGAAAGGATTGAGAAAGTGGCAATAAAAGGATCAAAATAGGCAGTAAACGGAGTAATAGAAAGAAGTAGTGAAACAAGGTAGAGGAAGTGAAAAGAGAAGAGAAAGGGTCGACAGAGAAAGTTTTCTGGGAGAGACGGTGTTCCTCTGGGTACACTCCTTGAGATGTAAAGCCGGAGAGAGCTACACTGCGCCCACTGTTCTAAATTGGAATTACACTTCCTTCCAACTCGTGTTGAATTCAAGCCTTAGAACACTCTGAAACGTCATGAAATATGGTATATTTTTACTTACTGTAATAGCTTCCCCATTTGTCCATTTAAACTGGATAAAGAAGTTGTTAGAATGGTTTCATTATTTTCCTGCGTCAGGACACGCTGGTCCGGTTTCCTGACAAACCTAACTTAGTGATTTTGCTATAGCATGATAAGTGATATATCATGCACAGGCTCTTCTCAATACGTCTGTGCTTTCTCGTTACGTTTAGGCTTTCTCAGTAGGTCGTTCCAATTCCATTTTGTTCACTTTTCTCATCCTCATACTCAGTTTCATTATTTTTTTCCCTCATTCCGCTCTCCCCCCTTTCCCCCCCTCTCATCCCTCCCCACTTGGTTTCCCCTCCACTCACCCTCCTTTCATGTCCTTTACATTCATGTTTCACATTGGACCTTGTACAGATTGCTCTCTCTCCCTCTTCCCTTCTCTCCTTCTCTCCCTCTCTCCCCCCTTATTTTACTTCTACCCCTCCATTTCCTTCTCCCCTTTCCTCTGGTCGGTTGTGGTTTTCCGCTCGTTCATCCATCCACATTCTTCCCTCTCTGCATTACTCTCCTTCACACTATTAGGGCTGTTAGGACTCAATACTGGGAATCCATCAGCGCTGTTAGGACTTGTTTACCGTTTTGGTTGCTAGGAGCTTTATGGTTGCTAGGAGCTTTATGGTTGCCAGGAGCTTCACTCCTGCCAGGACCAGTTCATCAAATCAAACAGGCGTGTATTTAGTTTATTTCTGCCCGTTCTACGTAACGTCGAAACTTGTGGGGAATGCTTACTGTATATTCAAAACCCAAGTTACATCAAACACCTTAACTACTGGGAACGCTTGGAAGCGCTTGACTTCTACTCAGTGGAGTGCAGGTGAGAGACATCATGATCTACACCTGGAAGATCCTGGAGGGACTGGTCGCTTATGTGGACACAGAAATCAGTCCCTACAAAAGTAAAAGACTTGGCAGGCGATGCAACATACCCCCAGTGAAAAGTAGGGACGCCATTAGTACACTAAGAGAAAACACAAGTGTCTGGGGCCCAAGACTGTTCAACAGCCTCCTACCACCCTGGTTGTCTTCAAGGAGCTGGACAGATACCTATGACAGATTCGTACGAGCCACAGCCTGGATCAGCCGGGCTGTGGTTCGTACGTTGGACTACGTTCGGTCAGCAGTAACAGCCTCATTGATCAGGCCCTGATCCACCAGGAGGCCTGGTTATGGACCGGGCCGCGGAGGCGTTGAACCCCAGAATTCCCTCCAGGTGGATTCTAGGTAGGTTGTGTACCTTTTAATGCTAATACTCCTTGGTATACCCAGCCTGCACGTGGCTCGGTCCTTGGCTATCAGCTGATGATGTATTCGGCTAGTTGTTGGAGAAGGAATAAGGAAGTGAGACTGGGGAGAGAGGTACAGTCGATCCTGGTTCAGCCTTGAAGGCTTCAGTTAACAGCAATTTGAGGCGGCTGAGAGAGTGGAAACTGCTGGCGGCCAGCAGCAACAGCCTGGTCCTGCCAAGCGGCTAGTTTGTGCATCCTATGTACGTCCTGTGGAAGTAGCACGGTAGCCTAAGAACAAATGGATACACAAGTGGCCCAGGAACTTGGCCCCAGAAAGAGTTGAGTACTACAAGCAAATTTTTAGGATAAGATAGCAGATATATTAGTCTGTTATTTTATCTTATTTTCATTAATAAGATCATTGACATCATATTACATAGGTTATTATATTGTCTATATTCCAAGCTGACTATGAAGCACATAAGAATTTTGTATATAATCACACTTGGGAAACTGGAAGCGTTCAGAAACTGACGTTGAGCACCACGCAAAAAAAAAAAACTGACGTATTAAAAGGGAATATAGACTGAGGAAGTAAGTTCCTAGGAAGCTCGTGAAGTTCCTAACTCCTGAGGGACCAGGGCTTGGGTCTTCACGGTAGCAGCTTTCTCAGCCCAGCTGATAGAATAGGCCTGGTCATCCCCCATTGTGTTCGCCTGGTTATTAAAGTTCAATTTGAGAATGTAGAGGGACTGGGGATGGGGGGGCCATAGGTAGGTGGGGTAGGGGGCCCTAGGGGTGTCTACCTACCTGTACAGGGGCCCCTAAAATGTAGAAGACACGTCAAGGTTGGTAAAATCTCAGAAGCCTCCCAACTTCCCCGCTGTCGACACCACCATAACCACCACCAGTGATGGGGGAAGTGTTGCGATAGTGAGGGTGTTATGATGGTGGGGAGGGTGTAGTGGTCACTGGAGCAATAGGACGAGTTACGTTATAAT
Source organism: Cherax quadricarinatus (assembly GCF_026875155.1). Classification (NCBI taxonomy): domain Eukaryota; kingdom Metazoa; phylum Arthropoda; class Malacostraca; order Decapoda; family Parastacidae; genus Cherax; species Cherax quadricarinatus. The sequence continues at coordinate 39,166,260 of NC_069411.1, read as the reverse complement.
GTGATGGGAAAGAAAGCTAGTAGGAGGGAAAGGAGAGTAGCGAGAGATGGATGAAATGCGGGGGTGTAGGGAAAGGAGAGTAGCGAGATATGGATGAAATGCGAGGGTGTAGGGAAAGGAGAGTAGCGAGAGATGGATGAAATGCGGGGGTGTAGGGAAAGGAGAGTAACGAGAGATGGATGAAATGCGAGGGTGTAGGGAAAGGAGAGTAGCGAGAGATGGATGAAATGCGGGGGTGTAGGGAAAGGAGAGTAACGAGAGATGGATGAAATGCGGGTGTAGGGAAAGGAGAGTAGCGAGAGATGGATGAAATGCGAGGGTGTAGGGAAAGGAGAGTAGGGATAGATGGATGAAATGCGGGGGTGTAGGGAAAGGAGAGTAGCGAGAGATGGATGAAATGCGAGGGTGTAGGGAAAGGAAGCTAGGTCGTTTTTTTTTTTTTTTAACACGATGTACACTGATAACTTTTCCCCAGCACCTGAGCACTTCCAACAGATACTGATGTTCCTTACACACTTCAAACTTTCCCAGTAAGTAAGGTTCTGTGTACATTCTCTACAGCTGTACTTCCACCTGCCTTAAATGGGGCGGCTGTATTCCAGCCTAGATAGTGTGAGTGACTTCAAGAGGATCATCATTGGCATGATATCCCTTGTTTTAAAACTTATTATTATCTATCTTATCATTTTCCTCGCAGTGATAATGGTGCTGATAGGATCCTTCAAGGTGACATCCTCTGACATTCTCTCTTCCAAGTACTATTTAGTTTTTCGCTCTAGTGTGTAGTTAGAATTTGTGTACTGACCTATTAATTCTCAAGTTTTTACTCGCTTGGAAATTTATCGTCTGCAAAGGAAGACACGGGATGGGGACGAGTACTGTACCAGGCTCCCTAAGGCATGTGAAAGGGGTTTCTTACACTTCTTGATGAACCCGGAGTTACACAAATCTGGTTCTGGGACAGATCTAGTTATATAGTGGGGAAAAAACCTGTGTTCCTGTCATATTCTATCACACAGCTGTATTACGTTAATTTATCAGAGGACCCTCGCGTACGTGTTTAGATGCGATATACATACATCTCCATTCTCTCTCCTCCCATCCCCTTCACTAGCTATATATATATATATATATATATATATATATATATATATATATATATATATATATTATATATATATATATATATATAATATATATATATAATATATATATATATTAGCTCCGGGGAGAATCTCGAGTTTTCCCTGAAGTAAATTTATTCTTTTCCCTGAGGATAAGGGTCCCCAGCACAGTTCCAGAGGTGATCTCTCAACACAAACCCAGGGAACTTCGATGTATCAACACCTCTTACTGTCATGGAGGGTACCATGATGCTGGTGAAGGAATCTTGAGCTAGGGCACTGAAGCTACTGTTCTTGATTACCTCTCCTCAGGCGCTGTAATGACTACAGGCTTAATCCTACTCCGTTAATAATTATACTAATAATAAATTTACAAGGCGGGAAAGCATGTGGTTCGATGCTTATTAGAGGTTTCTTGGGTTTTCCTGGGTTACTCATCCCGGTCAAGTCGTCTCGTTTAGGAAGAGCGTGTGCTCATGAGTAATAATGGGGAGGGTGGGTGTCACATGTCACTTCCCGTCTGCTACACATGGCCCTCATTGATGTGCGGCTCATGGGGTAACACCCACTCACTGACACAGGAGAGAGGGGCGGAGAGGAGGGTGTTGGGCAAATAGGGAAATGTAGGGTAGACGGGACGCGCTGGGGACAGTTCGTTGGCTGGAACACTTCGTCAGAAACTCGCACTCAGAAGGAATCCAGGATGACGGACGCTCCGGTTACCTCCTTCGTGATTTCTCTACCTACCTGGATTCTATCTGGAGGGCATTCCGGGGATCAACGCCCCTGCGGCCCGGTTCACGACCAGGCCTCGCGGTGGATTAGGGCCTGATCAACGAGGCTGTTACTGCTGGCCGCACGTAGTCCAACGTACGAGCCACAGCCCGGTCGATCCGGATTGCAGAGATGTGACCCGACATGTACAGTCAGTGGGCTGTTAGTGACCCGACATGTACAGTCAGTGGGCTGTTAGTGACCCGACATGTACAGTCAGTGGGCTGTTAGTGACCCGACATGTACAGTCAGTGGGCTGTTAGTGACCCGACATGTACAGTCAGTGGGCTGTTAGTAACCCGACATGTAGTCAGTGGGCTGTTAGTGACCCGACATGTACAGTCAGTGGGCTGTTAGTAACCCGACATGTACAGTCAGTGGGCTGTTAGTGACCCGACATGTACAGTCAGTGGGCTGTTAGTAACCCGACATGTACAGTCAGTGGGCTGTTAGTGACCCGACATGTACAGTCAGTGGGCTGTTAGTAACCCGACATGTACAGTGGGCTGTTAGTGACCCTACATGTACAGTCAGTGGGCTGTTAGTAACCCGACATGTACAGTCAGTGGGCTGTTAGTAACCCGACATGTACAGTCAGTGGGCTGTTAGTGACCCGACATGTACAGTCAGTGGGCTGTTAGTGACCCGACATGTACAGTCAGTGGGCTGTTAGTGACCCGACATGTACAGTCAGTGGGCTGTTAGTGACCCGACATGTACAGTCAGTGGGCTGTTAGTGACTTGACTGGCAGCAATACTACTTATACTATTACTACTACTGCTTTTGCACTTTAGTTGTGTAGAATTGTGTGCAAAACAGTCACAGGGTGGGGGAGTTGAATGGTAGCTCTAGGTCTTAAGTGTTGCCGTCAACATTTTCAGAGCTTACGGTAGTCTACCTGGAGGTCATTCCGGGGATCAACGCCCCCGCGGCACGGTCCACGACCAGGCCTCCCGGTGGATCAGGGCCTGATCTATCATGTGGGAGTTCGACACGTGGATTAGGTAAGAAATACTCACGTAGGCTGTTATTACGTATAATTGCAGATATGTGGAGAGAGCCCTTGCAACCGTACCTATCTCCTTGCTCACACTCGTAACACTAACTGACCGGCCGCCCACGTACCCATAGAGGGTCTTTGAATAGTGCCAGGTCAGCACGTTCAGACAGTGACTCAGGCAGAGACGGTTGGTCGTTGAGTCAAAGGTACACTGGTTACTGGTAACTGGTTACTACTACTGAGAGATCAACGAGGCTGTTACTGCTGGCCGCATGCAATCCAATGTACGAACCACAGCCTGGCTGATCCGGCACCGTCTTCAGGTATCTGTCCAGCTCCCTCTTGAAGACAACCAGGGGTCTTCCCGTAATGCCCCTTATTGCTGGTGGGAGGCTGTTGAACAGTCTTGGGCCCCGGACACATACTGCATTTTCTCTTAGTGTACTAGTGACGCCCCTACTTTTCACTGGGGGTATGTTGCATCGCCTGCCAAGATTTTTGCTTTCGTATGGAGTGATTGCTGTGTGCATATTAGGGACCAGTCCCTCCAGAATCTTCCAGGTGTAGATATGATATATGTGTCTCGCCTGCGCTCTAGTGAGTACAAGTCAAGTGCTTCCAGGCGCTCCCAGTAGTTAAGATGTAGTGAAAAAGATATAGAGAAAGCCCAGGTAAGTGTGTATGGAGACATCCTGCACAGGAAGAGGACTAGAGCTGTCATTCAGCTCTCACATCCTGTAGTCGTTGTCCATCTCTTATCGCTCGATTGTGATTATTGCATCACAGAATAGTATATAGTGTATATATAAGATGACATAGTTGGAAGAAGGCGGTGTGGAGGGGGTGATTACAATGTTCTGGATCTGTGGAGAAATTTTCTCCAGGAGGGGGGTATCAGCCCCCTTCAGCCCTTTCAGCCCCTTCAGCCCCTTTCAGCCCTGAGTGGCCAAGCCCTCAGAAGGGGCGAGCATCTTGTTTACTGCTAGAGTGAGTAATTGATCACAGATGCTATGCCACGTAGTCAAGTGACCTCTGCTCCTTGCAGCAGTGTTGCAAAGTGTATTTTTATAAGAGACAGTACATCTCTTACTTAGCAGGACAATTAAGGAAAATCCTGCTCCCACTTTATTACCATAGTAAAAATAGTGTACATTGTTGTCTATGCTTAAGACAGCAAGAAACAAACATTCTGCTTTGCTTCATCGAGGAGGTGACAAGGATGCAAGGTACTAGGTCAGCGTTTTTTTTTTTGTGCTAGGGCAGTGACGGCTTGGGGCGGTGTGGCGACGCCAGACTATCTTTGACTCTAGGGAGAGTGACACTGACGCCAGGATACTGATCTGTGCGTTAGTGTGAACAAGTGTCTCAAACACAATAAACACTTAAGAGAAGTGTGATCAGCTTCTCTTGTGATACATTGTGAACAATAAAGACAAATCTTGTGGAACATAGTGTACCAGTGTGCGTTTCCTAGACAATGGAAGATGTGGACATCCAAGGACACTTCAGCTTCTATCAAGTCACTGATACCTGTCGAAGGTGTTGAGAACACCATAGCTCACGTTACAAAGAGCAAGGTATGTTACGAATTTCTTGTAGATCGGGGGATTGCGCAATTCTTGAGTCACAAGGGGTTTGTAATCAACCTATAATCGGCAGTAAGGTGTGGACTTTTGAGTCCAAACAAGTAGGTATTTCGTCAGCCATCATCGAATGAAATATGCTGGCATAACACCCCCTAGGGGTAATTTATACTTACAAATTGTATCTCTTGACAGCCCAATGTTGTGATGGTTTCGACAGCTTCTAGACCTCGTCTGCAGGGGCGGCTGTGTAGACGATTTGCTGTCATTTATCAGCTAAGTGTTCATTATATATAGTTATAAATTATATCTTAGCTGGTAAGGCCAAAATTCTCAACAGGATCTGTGGCCAGGACTGAAAGGAAAAAAGAACGAATTTGGGCGGACGAACCGTTGAAAGAATGGTGACGGTGGTTGTGGTGGGGGGTGATGGTGTGATACCCCTCCCACTCCACACTCCATTTCTTTCCTTCGTATTTCTACCTCCCTCCAGCTCTACACATCTCTCACTCGTCCCTGCCCCGCACCTTCCAACACTTGTTTGTGAAATTCGTCCACCTGGGATCTGGCGGAGTGTTGTTACTGCTCACAGCAGCAGCAGAAGATGATGGAAGGGAAAGAGAGATGCAAGGTGACAGGAAAAAGGGGAATGGGGTGGAAGAGGTGATGGGAAGGGAAGAAGATACTAGAGAGAAAGGGAGAGATCTAAGGAAAGGGTTAGAGGGTAGTCCAAGAGGGAGAGATCTGAGGGAGAGAAAAGCCATTGTATAATTAGCGGCTCTCCATATGCCTTGTGCCTTTTGTAACTTCTGCATTTGTAGCTAATGTATTTGTAGCAGTTTGTAAGCTCGTCGAAAATAGTTAGTTATCCTTTCCAGGAATGAGAGAGCAACGACAGGTTGAAATGGAATAGAGAGCGAGAGTTGGAGAGGTGGTGGAAGAGGTTATTGGAAGTGAAGGTTAGAAGAGGGGGAGGAAGGAGGGAGGGGAAGGGGTGCATGCGAATGATATTAAACTTCAAAGGCGAGAGTTGTACGGAGGGGGAGAGAGAGAGAGAGAGAGAGAGGGGGGGGGGGTTGTGGATGTTTTTCACCTACTGACTGAGTGAGCGAGCGTGCGTGGATGAGAGTAGGCTTAAATCGGTGTTGAGTAAGCCTAAATTGGTGTTGTAGGCCTACGACAGATTGGTTTTGATGGGAAGGGGGGGGGGCCTCGTGCCCTGCGAGAAAGCGTAAGAAGTTATGAGTAGACGTAGATTGGTGTTGATGGGGGTGTGGGGGGGGGGCTCGTGCCCTGCGAGAACGGACGAGAAATCTGTGGAAAAGTAAGCTTTAATTGAAGTTGATGGGGAGAGAGAGGGGGGTTATTGTATAACTCTGACATATATTTTACGAAATTGGTTACACCAGGAGTAGCTACCCAACTATCTCTGAAAGAAACGTGGGGAAACGAGAGCAAGCTATGTTTCTCCAGTCTGTATGTCATCATACAGGATAGGTATCCTGCGTCACGTGAGATCTGTCAGTCGGAATTAGGCAGTAGGTTGGTAGACAGCAGTCATCCAGGTAGGTACTACTCTCCTATTTACCGAGTTACACTTGTTCTCCCGTGTGTTTAACAGCTCACATACTGAGTGTCCGTCGTTCGATCCCCGGCACGGGTGGAAACGCTTACACCTGTTTCCACTGTTCAGCAAGCAGTAAGTAGGTACGTGGGTGTTAGTAGATGGTTGTGGGTGGCCTCCTGGGGAGGTGGTAGTATTTCATAGGTCTGGCCGTTGTTGAAGTGAGCTGAGGTAAGATAACTCTTAGCCTGTAAAATTGATTTATATATATAAAAGATATCCAAAGATATTTCCTTTCCATCCTAGGAGCCCCCTTAAGGGAGATAGGTTCTGATGCTGGTGAGGGGCTCTTGATATAGGGAACTGGATCCATTCTCAATTCCCAGAGTTAAGCCTGAATGCCTTCCATCCCTCCCTCCCTCTTCCCACAGTCCCTGTATAATCCCTACGGGTTTAGCGCTCCCCCATGATAATCCCTAGATAATCCTAGTATATAATTCCTAGAAGATAATTCCCAGACCCTCAGATTAGATTGTATTAACAGTTAGGAACAAAAGTCGTGTGTTTCCACCACTTAATCCACAGATAGTTATGTATTGGGGGGGATGAGTTAGGTATGAGGCCTGATCATGCACCGGGCCGCGGGGGCGTTGACCCCTCTGAACACCCTCCAGTCATACTCCAGGTACGACCTTGTAGGTAACAAGTCCAAGTGTGACAATGTGTTCAGTGTGAGCCTCGAGTATTGATGCTCCTCATTTATATATTGTTGTATTACACGTAGCTATTATGTTACATGAGCTAGCTTTTTCCGTGCCATATGTGTGGGTGTGGCCGGTTGTAAGACCCATCTAGCAGTGTCCAGTTGGTCTGCTGCACCTCACACAAGGTATATGAATTAAACACTTGCGAAACACCTGTAGCTCAACCGGAGCCTTAATTGATCCAAAGGAGCTTTCAGTATCAATGTGAGAAAAGTTGCTTCTGTTTCTAATTTAGGCCTGTTACAGTGCATCTTAAGTTGTGTTTCTACGACTGACATTGTATGCCTAGGGTGCAAAAGATGTAAATTATATGTAAAAAAAAATTGCATTGGTTATAACGTTGGTTATCTTTAATGTCGAAAAGTTGCGATGTTTCAGTGGTAAAGCTGTTGCACACGTCTTGCCCATGTACTAGTTGGTATTGTATACCATTGATATTAAATTTTGTTTTACTTATTTACCTCCTGCCTCGCCTTCAATTCCCGTGGCGTACACAATCACGAGATGTTATCTGGTCTGTGCTTGTAACGGTAGGGCCCAAGATCTCTCTTTGTCAGTTATAGGCCTAACTTAATTGCGTACAGGCCTTCTATTTCAGTGCATTAAGCGCCTAGTTTTAGTTTTATGGCTTTGGTAGACCTTAAAAGTGGCTCAGGGGACCGATGCTTCCTGGTGCAAATGGTCGTTGTGGTTTCTAAATTCGTTGTAACAGGGACGTTTGCGGTCTGAGAGTATTTGAGGTTCAAGGAGCAGTTATTGTCCCCTCCTCTGCGTCATCAATGTCGCGATCGTCGTCAGTGTCATTGATGTCATCATTATTATTTTGTCGAAGAATTGGTAAGTTGGTCGAGTGCGAACACAAGTTCAAAGTGATGTGTTAATACTGGAGGCGGTCAGCTGTGGACTGTTTGTAGCGGTCTCCAGTAGGTGCAGGGAGAGGTTCTGGAGAGTTTATCTGGAGAGAGTTCCGGGGGTCAACGCCCCCGCGGCCCGGTCTGTGACCAGGCCTCCTTAGGTCAGTGTCCCAGGATGCGACCCACACCAGTCGACTAACACCCAGGTACCCATTTTACTGATGGGGAACATAGACAACAGGTGGAAAGAAACACGTCCAATGTTTCTACTCTGGCTGGGAATCGAACCCAGGCCCTCACCGTGTGAAGCGAGAGCGTTAACCACCAGGCCACCAGGGACTTTTCTGGAGTTCAATGTTTATATTTTCCTAAGAGAACAACCTTTATCGGGATAACTTTCCGTTTTGAAGCTTCGTCCTCTTTATCACTGTCAGTACGCAATTAAGATTCAAACCTGGGAATTACACGTAATATGCGGCTTATTATTTTTTCCTGAGAGTTACAGGGTGGAAACATTCGGTGGGCAGCATATTTAGAGTTGCATAGCAGAAACAAAAGTTGCTTATCTGTTGCTTTGCATCCATAGTATAGTTGCATACGAGGTAATGATGTGTCAGCTTATCTGGGAATTGCGTTTTTTAAATTATCCTTAGGTACACTGATACCTAAGCCAGTTCGTACGTTGGATTGCGTGCGGTCAGCAGTAACAATCTCGTTGATCAGGCCTTTATCCACCGGGAGGCCTGGTCGTGGACCGGGCCGCGGGGGCATTGATCCCCCGGAATGCCCTCCAGGTAGACTCCGGGTAGGCCAATGATGATGCTCTTCAGGTCACTCGTTCTCTCTAGGCTGCAATAATGCTATGTGCTACCTGGTTACCTGGAGGTTATTCCGGGGATCAACGCCCCCGCGGCCCGGTCCATGACCAGGCCTTCCGGTGGATCAGGCCCTGATCAACCATGCTGGCTATATTTCTGAGCTGCAAAATATACAAAGAACCTTGGTAGGTAAGACACACAGGCAACAGTTAGGCATCTTTATTCCAAAACGTTTCGCCTACACAGCAGGCGAAACGTTTCGGAATAAAGTTGCCTAACTGTTGCTTGTGTCTTACCTACCAACCTGTCGGTATTGTATACCATTTTGTTATTCACAGAGAACCTTCACAGTTCGTACAAACTCAAGTCAACCGCCTAAATTACAGGGAACGCTTGAAGTTCCTGGAATTGTACTCCTTAGAACACAGGCAGGAAAGATGTATAATTTGCTTCTGGAAAATACTGGAGGGATCAGTCTCAAACCTGTACCACGAAACTACCAATAGACACAAGAAGCTTGATAGACTGTGCAGGATAACTCCAGTGTAAACCAGGGGAGTGAGGAGTACATTGAGAACTCGATAAGTGTTAAGGGACCACGACTGTGCATTAACATCCCCATTCAAGGCATGTGAAATTGCAGATCTAGAGAATGTACAGAGAACCTTTACTGCACACATAAGTTCTTTCAAACACCTTAACTACTGGGAGCGCTTGGAAGTACTTGACTTGTACTCACTTGGCAGGCGATGCAACATACCCCCAGTGAAAAGTAGGGGAAGGCCATTAGTATACTTAGAGATAAGACAATAAGTGTCCGGGGCCCAAGACTGTTCAACAGCATCCAGCCACCCATAAAGGTAATTACTAATAGGCCCCCGGTTGTCTTCAAAAGGGAGCTGGACAGATACCTGGAGTCAATGCCGGATCAGCAGGGCTGTGGTTCGTAAGTTCGACTACGTGCCACCAGCAGTAACAGCCTCGTTAATCAGGCCCTGATTTACCAGGAGGCCTGGTCGTGGACCGGGCCGCGGGGACGTTAATCCCCGGAATACCCTCCAGGTAGGTAAGTAGACGACTCTTCCACCCTTCATGAACGAGGGGGATTACCAACAAACCCCTAGCTGTCTTCAACAGATTTCGACAGATTGCTCTAAACAGCTCCTGACCAAACCCCGGTGCCGGGTCCCAAACCATCCCACGGAGACTGACCTCTGGAAGCCACTCCAAGCAAGGAGACTGAGGACGATGGACTTTAACAGCTTGGTCGATCAAGATAGCAACCAAAAGGCCTGATCTGCGACCGGGCCGCGGGGGCGGCGACCTCTGGAAGTAACTACAGGTACTGAAGTTTTCTTAACGCAGGATGACATTCCAGCAGGTACTGAGTTTTTTTTTTTTAAGACTATTTTTTTCCTGATTCGACCCACACCAGTCGGCTAGGTGGGCAGGGACAGCAGGAGTGCAAGGAATCTTGCTCACATATTTATCAGCGCCAGAGAATTGAACTTAGGACCTGGAGCTTTTGATTATAAGTACGATCATAGTAAAGTAGCGCACAAAATAACTGGAAAAGTAGGGAGATGGATATTTAACCTGACTGCTCCCTTTCTAGCGAGTCGGCTACGCGACACCCCTGTGGGTGTCGCGTAGTGTTGCCGTAGTGTTGTCGTTAGTGTTGCCGGGTAGGGGGTAAGTGGGGAAGGGGACAGTAGAGGAGGGAAAAGTAGTGTGGAAGAACAGAAGTAGAATATATACTATGGTTAAGTGAAGAATCATGGTAGAGAAGCGTGGTAGTTGGAGGAGGACAGATAATAGAGAGGGGGAATTCTTAATGTTGAGGGGAGTAAGAGCAGGGGAATAATGGGAAGGGGAGGAGGTGAGAGATGAAGTAGTGTAGGAAGAACATTAAGAGGGAAGGATAGGAGAATGAGGCATAAAGTAAGTTTATTAAAGTACATGTTACACATAAATACAGTTACATAAATTTATCATGCATAGCAACATGTTTAGATTACGTAGGATAACCCCAAAAAAGGCAGTGACTTATTTCCATTGGGGTCTTTGTGGTTTCCATTGAAGGAGGATCAGTAGGAATAATAGATTTAGAATAGATATGAGAAAACATTAGCTTGATAATAGTCATGGATGAGTGGGACAAAGTCCCGAGTGTACAGAGATCCTTTACTGCACGTATAAGTTCTGTCAAGCACCTTAACTACTGGGAACGCTTGGAAGCACTTGACTTGTACTCGTTGGAACGCAGGAGAGAGAGATATATCATAATCTACACTTGGAAATCCTGGAAGGAATGGTCCCAAATCTGCACACAGAAATCACTCTCTACGAAAGTAAAAGACTGGGCAGGCGATGCAAAATGCCGCCAATAAAAAGTAGGGGCGCCATTGGTACACTAAGGGAAAACACCATAAGTGTCCGGGGCCCAAGACTGTTCAACAGCCTCCCATCAAGCATTAGGGGAATTGCCAATTAGCCCCTGGCTGCCTTCAAGAGAGCTGGACAGATACTTAAAGTCAGTGCCGGATCAGCCGGGCTGTGGCTCGTACGTTGGACTGCGTGCGGCCAGCAGTAACAGCCTAATTGATCAGGCTCTGATCCATTGGGAGGCCTGGTCATGGACTGGGCCGCGGGGGCGTTGATCCCCTGAATAACCTCCAGGTAACCAGCCCCATTGAATCGATAGACCTTTGACATACCTTTAAAGAGTTCCAGGAGTCTTTCTACTCCCGGAGCCCGGCCATGGGCCAGGCTCGTCTGATGCTAGCCTGGTCAAACAGGCTGTTGCTGGTGGTGGCCTGCTGACCCACATATCCATCACAGCCTGGTTGATATGGCACCTGGTGAAGATACTCGTCCAGTTTCCTCACTGGACTTCGGTTGTACAAGTACACGAGTGGGTGTGAGGTGTGAGTTGGACCTGCCTAGCATGAACTTATTCTCCTTTATGTTCCTATATTAGAATGAGAGGGAGCAACGACGGAGGAAGAGGGAGAAGCGGAGAAGAGAGAGGAGGGAAGGAATGTGACTACAATCAGTGGTGGAGGGGGAAGGGAAGAAGTGACAACCAGTGGATAATGGTGAAAGAGGGAAGACGCAAACAAGTTGAGGGAGGGATGGAGGGGAGGGAGGGATGGTTGACCGATGAATAACGTCGAAAGAGAAGGAAGGGAAGCTGGTGAATAACGGTAGGAGGAGACAGTTGATGAATAGCGGTGAAAGGGACGGAGGGAGAGGTAGCCGATGAATAACGGCAGAGGGAGGGATCAAACGATGGAATACGATGAGCAAAAAGGGAAGAGGAGGAGGGAGTGAGTGAGTCCATATACAAACTATTCTCCATAAATAACTATTCTCATTTCACTATCCCAGCTTTCTGCGGAGGTTCCTAATGTCAACTGGCACAAAGAATCAATTTCATCATCTGTACGTTTGTTTATTTTTTCCAGCGCATTCCACTTTCTGTAATAGACCTGAACTGAGGAGTATACCTGGAGGTTACCTGGAGGTTACCTGGAGGTTATTCCGGAGATCAACGCCCCCGCGGCCCGGTCCATGACCAGGCCTCCCGATGGATCAGGGCCTGATCAACTAGGCTGTTACTGCTGGCCGCACGCAGTCCGACGTACGAGCCACAGCCCGGCTGATCCGGCACTGACTTTAGGTATCTGTCCAGCTCTCTTGAAGGCAGCCAGGGGTTTATTGGCAATTCCCCTAATGCTTGATGGGAGGCTGTTGAACAGTTTTGGGCCCCGGACACTTATGGTGTTTTCCCTTATTGTACCAATGGCGCCCCTACTTTTTATTGGCGGCATTTTGCATCGCCTGCCCAGTCTTTTACTTTCGTAGGGAGTGATTTCTGTGTGCAGATTTGGGACCATTCCTTCCAAGATTTTCCAAGTGTAGATTATAGTATAGTATAGTATAGTATAGTGCTAATATATATAATATAAACTCTCGGGTGATATAAATAAGGGCCCCGCTTACACAGCAGGTTAAGTTCAGGGCTGTCGCTGTATAGTGACACATTGCCTTTTTTTTTTTTTTTACTTTTAAATGCACATAAAAGGCTGATAGCATGATTACGCTATCATATATTAAGTATGCAATAGAGGTTTACCTGGAGTCTACCTGGAGGTTGTTCCGGGGATCAACGCTCCCGCGGCCTGGTCCACGACCAGGCCTCCCGGTGGATCAGGGCCTGATTAACCAGGCTGTTACTGCTGGCCGCACGCAGTCCAACGTACGAACCACAGCCCGGCTGAGATAGGCCTAAAAAAGGCATACATATAACACACATTATTTACCTTAAAATATTTTCGTCCTTAGCTTATAGTGAGCGTTGAATATTTTTTATATGTATATATTGTAGGAAGTAACAATAAATGAAGAATGGGTAGAATTGAAACCTCTGTATTGGTATAATAACTTACAAAAAGGCAGTTATTTTAACTGCTAGGTGGGTAGGTGCAGCAAGAGCGTAAGGAAACTAACCCATACGTTAATTTCTCCGCGCCAGAGAATTGATTTCGGGCAAAGGATTCAAGGTGAGGTCAGCGGTTTGTGAGGTAAGGTAGAAGAGAGACGAGGAAATGGTGAGTAGAGGAAGGTGTGACATGTGACCGGAGAGGCGAGAGAAAATGTGATAGGACGATAAGCAACGCAGGTAACCTCCATGTAGGTGGGTGCTCGTACCTCCCCGCACTCAGATCAGAGTCCACCACGGGAGAGGCAGCAATCGTTGCTGCCGTGGCTCTCCAGTGTCGTCAGACACCACCCACTTGCTACCATCTTGTGATAAAGAACATTGTCATGCAATTGTTCCCCGAGAGCTACACTAACACCTTTATGTTAATATTTTTATGTTTACAAGTACATGTACAAGGTATACGGGCTTAACTAACATTGATGACACTACTGTATAGAAAGCCCGTTGTTATGCAGAGCATTTCCGGCAAATTAGGCCACTTGTCCCAGGATGAGACCCACACCAGTCGACTAACACTCAGGTACCCATTTTACTGATGGGTGAACAGGGACAGCAGGTGTCTTACAGAAACACGTCCTAATATTTTCCAGCCGTACCGGAGGATCGATCACCCAGACTCGAGTGTAGCTCGATCGCTACGGTTCGTGGCGATCAAGCTACGGTTCCATCTATGGAGCTTCCACGACTGCCATCACGTCTAAGTGGGCTAACGACTAAGAAATTTCCTATTGTGTTATTTCAGTTCTGGTTGAAATTAAACATTCACGTTCTCATAGTTGGGTCCTGGTTTTCCTTGTTTCCTTAGATGGTGGATCACCGGAGACCACCGGTAGGCTTTCCGTGTGTCCTTTGTTCCGTATTCTGTACGTGGTTGATTTGGTAGGGAAGGTCGGAAATGAGAGGGGGGGGGAAAGGAAGGGAAAGAGTTTTAAGTAAAATTATGTACATCAGTCTCTCTCTCTCTCTCTCTCTCTCTCTCTCTCTCCTCTCTCCCTCCCTCCTCAGCTCTCGTATTCCATCACAGGATTTTTTTTTTACATTAGGAAGGGAAGGAAAAGGGGAGGTGAGGGGGGGGGGTTAAAGGGAGGGAGGGATAGGGAAGGAGCATAGTGGGTGAGGTTCGTAGCCATCAGGAACATGGGGTTAACAGTGGGGAGGTGTGCGATGGTTGGCCTTCAGGAGGGAGGAGGGAGAGAGGAAGGTGAAGGGAAATGTCTGTAATTGGTCACGGGGCTGCGGGAATGGAGGAGGTTGTAGTTGGGGATGGAGGGCTTGCATTTGGGAGTTGAAGGGAAGGGCATATACGATGGTAGTGAGAGGAAGGAGAGATGGGCTGTTTGTCCGTGTTGTCTTTAAAGGGGAAGAGAAGCTGTCTAAATGCTGTTGCAGATAGTACTGGAGGAGATTACCTGGAGGTTATTCCGGGGATCAACGCCCCCGCGGCCCGGTCCATGACCAGGCCTCCCGATGGATCAGGGCCTGATCAACTAGGCTGTTACTGCTGGCCACACGCAGTCCAACGTACGAGCCACAGCCCGGCTGATCCGGCACTAACTTTAGGTATCTGTCCAGCTCTCTTGAAGGCAGCCAGGGGTTTATTGGCAATTCCCCTAATGCTTGATAGGAGGCTGTTGAACAGTTTTGGGCCCCGGACACTTATGGTGTTTTCCCTTAGTGTACCAATGGCGCCCCTACTTTTTATTGGGGGCATTTTGGGATCGCCTGCCCAGCTTTTACTTTCGTAGGGAGTGATTTCTGTGTGCAGATTTGGGACCATTCCTTCCAAGATTTTCCAAGTGTAGATTATGATATCTCTCTCCCTCCTGCGTTCCAACGAGTACAAGTCAAGTGCTTCCAAGCGTTCCCAGTAGTTAAAGTGCTTGACAGAACTTATACGTGCAGTAAAGGATCTCTGTACACACTCTAGATCTGCGATTTCACCTGCTTTGAATGGAGATGTTAATGTACAGCAGTATTCCAGCCTAGAGAGAACAAGTGATTTGAAAAGGATCATCATTGGCTTGGCATCTCTCGTTTTGAAAGTTCTCAGTATCCATCCTATCATTTTCTTTGCACGTGCGATCGTGGCACTGTTGTGATCCTTGAAAATGAGATCCTCAGACATTACTTCTCCCAGGTCCCTTACATTATTTTTCCGCTCTATTGTATGGCCGGAGTCAGTACTATATTCTGTTCTAGCTATTATCTCCTCCAGTTTTCCATAACGGAGTAGTTGAAATTTGCCCTCATTGAACATCATATTGTTTACCGTTGCCCACTGGAAAACTTTGTTTATATCTTCTTGGAGGTTAACCGCGTCCTCAGCAGATGACAGCCTCATGCAGATCCTAGTATCATCCGCAAAGGATGATACGGTGCTGTGGTGTATATCTCTGTCTATGTCGGATATGAGGATAAGGAATAAGATTGGGGCGAGAAGAGTAATGGAGGGGATGTTCATTCTAGTTACTTGTGAGGTATTAATTATCCGTGCTTAATTGTGCCACTAATAGCAATCAAGTGAACAAGAAAGAACAAGAAAACCACTAGGAGGAGTGGGGGATTTCGCTCAGTCTTCAGTACTTCTTCGTATTGCAAGCTTCTGACAAATGTATTCTATTGAAGAAGCCTGCTGAGCAGGCGAAACGTTTCGGCAGTAAAGATGTATCAAAGTGTTGCACATAAATCTTATTTATCAGGTGTCAGCAATGTCTACCTGGAGGGCATTCCGGGGATCAACGCCCCCGCGGCCCGGTCCACGACCAGGCCTCCCGGTGGATCAGGGCCTGATCAACGAGGCTGTTACTGCTGGCCGCACGTAATCTACCATCAGTGTTATTCCCATATTCTTCTTTTATTGGTCTTTTATTATGTGAAACTTTTTTTTGGTGTGGGGTTTGTGGGAGCAATGGAGGGGGGGGGGAGGTCTTAGTGTGTCTTGGTCTTGGGAAAGCTCTTGTGTTTGTTGGAGGGGGGGGGATGATCTGGAGAGTTTGAAAGGTCTTGGAGAGCCCCGGGGAGTTACCTGTAGTAGCTTCCGGAGGTCACCGTTTTCCCAGCCAGGTCCCAGACCAGGCCTGCTTCATGGCTACTGGTCGGATCGATTAAGCTGTTGGTATCCGCAGTTCAGCGTATGTACCACAACCCGGTTGATCAGGAACTGATTTGAGGAATTTGTCTAGTTCTCTCTTGAAGACAGGAATCTGTTGGTAATCTCCCTTAGGCATCAAGGGAGGGCGTTGAGAAGACATGGTCCCTCTAAACTTATTGCGTTCTCTCTGCGTACTCATCGATCCCCTGCTTTTCACAGGATGCATCTTAAAAATCTGCCAAACCTCTTATGTGTAATAATTTTAGTGTATAGATTTGGGACCAATCCCTCCAGACTCTTCCAGGGTACATTTAACATTTATGTTTCTCGCCTACGTTCTACAGAGGGACTTCAAGCGCTTCCAGTAATTTAAGTGCTTCTCTCAGTTTATGTAAGCTGTGAAGGTCCTGGGGAGAGTGAAGAGTACTTTTTCCAAGGATGTGTATTTTCCTGTCTTTTTTTTGCTCTAGCCACTAACAAGGACATGTAAGATACCATGTTTACCTCTCGCTCATCTACTCACCCTTCCCTCTGCGTCTCTTTTCTCCCTCTGTACCCTCTTCCTAATCCCTCTCGTTTAATATGTAACTCTTATTCCCTCTTCTCAGATTAACCTGTGACTCGTCTTGGCCCTTTCATCCCAGCCTTCTCCATCCCTCTTGCTCGCTGCCAATGAAACAGTCTGGCCTTAGACCGGGCTGCGATATACCTGATGGGATTTTAGAGTTTTCCTACTTCCGCAGCCCGACGACTCAGGGCCAGTATGAAGAACTCTTGAAATAGGTCACAGGTATACCACAGGTCTGTCCCTGATTATCTTGATTGCCCAACGCGTGTTTAAATTAATAATAATAAATAATAATAATTTCTTCCGCTATCGCGGTCTACATTTTTTACGAAGATATGTATTCACAATGCAGATAATTTAGATTCGATTATTTATAATTATATTTGTGGTAATATGGCCTTGATAATTACTCCGTAATTGCACGTACTTTCGGGTAATTATTTTTTTGTAATTAGGATTCATTTCCTTTTAATTATTTTAGAATTATTAGTGTTTTTTTTTTAGCATTATGGATTATTTTTTAATTATCGATGATCTGCGTCGAATTATCGGGAAAACTTGTTTAAAATTCTAGTGTAAATGTAAATTTTATCTCGCTACGCAAATTATTTTTTTTTTAACATTTATATGAGTGTGAGAAAGATCCAAGTGTGTGCGTGTGCGTGCGTGCGCGTGCGTGTGCGTGCGTGCGTGCGTGTGTGTTGTGTGTGTGTGTATGTGTGTGTGTGTGTGTGTGTGTGTGTGTGTGTGCGCGCGCGTGTGTGAGCGCTGGAGATCGAAGCTTAGCTCCTGGTCCGGTCTCTAGAAAGTTAAATTGATAGGCGTTACCATGCAATAAGTATTTCGATAATTTGTCTGTTGTGGAATGTAGACGGACGGTGCCATTCAGGACCGCCAACAGCAACAGCCCGATTGACCAGGCGGGTTAACGGGAAGGCCTGGCCACAGGCTGGACGGCGAGACTAGGAAAAAAACTCGAAATAAGTCACGTGTAAATCACAGGCAAGTCAGCTGGTTGCGTAACGAGGAAAAGAGTGAACACAGTCTACGGACTCACAGCTTAAGGTTTCAGGCTTAGAGAT
Organism: Cherax quadricarinatus; assembly: GCF_026875155.1. NCBI lineage: Eukaryota > Metazoa > Arthropoda > Malacostraca > Decapoda > Parastacidae > Cherax > Cherax quadricarinatus. The sequence goes on along the minus strand of NC_069411.1, from coordinate 39,148,530 downwards.
AAAAAGAAACCATACCACGGGTGGGGTTTGAACCCGCGATCAGAGTCTCAAAACTCAGTGTAGAACCAACATTGGCACAATGTTTCGCTCTGTGCAGAACTATCGAATCTTTGCCAAGATTCGATAGTTCTGCACAGGGCGAAAGTCTCACTACTGTCGGCAGTTCTCTATTTGTGTGGTGGAGAGGTACTACAAAAACTAGTGATTCAGATAGGCTGGGTCCAGCTAGTCCTGCTGCTACCTTTACCTTTGACATACCTTTGATAAATTCCGAGATTTTTTTTTTTTTACTCCCAGAGCCGGGCCTTGGGCCAGGCTGGTGTGGTGCTTGCCTGGTCTGCTGACCACAAGCTTGCCGTGAGAGCAGCAGAACTCTCGTAACACGTCACGGGTAAGTCACAGGTTAGTGTCACTATGGCTTCTCTTGCAAAGATACAAATAAGCCTTCATGACTTTGCTGTTGGAGCTGTCTATGAGCCAGACAATCTTTTGCCAGTGTAATTAATCCTGTGATGCATGTAATCCATCCTTACACGAGACGAGCCTGACCCATGGCCGGGCTCTGGGAGTAGAAATCTATTGGAACTCATCAAATATATAAAAGGTCAAAGGGCCCCCATGTGATGTACGCCCAGATTTGAACGCTTCCTGGGACTGCTATAACAAGCTTGCTCCCTCTTCAAGCATTTCCCACTTGGATGAGCCTTCACCTTATCTGCCAACCTCCGGGGCGTGACACGATAAGACGACTGCTCAAGGAGAGTTATCTGTAACCCCCCTACGAGTCCTGCTTACGTCTGTCATTTCAGCAGAGCCGTCCCATCCCCGTGGTGGTGGTGGCAGCAGAGTTGGTCTGGTGAAGTCTGGTCACTGTTACCAGGTGTGATCTGATCATCGATTTTAGCCCAGGAAGCCTGGTCCCAGACCGCGCCTTGGTAAAGATAATTTCGAAAAAAAAACTGGTAAAATCATGCTTTAATCCACGGAAAAATCATGAAAAAATAAACTTAATGACCACTACACTCACAAGCTTGCGGTAACAGTGTTATTGACACTAACAAGTGTGTAAGAGAGATGCATGTAAGAAAGTACATATGTAGTAACTAGGACATTTAAGGAAATAAATTTAGCAAGCCATTGGCGAGACGTTGTAGTTTTAAGTGGCCTACCGACTTTTACCAGGACTCAAACCAGTGGTGCATACGTTAAACTGCGGGCGGCGGGTACCAACAACCTGATCAGTCACACCAGCAAGCAGGAGGCCTCCAGGGAACCTACGTTTTTTTTTTGTTTTGTTTTGTTTTCAGCTCCCAAGCCTGGTAGCAGTTTGTGGGCATTCGGAAAGACGGCTATTATAACACAAGATGGGCAGTCATCAGGCGCTTCTTTCAAGGATATAGCTTTATCTGGCGATCGTTAATTCCTTCACGTGTTCTCACAAATAGGCACTCAACGAAAAAAAAATGGGTGAGCAAATTAGTTAACTCATAGATAGATGTAACTTCATCCTGTACCCTGTAGATAAATGGTTCAGAGAACCGTCAAGTTAAGAAATTAAGACACATGTGCAACACTTGGGTATTTTTACTAAGGAAACCTTTCGCCACACAGTGGCTTCATCAGTCCAATATGAAGAAGAATGGTATTCAATCCCTCAGCCTGTTGTTGATGTAATAATCAGTCCATCAGTCTTTTCAAGACTGATGGACTGTTTATTCATCGACTCCAGACTGAGGGACTGAGGGTGTGACCCGGATGACCGTGAGGGGCCTGGGAGTAGTAATGTCTGAGGATCTCACTTTCAAGGATCACAACAGTGCCACGATCGCACGTGCAAAGAAAATGATAGGATGGATAATGAGAACTTTCAAAACGAGAGATGCCAAGCCCATGATGATCCTTTTCAAATCACTTGTTCTCTCTAGGCTGGAATACTGCTGTACATTAACATCTCCATACAAAGCAGGTGAAATCGCAGATCTGGAGAGTGTACAGAGATCCTTTACTGCACGTATAAGTTCTGTCAAGCACCTTAACTACTGGGAACGCTTGGAAGCACTTGACTTGTACTCGTTGGAACGCAGGAGGAGAGATATATTTTAATCTACACTTGGAAAATCTTGGAAGGAATGGTCCCAAATTTTGCACACAGAAAACACTCCCAAAGAAAGTAAAAGGGCTGGGGAGGCGATGCAAAATGCCCCCCAAAAAAAAGTAGGGGCGCCATTGGTACACTAAGGGAAAACACCATAAGTGTTCGGGGCCCAAAACTGTTCAACAGCCTCCCATCAAGCATTAGGGGAATTGCCAATAAACCCCTGGCTGCCTTCAAGAGAGAGCTGGACAGATACCTAAAGTCAGTGCCGGATCAGCCGGGCTGTGGCTCGTACGTTGGACTGCGTGCGGCCAGCAGTAACAGCCTAGTTGATCAGGCCCTGATCCATCGGGAGGCCTGGTCATGGACCGGGCCGCGGGGGCGTTGATCCCCGGAATAACCTCCAGGTAACCTCAAACTCCTAATGATCTTCATTCTTCTTTGTTTTGGACTGTTTTCTCTGTGTGCGAAACGTTTCCTCAATAAAGATACCCAAGTGTAGCACATGTCTAATTTATCGTCCTGTACCCTCAATGAATGTAGTTCAATGGTTTTCTTATCCGACATTTTTTTGACATCAGGTACTAATGAAGGTGTTCGTGTACTGAGGCTTGAGAGAAGCTGAGGAGAGGAGAGGGTTACCTGGAGGTTACCTGGAGGTTATTCCGGGGATCAACGCCCCCGCGGCCCGGTCCATGACCAGGCCTCCCGATGGATCAGGGCCTGATCAACTAGGCTGTTAGTGCTGGCCGCACGCAGTCCGACGTACGAGCCACAGCCCGGCTGATCCGGCACCGACTTTAAGTATCTGTCCAGCTCTCTCTTGAAGGCAGCCAGGGGTTTATTGGCAATTCCCCTAATGCTTGATGGGAGGCTGTTGAACAGTTTTGGGCCCCGGACACTTATGGTGTTTTCCCTTAGTGTACCAATGGCGCCCCTACTTTTTATTGGCGGCATTTTGCATCGCCTGCCCAGTCTTTTACTTTCGTAGGGAGTGATTTCTGTGTGCAGATTTGGGACCATTCCTTCCAAGATTTTCCAAGTGTAGATTATGATATATATCTCCCTCCTGCGTTCCAACGAGTACAAGTCAAGTGCTTCCAAGTAGTTAAGGTGCTTGACAGAACTTATACGTGCAGTAAAGGATCTCTGTACACTCTCTAGATCTGCGATTTCACCTGCTTTGTATGGAGATGTTAATGTACAGCAGTATTCCAGCCTAGAGAGAAGTGATTTGAAAAGGATCATCATGGGCTTGGCATCTCTCGTTTTGAAAGTTCTCATTATCCATCCTATCATTTTCTTTGCACGTGCGATCGTGGCACTGTTGTGATCCTTGAAAGTGAGATCCTCAGACATTACTACTCCCAGGTCCCTTACATTATTTTTCCGCTCTATTGTATGGCCGGAGTCAGTAGTATACTCTGTTTCTAGTTATTATCTCCTCCAGTTTTCCATAACGAGTAGTTGGAATATTGTCCTCATGAACATCAATATTGTTTACCGTTGCCCACTGGAAAACTTTGTTTATATCTTCTTGGAGTTAACCGCGTCCTCAGCAGATGACAGCCTCATGCCGATCCTAGTATCATCCGCAAAGGATGATACGGTGCTGTGGTGTATATCTCTGTTTATGTCTGATATGAGGATAAGGAATAAGATGGGGGCGAGTACTGTGCCTTGTGGAACAGAGCTCTTCACTATGGCAGCCTCCGATTTAACTCTGTTGACCACTACTCTTTGTGTTCGATTTGTTAGGAAGTTGAAAAACCATCTCCCCACTTTCCCAGTTATTCCTTTAGCACGAAATTTTATGGGCTAATTACGCCATGATCGCATTTGTCAAATGCTTTTGCAAAGTCTGTGTATATTACATCTGCATTCTGATTTCTTCCAGTGCACCCAAAGGGCCATGTCATAGTGATCCAGTAGTTGTGAGGGGCAGGAGCGACTTGCCCTGAACCCATGTTGCCCTGGATTGTGCAGATTTTGGGAATCCAGGTTTATTTGCAATCCTGCTTCTTAGCACTCTTTCAAAGATTTTTATGATGTGGGATGTCAGAGCTTTTTGGTCTATAGTTCTTAGCTAATGCTTTGCTGCCACCTTTATGGAGTGGGGCTATATCCGTTGTTTTAAGTGACTGTGGAATTTCACCCATGTCCAAGCTCCTCCTCCATAGTGTACTTAGGGCACGCGAGAGGGGTTTCTTTCAGTTCTTAATGAAAACAGAGTTCCACGAGTCTGGGCCCGGGGCTGAGTGCATAGGCATAGGGAAAGAGTTGTACGCGTCCGTGCGTATTTGTACGTGCCTTGAGTTTGCGTACTTGTAAGTGCCTGAGTGTGTGTGTGTGTGTATTTGCCTATTTGTAGGCGACTGTTTGAGGTTGCAAGGGTCGAGGGCTGTTCCTGAAGACCATCCCGAGAGAGAGAGAGAGAGAGAGAGAGAGAGAAGAAAAGGGAGAGGGGGGAAAAGTAGGTAGGGAGGGAGGGAGGGAAAAGAGGGGGAGACACACACACACACACACACACACACACACACACACACACACACACACACACACACACATATATATTGGTTCTGAATCGTGGGGTCGAATCTTGTCCTGCCGCAGTTTGGAAGATAATTATATATGCACAACTCGAGTACAAGAATAGATATGATAAAGCCCAGAACAAATGCGGATGAAAGCAGTCTAGAGGCAGGCGGGGCGAGGAGCTGAGACTCGAACCCCACTCCCGCAAACACAAACTCGGTGACTACAAAAACAAAACACACAAACGAAGGCACAGATAACCTGAGAGAGCAACCAACAATGAACGAACAAACAGCAGCTGAGTTTTAGATAGAGGAAACGCGTGATAAAGGCTTATGAAAAAACTTGATAAGTATGGAGGAACAGCCGATAAAGCTTCCCCCCCTCTCTTTCTGTCCCCCTACCATGTTCCCCCCCCTACCACGACCACCATCGGGGATGACGTCACCTTCCTTATCATGTGTGTGTGTGTGTGTGTGTGTGTGTGTGTGTGTGTGTGTGTGTACGTACTCGCCTATTTGTTGTTGCAGGGGTCGATTCACAGCTCCCGGCCCCGCCTCTTCGCTGGTCGCTACATAGGGCAGCTCTCTCCCTGCTCCATGAGCTTTATCGCGTGTGCGCGCGTGTGTACTCGCCTCACCTGTGTGTGTGTTGTGTGGTGGTGTGTGTGAGAGAGAAAAGGAGAGAAAAGAGAGAGAGGAGTGAGTTTCGAGGACACAGCCTATGGGTTATCCCCGTAGTGCACACAGGTCCATAAATTTTTTCTCTACACACAGGATGTGTACGATCAGTTTTAAACGCCAAGTGAACCATGTGCGTCGTTTCTCCATGTAAAACAGGAGGAGCCACCCGATGTACATGTGAGCACCAGGGAGGGAGGGAGGGTAGTGGAGGAGCCAGAAAAAAAAATGCATGATGTCATTGGCCTGGTGACCTTGTGGTTGGTACATGAGCGTGCATGGCCGCCCCGCCCTTGTGTGCTCCCCACCACCCGCCATGGAGCAAGTGGGGGAGACGAGGAGAGGATGGGGAAGGAGTGGTGATGGGATGAAGGCAGTTACTGGGAGGGGAAGGTTGGGGGTGGAATGTCTGATGTCAGAGCTGTCGTGCATGCAGGAGGGGGAAGGAGCTGGGGGTTATGTGGGAAGGAAGCTGTTGGGGGAAGATTGTGTGGATTGGGGGAGAGGAGGAGGGATGTTGGGGATGAATAACACTGGGGGGATGAGGGTGAAAGGGAGATTGATTAAGCTCCTTAGGAAATAGAGACACAGAGTTATCCGTCAGTTACTTTTCTCCGGTCACCCTCTTCTCGGGTCGTCGACCTGGCCAGGAAACGGCCAACCAAGAGTCAGTAAGGGCCTAGGAATGTCATATATGGAGACTAGGTCTACAGTTTCTCAGTGTGGGTCTCTGGGGGCACACGCTCGTCCGGTCAACTCACAGTTTGTAAAGTTTAATTTTAAAGCAAACGATTAATTCCGCACTTCAGCAAAACTCTTAGACCTTCAAGCCAGCAAGACCAGCAAGACCAGCTAGACCTCCAAGCCAGCAAGACCAGCTAGACCTCCAAGCCAGATGAGGCGCATGTTTGTGTTGGGTTGTGGTAGGAGGGAGGGAGGTGGAAGCAAGGGGATTGAGTTGCCTTTGCAGCGTCTTTGTTTACAGATACACTGATCTCCTGTTCTTGTTTATCTTTGTGGTGCCGTCACGTCACGTCACGTCACGTCACGTCACATCAGAGAGAGAGAGAGAGAGATAGAGAAAATCCTACGTGTTGGATGAGAGAATAGACTCCTCCATCAGTAATGAAAAAAAAGCATAGCACCAGTCCCCTGTTCCGTAAAACATCAGTCTCCCCCCCCCCCTCCACCTTCCCATAAAACACAGAGATCAGTCCACATAAAACATGAAGCAACGCTGTATATCAAAGTTATCCCGTAAAACACAAATTCAAGATCAATCTCCATCCCGTGGCAAACACACCATTCAAATCGCACCGGTTGATGCATTGTGAACAGTATTCCCATCTATTTCAGTTGAGGCAAATAAATATGAAAGCTTTTGATCCAGAAGTGAGAAGTGAGGAGAAGGGAAGAAATGGCGGTGAGATGTTGCAGAAAGTGATAAGAGGAATATATATATTATACTAGGTATATATATATATATATATATATATATATATATAATATATATATAAATATATATATATATATATTATATAAAATTGTGACCTGTAATTGACTTGTGATCTGTTTCGGGAAGTTTTCTTACCCCAGCGACCAGGACCCAGCCTCCCTCTTAATTGTACCTGGTTGACTAGACTGCTGCTGTTGGCGTGCCCACCAGTCTGCATATCCACTACAGCCTAGTTGATCTGGCACACCGCAGGTAAAGTGGGAGTAGTGATCTAGGGAGGGAGAGAGAGAGAGAGAGAGAGAGAGAGAGAGAGAGAGAGAGAGAGAGAGAGAAAGAGAGGTAACAGCTCTTAGTTTGTAAATTAAGTTAGGAATCCCTAAACTTACCTTGTAAAACCCTGAGTGAGAAAAGAGTGTGATAGGAAAGGAAGGAGAGACGTTAAGTAAGAGCGAGGGAGATGCAGGAGAAAGAAGAAAGAGATAAAGAAAAGATTAGAGGAGCATTGTAGCATCTTCCTGGAATCTCTCTCTCTCTCTCTCTCTCTCTCTCCCTCATCTCTCATCATCTCTATCATTACCTTCCACAGGAGGTGATCTGCAGATACATCGACTGCCCAGTACCAACTGTAAACTCACTCTCTCTCTCTCTCTCTCTTCTCTCTCTCTCTCTCTCTCTCTGTGTGACGTAGGCATCAGCAGCTGAGTGGGGCTTTATAATTTGACGAGTGTGCCGGTGATTAATGTTGGTCGTAGTGCATTGATGTGACGTCACGTGGCTCGTATTGATGTTATATCTCCTTTACTGGCATTGATGTATGGTAACCTTACAACTGGGAAGGGAAGCGGGCCGGCGGGGCGGTTGCGGTGGGGGGGAGAGCGACGTTGGGATAAGCGGTGGAAGGGGCGGAGGGGAAGGAAGGGGAGGGGAAGGCAGGCAAGCATGCAGGCACTGAATGAATTTCCCTAAGCGAGAAATTCACTGAGCTGCAAGTGGCAACACATCACCCTCCCCTCCCTCTCTCCTCTACCCCTTTCCCCCTTCTCTCTCTCTCCTCTCTCTCTCCTCTCTCTCTCTCTCTCTCTCTCTTACCCCTCTCTCCCTCTCTTTCTCACAGATCCTCTTCCTTCTGGTCCCCCCTTTCCTCACTTCTCCCATCGTTCAGTTTCCTCTTGGCGAACGCCGGCAACTTTACCACCCGGAGAGGAATAAAGTTTGTTGTTTGTTGTTCTTGCGATGTTATCCCGTGGCATCACGTGCGTGTTCACGCGTGTTCGTGCGTGCTGGCTGGCGCGCGCCCCTTGTGTCCCCCCCGTCCACACGGCGGTGGAACGTGGTGTATAATTCGGGGTGAAAACTTGTTTGTCTGAATCAGCTGTTGAACTTGACTGTGTTTTGTGTGTGGGGGGGGGGAAGTGCTCTGGCCTGGACCACAACCTCCATACCTCCTCAATCCTGGACTGGACCACAACCTCCATACCTCCTCAATCTTGGACTGGACCACAACCTCCATACCTCCTCAATCCTGGACTGGACCACAACCTCCATACCTCCTAAATTTCCTGGCCTGGACCACAACCTCCAACCTCCTCAATCCGGGCCGGGACCACAACCTAAATACCTCCTAAATCCGGGCCCGGACCACAACCCCCATACCTCCCAATCCGGCTGGACCACAACCTCCATACCTCCTCAATCCGGGACTGGACCAAAACCCCCATACTTCCCAGTCCTGGGCTGGCCCACAACCCCCATACCTCCCAGCCCGGGGACTGGCCAAAACCCTCCATACCTCCTCAGTCCTGACGGGACCACAACCTCCATACCTCCTATCCTGGCTGGACCAAAACCTCCAACCTCCTCAGTCCTGGACTTGCCACAACCTCCATACCTCCTCAGTCCTGACTGGACCACAACCTCCATACCTCCTCAATCCTGGACGGGACCACAACCTCCATCCTCCTCAATCCTGGACTGGATCACAACCTCCATACTTCCTCAGTCCTGGACTGGACCACAACCCCATACCACCTAAAACCTGGACTGGATCACAACCTCCTACTTCCTCAGTCCGGGACTGGACCACAACCTCCATCCCTCAATCCGGACTGGACCAAACCTCCAACCTCCTCAATCCGGGACTGGCCCACAACCCCCAACCTCCTAAATCCTACGGGATCAAAACCTATACTTCCTCACCCCGGGACGGGACCACAACCTCCTCCCACCTCAATCCGGGACTGGATCACAACCTCCATACTTCCTCAGTCCTGGACTGGACCACAACCCCCAAACCCTCCCAATCCGGACGGGCCCAAAACCCTCCATACCTCCTCATCCGGGACTGACCACAACCTCCTACCTCCCATTCTGGACTGGACCACAACCTCCAACCTCCTCAGTCCTGACTGGCCACACCTCCATACCTCCTCAGTCTGACTGGACCATCACCCCCATACTTCCTAAACGATCCTCTTCCTCTGATCCCCCCTTTCCTGGACTGTCCATCCTCCAGTCTTCCTCTGCGACGAAACCTCCGCAACCTTATCCCCGGAGGAATAAACATTTGTTGTTTGTTGTTCTTGCGATGTTATCCACGCTGGCATCACTGCTTTGATCACCCGATTTCGTGCGTCCTGTGGCTGGCGCGCGGCCCCTTGTGTCCCCCTCCGTCCACACGGCGGTGAACGTGGTGTTAATTCGGGTGGAAAACTGTTTGTCCTAATCCTGTTGAACTTGACCTCGTTTGTGTGTGTGGGGGGGGGGGAAGTGCTCTGGCCTGGACCACAACCTCCATACCTCCTCAATCCTGGACTGGACCACAACCTCCATACCTCCTCAATCTTGGACTGGACCACAACCTCCATACCTCCTCAATCCTGGACTGGACCACAACCTCCATACTCCTCAATCCTGGACTGGACCACAACCTCCATACCTCCTCAATCCTGGACTGGACCACAACCTCCATACTCCTCAATCCTGGACTGGACCACAAACCTCCATACCTCCTCAATCCTGGGACTGGACCACAAACCTCCATACCTCCTCAATCCTGGACTGGACCACAACCTCCATACCTCCTCAATCCTGGACTGGACCACAACCTCCATACCTCCTCAATCCTGGACTGGACCACAACCTCCATACCTCCTCAATCCTGGACTGGACCACAACCTCCATACCTCCTCATCCTGGACTGGACCACAACCTCCATACCTCCTCAATCCTGGACTGGACCCACAACCTCCATACCTCCTCAATCCTGGACTGGACCACAACTCTATACCTTCCTCAGTCCTGGCTGGACCACAACCTCCATACCTCCTCAGTCCTGGACTGGGACCACAACCTCCATACCTCCTCAGTCCTGGACTGGACCACAACTCCATACCTCCTCAGTCCTGGACTGGACCACAACCTCCATACCTCCTCAATCCTGGACTGGACCACAACCTCCATACCTCCTCAATCCTGGACTGGACCACAACCTCCATACTTCCTCAGTCCTGGACTGGACCACAACCTCCATACCTCCTCAATCCTGGACTGGACCACAACCTCCATACCTCCTCAGTCCTGGACTGGACCACAACCTCCATACCTCCTCAGTCCTGGACTGGACCACAACCTCCATACCTCCTCAGTCCTGGCTGGACCACAACCTCCATACCTCCTCAGTCCTGGACTGGACCACAACCTCCATACCTCCTCAGTCCTGGACTGGACCACAACCTCCATACCTCCTCAGTCCTGGACTGGACCACAACCTCCATACCTCCTCAGTCCTGGACTGGACCACAACCTCCATCAGAGTTCTTATACTAAATTTGTTGTTTACCTTGAAATTGCTGTGTAGAAGTTTTTCATTAGTTTAATTTAAAAAATAATTATCTACTTGTATGTGTATGTGTTTTGGTGAGTTGCGTGCGTCATACTTATTCTGGAAACTGTGTATAGTGTACTAGCCTGATTGTACTTAGTCGTCTATTAAGGGGTCGATTCGTAGGCTTTTGGTTTCACTTTTTCTTACTCCTAAACTCTAGTGGCACGGTCATACCTTGTCTTGAAGCTTTGTATAGTGTTTGTCGCCCCTACCACTTCGTCTGCTAGTGTCTGGTCTCGGGTCCGGCAGCAAGAGTAAGAAGGAAAAACACTCAAAACAGGTCACAGGTACTCACCGCCCTGACACTGAAAAAGTTCTTCCACCTCTCTCTTTCTCTCTCTCTCTCTCTCTCTCTCTCTCTCTCTCTCTATATATATATATTAATATATATATATATATATATATATATATATATATATATATATATTATATATATATAATATCTCTCTCTCCCGTGTGTGTGTGTGGGGGGGGGTTGGTCACTGACACCAGCCCACTCATGGCCTTGATGTTTATTCTCTTTGCTTTATTCACCTCCTTACTTCATCCTTTCTTCCTCCTTCCTCCCCCCTCCTCCTCCCTTCTCTCCCCCATGCATCTCGTCTCTTCCCTCTTCTCACCCTCTCACTGCCCATCTTTCCCTCTTCCCTTCCCTTCCCTTCCCTTCCCCCCCCCCCCGATGCCTGTTTGTCTCTGCCGTCATATCCACCGGTTTTCTTTTTTTCCCCTCCTGGCATATTTGTTCCCTTATTCCATGTTTTTTTTTTTTGGTTTTGTTTTACCTAGTTTAATGTTTGTCATACATGTCTACCTGGAGTCTACCTGGAGGGAATTCCGGGGATCAACGTCCCCGCGGCCCGGTCCGCGACCAGGCCTCCCGGTGGATCATCAGTTGCATCATTTGCTCTTGTGTCCTTTTTACCTAACATATTGTCGGTAACTCTACCAACATTGTTGATGTTGTGTTGGAGAGACTTAAGTTAAACACGAGGCTGTTACTGCTGGCCGCACGTAATCCAACGTACGAACCACAGCCCGGCTGATCCGGCACCGTCTTTAGGTATCTGTCCAGCTCCCTCTTGAAGACAACCAGGGGTCTTCCCGTAATGCCCCTTACTGCTGGTGGGAGGCTGTTAAACAGTGACTTCCTCTGTTGTTTATCATCGTATCTTCAGGTGTTTCGCTTGTACACATCCTTTTCGCTCGTTACTCACGGTGAATTATGGACACGTACTCAGCAATCACTCGTTAAAAACGATGTTTCGCTTTACGTAGCTCGATTGCTAGAGCACTCAGCTCACACACTGAGGTCCGTGGTTCGATCCCCGTTTACGGGTAGAAACATTAGGACGTGTTTCTTTAAGACACTTGCTGTCCATGTTCACCTAGCAGTAAAATGGTACCTGGGTGTTAGTCGACTGGTGTGGGTCTCATCCTGGGGACAATGTTGACCTAATCTCTCCGAAATGCTCTGCATAACAAGGGCTTTCTATACAGTAGTATGTTATTAATGTCAGCTAGGTCTCTATACATTGTACATGTACTTGTAGAAATAATAATAATAATAATAATAATTATTATTATTAGTAGTAGTTGTAGTAGTATTATTATTGAGCAGGCAGCGAGCGTGGTTCTCATCGTAATGCACATTGATGTTTCGTTAGGTAACAGGACACGGCTTTATAAAGCTCCTGAAGAGCGAAACGTTGCCACAATAAAATGTCACATCAGTTGCTCTTGTGTCCTTTTTACCTAACATATTGCCGGTAATTCTACCAACATTGTTGATGTTGTGTTGGAGAGACTTAAGTTAAAAAAAAATTGGGCCAAAAACTTAATATTATGACTTAAGTGTTGAAGCTCTTACGTGGGTGTGATCTACCAGGTGTGTACGTGGGTGTGATCTACCAGGTGTGTACGTGGGTGTGATCTACCAGGTGTGTACGTGGGTGTGATCTACCAGGTGTGTACGTGGGTGTGATCTACCAGGTGTGTACGTGAGTGTGATCTACCAGGTGTGTACGTGGGTGTGATCTACCAGGTGTGTACGTGGGTGTGACCTACCAGGTGTGTACGTGGGTGTGATCTACCAGGTGTGTACGTGGGTGTGACCTACCAGGTGTGTACGTGGGTGTGATCTACCAGGTGTGTACGTGGTGTGTGTATCTACCATGTGTGTACGTGGGTGGACCTACCAGGTGGTGTACGTGGGTGTGACCTACCAGGTTGTACGTGGGTGTGATCTACAGGTGTGTACGTGGGTGTGACTACCAGGTGTGTACGGGGTGTGACCTACCAGTGTGTACGTGGTTGATCTACCAGGTGTGTACAGTGGTGTGACCTACAGGTGTGTACGTGGGTGTGACCTACCAGGTGTGTACGTGGGTGTGACCTACCATGGTGTGTACGTGGGTGTGACCTACCAGGTGTGTACGTGGGTACATGACCTACCAGGTGTGTACGTGGGTGTGATCTACCAGAGGTGTACGTGGGTGTGATCTACCAGGATGTACTGGGTGTGACCTACCAGTGTGTACGTGGTGTGACCTACAGGTGTGTACGTGGGTGTGATCTACAGGTGTGTACGTGGGTGTGATCTACCAGGTGTGTACGTGGGTGTGATCTACCAGGTGTGTACGTGGGTGTGACCTACCAGGTGTGTACGTGGGTGTGACCTACCAGGTGTGTACGTGGGTGTGATCTACCAGGTGTGTACGTGGGTGTGACCTACCAGGTGTGTACGTGGGTGTGATCTACCAGGTGTGTACGTGGGTGTGACCTACCAGGTGTGTACGTGGGTGTGATCTACCAGGTGTGTACGTGGGTGTGATCTACCAGGTGTGTACGTGGGTGTGATCTACCAGGTGTGTACGTGGGTGTGATCTACCAGGTGTGTACGTGGGTGTGATCTACCAGGTGTGTACGTGGGTGTGATCTACCAGGTGTGTACGTGGGTGTGATCTACCAGGTGTGTACGTGGGTGTGATCTACCAGGTGTGTACGTGGGTGTGATCTACCAGGTGTGTACGTGGGTGTGATCTACCAGGTGTGTACGTGGGTGTGATCTATCTGGTATGTACGTGGGTGTGACATGTGCAACAGTTGGGTAACTGTATTGTTGAAACGTTTCGCCTACACAGTAGTCTTCTTCAGTCAAATACAGAGGCATAAGGTATAACAGTGAAATAAAGATTACGTAATCAGTCCATCAACCTTGGAGAGAGAGAATATTTGAGGTGGTCAGTCCCTCAGCCTGGAGAAGAGCTCAGCTGAGGCGAAACGTTTCAACAGTAGAGATACCCAACTGTTGCACATGTCTCTTAATCATCAACTTGTCGGTATTCTATACCATTTTCAACATATCTATCAGGTGTTTACTTTCTGCTTGTTTTTATCTTCCTTGTTTCGTCTGGTTTTCCACCGGTTTACAGGTTTGCTTGTTTGTTTACATCACGTGTTTTTTTTATTATTTTACCTCTATTTTAGCAGCTGTTGCTCTTTGCAGCTGTTTGTTTGGCCTCATTCCCCCGTTCGTGCGCTCTATCCTGCGCTTGTGTCATTGAGGCGCAGCCGGGGTATCGAGCGAGCCAGGCGAGCCGAGGATAATGCGGATTTGTTCGGATTAACGAGGAGACTTTTCGGATAAGCGAGATATGAGTTCGAGTGACCAATTACGGGCAAGTAATAAGGAATTGTTGACATATTTTTGTGTATGATGGTGAAGGTGGTAGACGTGGATTGAAGTCTCTTGAAGAAGGAGACACTTTTGCAGCATTTGGGAATCTCTATTGAGGAAACGTTTCTCTCAAACCAGGGGCTTCTTCAGTTCAATATAAAATAACAGTGGTAAAAGAGTAGGAGTTTGAGGTAATCAGTCCCTCAGCCTAGGAGGGACTGATTACCTCTAAGTTTTACTCATTTTTTTCTACTGTTCTTCATTGTATTGGACTGAAGAGGTACAAGTCTCATTCTTCAACTTATCGGTTTACTAAACCATTTACATAGTCTTTATTTTGAAGAGCTAAACACACTCAGCATCTGGAATGCCGCATCATCAGGGGTGCGGTGAGCACGGTAAGGGAACACTGTATCAACATCCGTGGCTCCAGGTTATTCAACATCCTACCAGGAGACATCAGAAACTGTCGGAATATGTGTAGAAGTCTTCACGAGGAAGCTGGACAAGTATCTTCACCAGGTGCCAGATCAAGCAGGCTGTGATGGGTATGTGGGGCAGTGAGCCTCGTGCAGCAACAGCCTGGTTGATCTGGCTAGCTGCAGACGAGCTTGGCCCATGGCCGGTCTCCGGGAGTAGACTCTCGAAACTCATCAAAGGTATATCAAAAGGCATTATCACGGCTCTCGTTTGTCCCTTCCCTCCTCCCATCCATCTACTTCCCTCCCCTTCCTTCCTTCCTCGTATGTGGATGAGTGGGAAAACTGGCTAGTAGCGTCAGTGGGTAGTTTTAAGAAGAGGTTGGACAGGTACTTGAGTGGGTGTGGGGTGGGTGTGAGTTAAACCTGCCTAGCATGAGCCGGTAGGACCACTGCAGTCCTCGTTCCCCTCCTTATTCATTCCACAGCCATTCCTCTCTCTCCCATCCCCTTTCCTCTCGTCCCACTCGGTCTCCCTATTTCACACCTCGTGCATCCGCCACGTTTCCCTCCCATCATTCTTTTGTCTCCCCTCTCTTTTTCCCCTCCCATCCATTCCCAGTGTATGTCAGTTTGTATGGACGGTGCTACTGGTAGGTTGGTGATAGATTGGATGGTGCTACTGGTGGGTTGGTGATAGATTGGATGGTGCTACTGGTGGGTTGGTGATAGATTGGATGGTGCTACTGGTGGGTTGGTGATAGATTGGATGGTGCTACTGGTGGGTTGGTGATAGATTGGATGTGCTACTGTTTGGGTTGGTGATAGATTGGTGGTGCTCATGGTGGGTTGGTGATAGATTGGATGGTGCTATGTAGGTTGGTGATAGATTGTGGTGCTATCGTAGGTTGGTGATAGATTGGTGGTGCTACTGGTAGGTTGGTGATAGATTGGATGGTGCTACTGGTAGGTTGGTGATAGATTGGATGGTGCTACTGGTGGGTTGGTGACACTGAACGGGGCTACTGGTGGCTTGATAGACTGGACGGTAGTGGCTTGGTGGTAAACTGGATGGTGGTAGTGGCTTGGTGGAAAACTGGACGAAGCGGCTTTTAGGTGATGACGAGAGAGAACCGGACGTTTCAGTTTTACGGGAGTAAAAGTTCGCTTTGTTCCATTCAGGGAGTTGACAGATTGAATTTGTTATCGCTGACAGTTGGCAAGAGAGTGTCAGTGGCGTTGCCAGCTCTCGCGGAATTGTGTACTCTAGTTGTACTCGTTTAGTTGTGGTTGAGGCTGAGATAAGTGTCTCTTGAGGTTTTTAAGAGGAAACTGCACAAGTAACTTCACCAGTCTGTGGTGGATGGGAGTCAGCGGGCCACTAGCAGCAACAGCCTGATTGACCAGGCAAGCACCAGACGAGCCTGACCCATGGCCAGACTCTGAGTAGAAAAACTGGGAACTGATCAAAGGTGCATCAAAAAATATCTCAACTCCTGCTGGCCTTACCGTAACTACTCACGAAACGGTCACTCACTATTTCGGGCCTAATTGATATTATCATGTTGGTAAGTAAGACACATAGGCATCTTTATTCCGAAACATTTCGCCTACATAGTAGGCATCTTCAGTCGACGTTGAAAAAGACACTTATGTACAGTTCAGGACGAAATTAAGACACGTGTGCAACATCTGGGTATCTTTATTGTAGACGTTTCGCCATCCAGTGGCTTTATCAATACAAATTCTAGGACATAGCTTGAAGACAGTGGAACTATGTACAGAAAATGAGGTAATTAGTCCCTCAACCTAGCCACTGGATGGCGAAACGTCTACAATAAAGATACCCAGATGTTGCACATGTGTCTTAATTTCATCTTGTCGGTATTGTATACCATTCTTGTACAACAGTTCAGGACATTTATTAAAGGAAATGTTTCGCCACGAGTGGCTTCTTCAGTCGAGTAGAGAAAGTAGGCAGGAGCAGTAGAGATGCGAAGACGATGTAATCATTGAGACACTTATGCAACATATGGGAATCTTTATTCAAGAAACGTTTCGCCACACAGTGGCTTCATCAGTCCAATACAAAGTAGAAAGGCGTAAGGAGAGGAGTAGTTTGAGGTAATCAGTCCCTCAGCATGGAGTCGATGTGTTCAGTCCATCAATCTTCAACTTGTCGGTTTTTCAAACCATTCATCACGATGTAATCGGCCAATCACCCTTGAAGATGTAGATTTGAGGTTGTCAAGTCCCTCAGCTTGGAGAAGAATTCTGTTCCATAGTCTGAAACAATGTGAGGAACAAGGAACAGTGTGGAGACTTGTATACTGTCGGCAGAGAGGTGTAGAGTAGTAGAAGGAATGCAGTCACTGAGAGGTCAGGTCCCTCTCAGATCCAACCATTCTCTCTTGAAAAAGTTGTCCAAGGTGTTTTTCTCTTCTGTACCAAGATGTCATTGTGTTGCAGTGTCTGACAGAGTGAATATCAAAATGGTATGGGATCTGCTGTCACCACTTCCTCATCCGGGTTGTTCCACTTGCTAACGACCCTCGGCTTTTAGTGGTTCATCTTAGGTATACCTCTTACCTTCAGTCGCTTTCAGAATTCACCGCCTCTGCGGCTAGGCCTCGGACTAGGCCGTCCTGGCGGCTGGCCTAATCGATCAGGCTGTTGGTGCTCACCCCCCGCAGGCCAACGGCTGATAAGGAACCAATTGCAGGAATTTATCGAGTTTCCTCTTGAAGACAGCCAGGGGGTTGTTGGTAATTCCCCTTGTGCACAGTGGAAGGGCGTTGAAGAGTCGTGGTCCCTTTCCACTTATTGATTTCCTTCTTTGTGCTCGTGGGGTTCTTTGTACTCATCGGTTCTCTGTTTTCATTAGAGGTATCCTGCACCGTATGCCAAGCTTCGTTTTTAAATGTAATGATTTCAGTGTTCAGGCAAGTAGAGATGTAAAGACAATGTTACGAGTCCATCACCCTTACATGAACATTCACATCCTATAATTGATAGTAATTTATAATATTTAAGCACTTACATCACAGTGTAACAGATTTTACTCTCTAATGTGTGAAACAACTCATTTTTTGTTGTGGAACATAAAGATCAAGAGGACACTGAACAAGTATCTCTACCAAGTGCCAGAGCAACCAGACTCGGATGGATATGTGGGCCAGCGGGGCCACCACAAGCACTAGACGGGTTGACCAGGCAAACACCAGACAAGCCTGGCCCAGGACCGTTGGCTGCGGAGAGTAGGTATATCAACGTCCCAGCTTACCATTAGCCTACATCTCCCTTTTCACCCTCTGGCTCTGGTCCCTCCCTCGACCGACCTTTATATCCTCTTTATTTCTACTTAATACGGGCAAGCGGCGCTGCATTAGGGTTTAGGTACCGGGAAACTAAAGTGTCGAGGGGGTAAACTTTTATGACGGAAATGTTTTTGAGGATGGGCTGGGGAAGATTTTTGGGGTTGGGTCAGAGTTCCCGCTTTTATTTCGTTTTTGTGAAGTGGAGAATGTGTTTACGGGGGGAAGTGGACGGATAAGAGCAGGGGGGAAATTCCCGTGCTGTCTTTATGTATTCAAATTGGAAATGTGATGTGAAGAATGGCGTCCGTGTTTGGTGTGTTCGTGGTGGCGTCCATGTGGTGTCATTTGTATTTTGTACGTGGCGTTGTCGGTGTGTACAACAGTTGAAAATCGCGTCGGCAGAATAAACATGATTAGCTTGTTCTTCTCCCTTCCCCCCCACTAATAGCCTCGAGGTTTTGCCCTCCCCTTCAGCCTCACTCCGGCACTACAAAGAGGATCGCGTCGGCACTGCGATAAGAGACACTTGTATCGGCGGCGATGTCGTCGGCATTTCTGCGACCCCGAGAGTTATCACGAGAGGCTGGTATGGAGCCGCCGTGGCGCAGAGAAGTGGCGCAGGTAAGTCTTTTTTTCGATGTCCAGCAATCTTGTTGCGTCGGTAACAACAGCGGGCCTCTTGTGGCTGTTAAACAAGATATAATAACTTAACGCCTGACCCGTCGTTATACATGTGCGTTAGTATACTCTCCCCTACCTGGATTCTACCTAGGCTGTGCTCCGAGGGTCAATGCCCTCGCTGTCTGGTCCCAGACCAAGTCTCCTAGAGGATGGCCTGATCGCCAAGGCTGTTGGTGCCAACCTCACGAAGGCCAACACAAGCACCACAGCTAGGCTAATCAGGGATTGACTAATGAATTCTGTCCGGTTCTTGCTTGAAGACAACCAGGGGGGTTTGTTGGTAATTCCCCTTATATTTGAAGGTAGGACGTTGAAGAACCTTGGTCCCTTCACATTCGAGGGTTTTCAAGGTGTGTGTGTGTGTGTGTGTGTGTGTGTGTGTGTGTGTGTGTGTGTGTGTGTGTGTGTGTACTCACCTATTTGTACTCACTTATTTGTGGTTGCAGGGGTCGAGTCACAGCTCCTGGCCCCGCCTCTTCGCTGATTGCTACTAGGTCCTCTCTCTCCCTGCCCCATGAGCTCTATCATACCTCGACTTAAAACTATGTATGGTTCCTGCCTCCACTACATCCCTTTCTAGGCTATTCCATGGCCTGACTACTCTATGACTGAAGAAATACTTCCTAACATCCCTTTGATTCATCTGAGTCTTTAACTTCCAATTGTGACCTCTTGTGTCTGTGTCCCATCTCTGAAACATCCCGTTTTTGTCCACCTTGTCTATTCCGCGCAGTATTTTATATGTCGTTATCATGTCTCCCTGACCCTCCTGTCCTCCAGTGTCGTCAGGCCGATTTTCCCTCAACCTTTTTCGTAGGACAATCCCCGTAGCTCTGGGACTAGTCTTGTTGCAAACCTTTGCACTTTCTCTAATTTCTTGACGTGCTTGACTAGGTGTGGATTCCAAACTGGTGTTGCATACTCCAGTATGGGCCTGACGTAGATGGTATACAGGGTCTTGAACGACTCCTTACTGAGGTATCGGAACGCTATCCGTAGGTTTGCCAGGCGCCCGTATGCTGCAGCAGTTATCTGATTGATGTGTGCCTCAGGAGATATGCTCGGTGTTATACTCACCCCCAGATCTTTTTCCTTGAGTGAGGTTTGCAGTCTTTGGCCATCTAAACTATATTGTCTGCGGTCTTCTTTGTGTGTGTGTGTGTGTGTGTGTGTGTGTGTGTGTGTGCGTGCGTGCGTGCGTGCGCTGCGCGCGCAGATTTGAGAAGAATCCTTTTAGAATTTTCCAAGTGTAGATTATAATCTCTCGCCTATAATCTAGGGAGTACAGTTCGAGAGCCTTCGAACCGTTCCCAGTCATTTTGGTGCAATCTTGACTGATTTTGTGTGGACATTGAAGGTTCTCTGCACATTCTCCAGCTCTGCAGTACTGCAGCCTAGAGGAAACTAGGGA
This sequence comes from Cherax quadricarinatus, assembly GCF_026875155.1. Taxonomy (NCBI): domain Eukaryota; kingdom Metazoa; phylum Arthropoda; class Malacostraca; order Decapoda; family Parastacidae; genus Cherax; species Cherax quadricarinatus. The sequence continues at coordinate 39,128,377 of NC_069411.1, read as the reverse complement.
CTTGAAGAGTATCATCAGTGGCTTGGCATATCGTTTTAAAGGTTCTAGTAATCGAACCAATGATTTTCCTTGCGGCTGTAATAGTGACACTGTCGTGATCCTTGAAGTTGAGATCTTATGACATGATCACTCCACTTCGTTATAACTTCACATTCCCACTTTACCCTCCCACTTCTTTCCATTTCCTCTCTTTCCTCTTGTCATTATCCCCCTCTCACTTTCTCTTTCTCTCCTTCACCTTTATCTTGATGCGTTATGATGATTGCTGTAGCTTGTATTAGTTGAGGGCGATGACCTTTGATGAGTTACCTACCTATATCTACCTGGAGTCTACCTGGAGGGAATTCCGGGGATCAACGTCCCCGCGGCCCGGTCCAAGACCAGGCCTCCCGGTGGATCAGGGCCTTTTCTATTCCCAGACCCCGGCCTTGTTCCAGGCTCGTCTGGTGCTTGCCCGGTCAACCAGACTTGCTATTGGTGGTCCATTGACCCTGTATATACAATTATCATAAATACCCAGCATTATGCGACTCTAACTCCCGCATAATAGTGACTGGAGCTACTGTTACTACTGAACCCGATGTGGAATGTTTTGACAATATCCTCATCGCTCTACTGAAGTCTCCCAGCCCAAGCTAATAATCTCGTTAGCTGATTATGCAGCCCATCCTGTGTCTACCTGGAGGGTTACCTGGAGGTTATTCCGGGGGATCAACGCCCCCGCGGCCCGGTCCACGACCAGGCCTCCCGATGGATCAGGGCCTGATCAACTAGGCTGTTACTGCTGGCCGCACGCAGTCCGACGTACGAGCCACAGCCCGGCTGATCCGGCACTGACTTTAGGTATCTGTCCAGCTCTCTCTTGAAGGCAGCCAGGGGTTTATTGGCAATTCCCCTAATGCTTGATGGGAGGCTGTTGAACAGTTTTGGGCCCCGGACACTTATGGTGTTTTCTCTTAGTGTACCAATGGCGCCCCTACTTTTTATTGGCGGCATTTTGCATCGCCTGCCCAGTCTTCTACTTTCGTAGGGAGTGATTTCTGTGTGCAGATTTGGGACCATTCCTTCCAAGATTTTCCAGTGTAGATTATGATATATCTCTCCCTCCTGCGTTCCAACGAGTTACAAGTCAAGTGCTTTCAAGCGTTCCCAGTAGTTAAGGTGCTTGACAGAACTTATACGTGCAGTAAAGGATCTCTGTACACTCTCTAGATCTGCGATTTCACCTGCTTTGTATGGAGATGTTAATGTACAGCAGTATTCCAGCCTAGAGAGAACAAGTGATTTGAAAAGGATCATCATGGCTTGGCATCTCTCGTTTTGAAAGTTCTCATTATCCATCCTATCATTTTCTTTGCACGTGCGATCGTGGCACTGTTGTGATCCTTGAAAGTGAGATCCTCAGACATTACTACTCCCAGGTCCCTTACATTATTTTTCCGCTCTATTGTATGGCCGGAGTCAGTAGTATACTCTGTTCTAGTTATTATCTCCTCCAGTTTTCCATAACGGAGTAGTAGGGTGTTGCGGGGGTCAACGCCCCCGCTGCCCGGTCCATGACCAGGCCTCCCGGTGGATCAGGGCCTGATCAACCAGGCTGTTACTGCCGGCCGCACGCAATCCAGTGCATGAACCACAGCCCAGCTGGTCATGAACCGACAATCAGATTGTACCCACACTTTTCTGAATCAAATCAAGCGCATTATATAGCTATTTTTTCCTCTCTGATCAACAATAGTTGAACAGGAACAATAGACGTAAGACGTCCATTGCAGGGAGGTATTGAGGTAGCAGTGTCCTGTTACCATAGTAAGAACAAAAGGTAGCTATATTTACTTGTGGTATCCCATCACACAGGATGGTTCTCCCTGTCATATTCTATCACGTACGTAAGGTTTGTCAGGAAAGAGAACAAGTGTTTCCTGACGCGGGTCTGTCATATGATCCTGTACAGCTGGAGCTTTTGGTCATCCGACCGAGGCCTTCTGCTGGCTCACCGGTTCACCCCTTTAAAAATTAATGGTTATTATCATAATCATTTGCTGTAGATCTTCAGTCACATAGGATAAGATTCCCTGTCATATTCCATCACACAGGATGGGATTCCCTGTCATATTCCATCACACAGGATGGGATTCCCTGTCATATTCCATCACACAGGATGGGATTCCCTGTCATATTCCATCACACAGGATGGGATTCCCTGTCATATTCCATCACACAGGATGGGATTCCCCTGTCATATTCCATCACACAGGATGGGATTCCCTGTCATATTCCATCACACAGGATGGGATTCCCTGTCATATTCCATCACACAGGATGGGTTTCCCCTGTCATATTCCATCACACAGGATGGGTTTCCCCTGTCATATTCCATCACACAGGATGGGTTTCCCCTGTCATATTCCATCACACAGGATGGGTTTCCCCTGTCATATTCCATCACACAGGATGTGTTTCCCCTGTCATATTCCATCACACAGGATGTGTTTCCCCTGTCATATTCCATCACACAGGATGTGTTTCCCCTGTCATATTCCATCACACAGGATGGGTTTCCCTTGTCATATTCCATCACACAGGATAGGTTTCCCCTGTCATATTCCATCACACAGGATAGGTTTCCCCTGTCATATTCCATCACACAGGATGGGTTTCCCCTGTCATATTCCATCACATAGGATGGGTTTCCCCTGTCATATTCCATCACATAGGATGGGTTTCCCCTGTCATATTCCATCACACAGGATGGGTTTCATACGTAGTGTTGAAATTAGTCAGACTTAAGTGAAGAAGAAGGGAAGGTTTACGAGCATTAATGAGGCGTTGTTGCTCGTTGTTAGTGTCCTGTTGAGTCAAGTCGTCGAGTGAGGGTTTTTGACCTTGTGTGTGTGTGTGTGTGTGTGTGTGTGTGTGTGTGTGTGTGTGTGTGTGTGTGTGTGTGTGTGTGTGTGTGTGTGTGTAAGGGCTGTTATCAGCCTCGGGTGAATTTTACACCAGGTTGATGCTTGTACTGAGAGGCTGTATAATGAGAAGGGTCGGTGTAGTTGTTGCTTTCGTTGGTAGTTGACTAGTAGATGGCTGAGGGATTCTCTCTCTCTCTCTCTCTCTCTCTCTCTCTCTCTCTCTCTCTCTCTCTCTCTCTCTCTCTCTCTCTCTCTCTCTCTTCTCTCTCTGTCTCTGTCTCTCTCAACTCCGTCCCTTTGACGTTTCATCATTTTTAACTAATATCTGATTCTTCATCTTCCCTTTCTCTATTTCTCTCCTCATGATGCCCTCCCTCCCTTGCCTGCTCCATCCCACGTTTGGAGGTGAAATACTCCACGTTGCAAACTGTCTAGTAGCAATAGCCTGGCTGATGCTATCAACTGATTTCAATCAGGGCTTTTGAGGGAGAAAAAACCCTAGAAATCTGCCTCGGGTATGTATTGGGCACGAAGAAGTCACTTTCACCACGGTGTTACCTCACAGCTGATTTTTGGTGGTTTAATTTTATGGCCACAGTTTTATCTAATCTCCTCTGAGGGCTTTACAGAGAACTTTGTAACTTTTATCATTCAAGCCTGTCTGTCGGCTTTCGTCTGTGCTTGGCTGTCAACCTTTCATCTGTTTTTTTTTTTTTTTTGCTATCTGTGAAGCCTTTCGTTTGTGTATCTGACATCCTTAGTCTTTATATCTGGCTCTGTCAACATTTGTGTGGTTGTCACCCTTTCTGTGACTATCATCTCTCATATGACTGTCATCTCTCATTGCTTCTCAGAAGACATCATCTCTCTCGCTCTCCTCCTCCTGGGTCATGCAGACATCTCTAGGAATCATCCCACGTCTCGTACAAACATTTTGACCTCTACCAATTCAACAACTTCCTAACCTCGCAAGATTTTTTTCCCCTAATCAGAATTTGGTAATGTTAAACCGGAAAATATCTTGTGCCCAAAACCCGTACGCCCAGGCCAGTTTTTATTGCTGATGATGTTGGTGTAGTCAAGGCCAGGGACGCGCCCATGAGTGGTGGTAAGGGTGGTGATAGGCAGTGGTGGGGAGGCGAGGGTAGTGGTTGTGATGGTGATTGGGAGGGGTTGGGTGGTTGTGGTCGTCTTTGGGAGGGGTGGTGGAAGCGAAGAAGGTTGTGGTTGTGGAGCTAGGTGCTTATTTGCTTGCTGGGAAGAGGTGGGGAGTGGGGAATTATGGACACCATATTGGGAAGAGGGGGGGAGGGTAGGCTCAGTGACAGGGAGGCAAGAAAGGTGGCAGGGTATAAAGTGTCAGAATTCGGATACATCAGGGTTTGCGGCAACACTTTTGAGTCATATTAAGTGAGATGTCATGTTGCTCATGTCTTATTCAGTAGCAAAAAAAAAGAGTTAGATACGGTCTGGCTGCCTCTTAATTCTGTCACAAGCAGATAAGAGAAATATTGGGCCCCAACAAACTTAGGTAGTACGTATTTTTTGTGAAGAGGAAACAGGACCACTACCTTTGTCCAGATGTCAGATCAGTTAAACCGTGTAGTCCAGAAAAACCCCTAATAGCAACAGCCTGGTTGACCATCAGCAAGTCCCGGTTTCAGGCTGGGCTGCAAGGTCCAAGGACTCCTTAACCGGTCACGGGTATAAATTTCAGGTGTAACATTTCCCCTTCCTGGAAGGAGAGGATGCTGGGGTTTGGGGCGGATATAGGGGAGTGTTTTCCGTGGTTGTACCACCGAGGGTGGGAGGAGGTAGTTCCTGCTTGCTTCGCTTGTTGATTGTTATGGCATGGCTGCTGGTGTTGTGCCAGGTGTGCTTGTCGGGGGGTTTCTTGTATCCACCCATTCTTTTTTATCCTTCTTCCATCTTTATTAACATACGTTTTCCCGTCTTCAAAGGAGGAATAAGGAACGAATGGTAATGGATAAGTAAGAGAAGTGTAGAGGATTGGGGAAGTAGTGTTTTGGACTCCCTATCCTCCCTTCACACCCTTCACTACCCACCCTCCCCTCCCTTCCCTCCCTCCAACGCACCCTCTCAGCCTCCTACACAGTGGAGCGGGGACAACCACCCTTCTTATTTCTTAATAGTCTGCCACACACTGCTGCCCGTGTCCTTGGTGGTGTTGAGTGTGTGGTGATGGTTGTAGTGATGGTGTAATGGTGGTGATGGGGTCTTTTGGTGGTGATGGTGTTGATTTGTTGTGATTCTGTGGTTACCAATTCTCTCCCCCCCCCTCTCTCTCTCTTCTCCTCTCTCTCTCTCCTCTCTCTTCTCTCTCTCTCTCTCTCTCTCTCATCCTCTCTCTCTCTCTCTTCCTCTCTCTCTCTCTCTCTCTCTCTCTCCTCCCTCCCCCCTCCCCCTCCCCCTCCTTCCTTCTCCCCTTTCTTGAGCACAGTCTAATTTCCTCCTTTCTATCCCCTTCGGTTCTTTCCTCAATGTTTCCCTTCACTGTGGTTCAGTTCTTACTGTTCTTTCTCGCCCTTTTCCTTTATCTCATTCCATCCTCCCTATCTCTTGCCCCACTTAAGTTTCCGGCATAGGGTGACATGTTTCATTATCTTATGTATACATCCCCCTTCTGTGTGATGGAATATGACAGAGAAACATTGCGAGCTTTTGATCCCATACTGTAAGAATATAGGATAGTGGCGGGACACTAGCAGCAACAGCCTGGTTGATCAGGCAGTTTACAGGAAAGACTAACCCCAGGCTCACAGGTTACAGGTATGGCACTGCCATAAGTACAGTATCAACCAGGCTGTGATGGATAAGTGGGCCAGCGGGTCGCCAGCAGCAAAACCATGTTGATCAGTTAAGTGCCAGCCAGGTTGTAGGGAAGGCTCCGAAAACCCATCAAAGGCATATCAAAGGTATGGTAGCAGATAGTTTTTAAGATGAAATAGAGCAATTGTCTACTGATGGCTACGGTGGTCAGCGGTCTGCAAACAATAACAATCTAGTTGAATGAGTAATTAACACGGAAACCTTAGGCTGGGCTGGAGGTGGAACTCTGACACCAGTCACAGGTAGGAGGACCAGGGTTGCCAGTCGACCCACCAGGCATACACCCGGTATTGATGGGTCTTGTTTTTAGGTATTGGAGAGCGTGTTTTTCCACGTAGTTGAGACCTGCTGGATGCTGTTGACGACTCTGTGTGTGTGTGTGTGTGTGTGTGTGTGGTGTGTGTGTGTGTGTGTGTGTGTGGTGTGTGTGTGTGTGTGAGTATGTGTGTGTGTGGTGTGTGTGTGTGTAACTCTCTCTCTCTCTCTCCTCCTCCTCTCTCCCCTCTCTCTCTCCTCTCTCTCTCTCTCTCCTCTCTCTCTCTCTCTCTCTCTCTCTCCTCTCTCTCTCTCTCTCTCTCTCTCCCCCCATGGACGCTGGCATTTTTAAAAGCTTTTCTTTCCCCATCAGCGTAGACCATCTATTGGGTCTACCTGTATGGTTGACAGGCTGGGTCTACCTGTATGGTTGACAGGCTGGGTCTACCTGTATGGTTGACAGGCTGGATCTACCTGTGTGGTTGACAGGCTGGATCTACCTGTGTGGTTGACAGGCTGGGGGCTTCCTGTGTAGTTGATATGCTGAGGGCTTCCTGTTTGGCTGATAGACTGAGGGTTTCCTCTATGGTTGACAGGCTGAAGGCTTCCTGTTTGGTTGACAGACTAGTTTACATGTTAAAATCCCCGGAACCATGATCCCAGCCCTCCCCAGTGGGTGACACGGTAGTCAGTTATTTCTTTAAAAGACTGTGATTGTACTGACGGGTAACTGCCTTAGACTGTATACGCGGTGAGTTGGAGAGCGAGGTGCAGGGTGAACTGGAAGGAGAGATGTTGGGCGAGGTGCAGGGTGAACTGGGGGAGAGATGGAGGGCGAGATGCACGGTGAACTGAAGGGAGAGGTGGAGAACACGCTGGGTTTCTCTTCATGCAACTGAGGGTGAATAAGTTACGTAACCTGGGACGTCCCTGTTCTTGTTCTTCCTTATTATCCTCTCTCTCTCTCTCTCTCCCTCCTCTGCCTCTTTCTCCCCCCACTCGTAATTATTATGATAAGGCCAACTTGAGAAGGACGGTGAGAGCAGTAGTGTTACACTCTAGATTGAAGTGTATATTAACTAACACCCACCTCACTCTCTCACACTCTCACATATTCACTCACATATTCACTCACATTCACTCACGCAATCTTACCTCTGGTGTGTGTGTGTGTACTCACCTAGTTGACTCACCTAGTTGAGGTTGCGGGGGTCGAGTCCGAGCTCCTGGCCCCCGCCTCTTCACTGATCGCTACTAGGTCACTCTCCCTGAGCCGTGAGCTTTATCATACCTCTGCTCTGTGTGTGTGTGTGTGTGTGTGTGTGTGTGTGTGTGTGTGCGTGTGTGTTTGCTTGCTTGCTTACACTGCTTCTAGCCAGTTGTCATAAAGAACTTTGGATGACAAAATTGGAAGCATATACTGGTTCGAGTTTGTGAGGGTTTGGCTCCTCTTTAGCCCTTTCTTGGTCGACAACCTTCATGCTGTTTCTGCTGCTGCTGCTGATGTTTCTGCTGCTGCTGATGTTTCTGCTGCTGCTGCTGCTGATGTTTCTGCTGCTGCTGCTGCTGATGTTTCTGCTGCTGCTGATGTTTCTGCTGCTGCTGCTGCTGATGTTTCTGCTGCTGCTGCTGCTGATGTTTCTGCTGCTGCTGCTGCTGATGTTTCTGCTGCTGCTGCTGATGTTTCTGCTGCTGATGATGTTTCTGCTGCTGCTGCTGCTGATGTTTCTGCTGCTTATGTTTCTGCTGCTGATGTTTCTGCTGCTGATGTTTCTGCTGCTGATGTTTCTGCTGCTGCTGCTGCTGCTGCTGCTGTTGGCTGTATGTTTCAACTGTTGCTTGTTTCTAGATGCTGCTGCTGTCATAGTCAACAACAAGTGTTGGCAAGGCGCTGACTAGTACACATCTGTTTTTACACACACACACACACACACACACACACACACACACACACACACACACACACACACACGCGCGCGCGCAGCAGTTTCTTGGACAGCAAGCAATGAGAGACACACATTGTGTTCACTTGAAGTAATTATTCGAGCTGGGTTCTTTGTGTCTGCCTGAATAGAATGTGCTGCTTCTCACCCTCCCTCTCTGTCTCTCTCTCTCTCTCTCTCTCTCTCTCTCTCCCCCATTTTTTCATGTCTTAGGACGTATCTCCAGCAGGTGCCAGATCAACCAGCCTGTGATGGATAGGTGGGTCAGCGGAGACCCGCAGGAACAACCTGGTTGACTAGGCTAGCACTAGAAGAGCCTGGCCCATTGCCGGCCTCCGGGAGTAGAACGACTCTGGAAACTCATGGAAGGTATACCTAATGTACACGCCTTGTCCTTTGTGATTTAATATGACAGTGAACCAAGATCTATCTCTTGTTCCCACTGTGGAACCATCTTATTTTATAAGCTGTTAGCACACTGCCGACGTACCCAGTTTTATTTAATAAAGCTTTCCGTTATTTTCGAAACCCATATTGTTTTGCTGTTGGGTTTCATAACGATGGCACAGAATATTATTTATATCGTGATTGTCTCTTCTTCAGTAACAGATTTTTTGGGCAATCTTATCTAATAGCTCTTACCACCCTGCTTGTGTGTGTGTGCTCACCTAGTTGTGGTTGCAGGGGTCGATTCACAGCTCCTGGCCCCGCCTCTTCACTGGCCGCTACTAGGTCACTCTTCCTGCTCCATGTGCTTTATCATACTACTTCTTAAAGCTATGTATGGATCCTGCCTGAGCTATATCACTTCCTTGACTTGGTTCTTGCCAGTAGGGAAACACTAATTAATAATCTTGAGGTTAATGATGAGCTTGGGGAAAGTGATCACAAATCACTCAGTTTTAATATATCATGGAATTCCCCTAATAATGGCAATCAAGTCTCCGTCCCTGACTTTCGCTTGGCTGATTTCATAGGACTGAAAAATTACTTAGGTGGGCTGAACTGGAATGACCTGACTAAGGGTCAGGTAGGTGTTGATGGTTGCCGATATGATGCTTTCCAGGGCATAGTTCTAGCTGCTCAGTCAAATTATGTTCCAAATAGGGAAATCAGATCAAACAAAAATGATCCTAAATGAATGAACGATAGATTAAAATATCTGATTGGTCAAAAGAGAGGCATATATAGGCAAATCAAAAGAGGAGAGGGGCAATTAAGAAATCGATATATTCAGTTAAAGAGAGAAATAACAAAGGGAATTAGAAAAGCAAAAAGAGATTATGAGGTTAAAGTTGCAAGAGAATCGAAGACTAACCCAAAAGGATTCTTTCAGGTATACAGAAGTAAGATCAGGGACAAGATAGGCCCACTCAAATTCCTCGGGTCAGCTCACTGACAGTGATAAGGAAATGTGTAGAATTTTAACACATACTTCCTCTCAGTTTTTACACAGGAGTATACCACGATATTCCAGTAATGATAAATTATGTAGAACAGACGATAATAAACTGTGCACGATTAGGGTCACAAGTGACATGGTCCTTAGGCAAATAGATAAATTAAAACCTAACAAATCCCCAGGCCCTGATGAACTGTATGCAAGGGTTCTAAAGGAATGTAAAGAGGAGCTTAGCACACCTTTGGCTAATCTTTTCAACATATCACTAACAAACTGGCATGGTGCCAGATAAGTGGAAAATGGCAAATGTGATACCTATTTTCAAACAGGTGACAGGTCCTTAGCTTCGAACTATAGACCAATAAGCCTAACCTCCATAGTGGGAAAATTTTATGGTATCAATAATTGCCGAGGCAGTTCGTAGCCACCTTGAAAAGCATAAATTAATCACGAATCTCAGCATGGTTTTACAAAGGGGCATTCCTGCCTACGAATTTATTAACTTTTTTCACTAAGGTATTTGAGGAGGTAGATCATGGTAATGAATATGAATTGTGTATATGGACTTCAGTAAGGTTTTGACAGGGTCACACATCAGAGACTATTGAGGAAAATTAAAGCACATGGAATAGGAGGAGAATTTTTTTCCTGGATAGAGGCATGGTTGACAAATAGGCAGCAGAGAGTTTGCATAAATGGGGAGAAATCAGAGTGGGGAAGCGTTACGAGCGGTGTTCCACAGGGGTCAGTGTTGGGTCCCCTCGCTGTTCACAATCTACATAAACGACATAGATGAGGACATAAAGAGCGACATCGGCAAGTTTGCCGATGACACCAAAATAGGCCGTCGAATTCATTCTGACGAGGACATTCGAGCACTCCAGGAAGATTTGAATAGACTGATGCAGTGGTCGAGAAGTGGCAGATGCAGTTTAATATAGACAAATGCAAAGTTCTAAATGTTGGACAGGACAATACCATGCCACATATAAACTAAATAATGTAGATCTTAATATTACGGATTGCGAAAAGATTTAGGATTCTGGTTAGCAGTAATCTGAAACCAAGACAACAGTGCATAAGTGTTTGCAATAAAGCTAATAGAATCCTGGGCTTCATATCAAGAAGCATAAATAATAGGAGTCCTCAGGTTGTTCTTCAACTCTATACATCCTTGGTTAGGCCTCATTTAGATTATGCTGCACAGTTTGGTCACCGTATTACAGGATGGATATAAATTCTCTGGAAAATGTACAAAGGAGATGACAAAGTTGATCCCATGTATCAGAAACCTTCCCTATGAGGATAGACTAAGGGCCCTGAATCTGCACTCTCTAGAAAGACGTAGAATTAGGGGAGATATGATTGAGGTGTATAAATGGAAGACAGGAATAAATAAAGGGATGTAATAGTGTGCTGAAAATATCTAGCCTAAACAGGACTCGCAGCAATGGTTTTAAGTTGGAAAAATTCAGATTCAGGAAGGATATAGGAAAGTACTGGTTTGGTAATAGAGTTGTGGATGAGTGGAACAAACTCCCAAGTACAGTTATAGAGGCCAGAACGTTGTGTAGCTTTAAAAATAGGTTGGATAAATACATGAGTGGATGTGGGTGGGTGTGAGTTGGACCTGATAGCTTGTGCTACCAGGTCGGTTGCCGTGTTCCTCCCTTAAGTCAATGTGACCTGACCTGACTAGGTTGGGTGCATTGGCTTAAGCCGGTAGGAGACTTGGACCTGCCTCGCATGGGCCAGTAGGCCTGCTGCAGTGTTCCTTCGTTCTTATGTTCTTATCTATTCCACTTTCTGACAACTCTGTGACTGAAGAAATGCTTTCTAACATCCCTGTGATTCATCTGAATCTTCAGCTTCCAACTGTGACCTCTTGTTGCTGTGTCCCATCTTTGGAACATCCTGTGTCTGTCCACATTGTCGATTCCTCTCAGTATTTTATATGTCGTTATCACATTCTCTCACTCTCTCTCTCATCTCTCATCTCTCTCTCTCTCTTCACTCTCTCATCTCTCTCCTCTCTCTCCTCTCTCCTCTCTCTCCTCTCTCTCTCTATCTCCCATCCTCGAGTGTCGTCAGGTCGATTTCCCTTAACCTCCGAGACTAGTCTTGTTGCAAATCTTGGCACTCTCTCTAATTTCCTTACGTGCTTGGCTAGGTATGGGTTTCATACTGGTGCTGCATAATCTATATAGACTAACGTACACGGTGTACAGGGTCCTGAACGATTCCTTATCGAGATGCAGGAATGCTATTCTTAGGTTTGCTAGGTGCTCTTATGCTGCAGCAGTTATTTGGTCGACATGCGCCCAGATGTGCCCCGTGTTATACTCGCCCTAAGATCCATTTCCTTGAGTGAGGCTTGTAGTCTCTGGCCCCCTAGACTGTACTCCGTCTGCGGTCTTCTTTGCCCTTCCCCAGTCTTCGTAACTTTGCACTTGGTGGAACTGAACTCCAGGAGCCAGTTTCTGGACCAGGCCTGCAGCCTGTCCTGATTCCTTTATAGTTCTGCCTGGTCCTCGTCCGATTGAATTCTTCTCATCAACTTCACTTCATCTGCAAACAGGGACACTTCGGAGTCTGTTCCTTCCGTCATGTTCACATATCAGAAACAGCATCGGTCCTAGAACTGACCCCTGTGAAACCCCGCTCGTGACAGGCGGCGCCCACTCTGACACCTCGCCACGTACCATGACTTGCTGTTGTCTTCCTGTCAGGTATTCCCTGATCCATTGCAGTGCTTTCCCTGTTATCCCTGCCTGGTCCTCTAACTTTTGTACTAATCTGTTGTGTGGAACTGTTAAACGGCTTCTTACAGTCAAAAAAAATAATGTACTCACCCCTCTCTTGTCTTACTGCAGACACCTGTCATAGAACTCGAGTAGGTTAGTGACACAGGATTTCCCGTCCTTGAAACCGTGCTGGATGTCGTTGATAAGCTCATTCGTTTCTAGGTGCTCCACCACTCTTATCCTGTGTGTGTGTGGTGGTGTGTGTGTGTGTGTGTGTGTGTGTGTGTGTGTGTGTATTCGCTTAATTTTGGTTGCAGGGGTCGAGTCATAGCTTCTGATCCGCCTCTTCAACATTTAGAACTTTGTAATGGGGATCTTAATATCTTCCTTTTTTCCCCCCAGGTGAGCAAACGCGGCAGTGAACACGACATTTTGGATGGTGGTTGATGCGATGGTGGTTAACGATTCTTGTTGCTTTGCTCGATTTGTGGTTAATGGGTGAGTAACCAAGCAGCACCTCTTATATTTGATTCTAAGTTCTTATTTATGTGTATTTTATATATTTTAGCATGGTTAATGCAGCATGATGGAACATGTCAGGAACACTTGCCAGTAGTAACAGGAATCACTCCACGTGCAGACAGGCGGGTAAAAAAAGTTGTTCTGTATATTTCAGTATAGGTCTGTGGTCCTGGGCCAGGCTTGTTTTCGAGACTCATTTAATGCGTATCAAAGGCAGTTTAGAAGTGGTTGTAGCTGTGAAGACAAAACATCAACAAAGTCTTCCAGTGGGCGAATGCAAATATCGTAGTGTTTAGTGACAGTTCAGCTGCTTGGTGGCAGGAAAGGGAAGAATAATGACCTGGAAACGAGGACAGTATACATAACTCCGGGATATCATAGCACGTAGAAGACTTGGGAGTAATTGGCAGGGTGAATAATTATCCACCAAGCCAATTCCTCCCCTGGCCTTTGCTGCATTTGCCTTACTGTGGTTTCTAAATGACGTAATCTAACATTGTAAGGTCTTCGAAAACAAGAGAAGCAATACTAATCATGGTACTTTTCGAATTGTGCTCTCACGACCTAATATTTCTGTGCTCACTGCGCCTTTCAAAGAGAGAGAGAGAGAGAGAGAGAGAGAGAGAGAGAGAGAGAGAGAGAGAGAGAGAGAGAGAGAGAGAGAGAGAGAGACGCCTCAAAGTACTTGGAGCATTCTCTCTGGAATGCACAATAGATACCTGGTATTGTATTCATGGAAGATACTTAAGGGCCTGGTTCCCACCCTGCACACTTCTGCAATAACTTGCTGGTGTAAAATATTGGATAGAAAGTATAGAATTAAACCCAGTGAATATCAGGGAAACCGTGGTTGTGACTAGTGTATCAACGTTCATGGTTCAAGACTCTACTATTATTGGCAGACATCAGAAAATAGTGCTCAAACAAAGCTCGAGAAAATGGATAGTTTCCCGGTAAAACTGCTAAATGAGCTATGTTGTGATGGGTGTGCGCGCCTTGCAGGCTGTTAGCACAAACATCCTGGTTGAACAGGTGATCAACAGCCTTGCAGCTCAGCCTAACTTCAAACTGGGCTGCAGGGTCACTTGTAAGTACAATGGTAGTCATAGATTAGGTTAGGTAAGCTTTGTCAGGAAACATGACAACTGTTGCCTGACGCGGTTCTTAGTCATGTTATGACCCGCAGATGGAGCTTTTGGCCATCTGACCGAGGCCTTACGCTGCCTTACCGGTCCGCCCATTTAAAAATTATGGTTATATTTATAACCATTATTGTCTGTAGTAGAATCAGCCAGGGAGTAACCTTGGATAGAGATTGAAATATAAAGAACAACATTTTTTTCCCCTGTCACCATGTGGGTTGGTTCTTGTTACTATATTGTCAAGCGTTCGTGACATGTTCAAGCTTCACCGTTACATATTACATATATAGATAATATCGCTTTCCTCTTCAGCTGGAATAAGTACGTTGTGATTTCCTGTCACTATGAGGAGGTATAACATGACCTCTATTGACCTGACTGTGACTGGATATTGATTGATTTGACTCGCGAAATCGTAATGACGCGATTGCAAAGCAAACCATACTACGGGTGAGGTTTGAACCCGCGGTCAGAGATCGACCACGGGTTCAAACCCCACCCGTGGTATGGTTTACTGATTGATTTGTTCCTTAAGAGTTTGATATCCGGTGTTTTCGCTGTTTATTCCATCCTCATTATCAAACCTTCCATTAGGACGACTGTCGTGAGCCTGATCTATCGTCTTTAAATTGCCCTTAGTATATATTAACTCAGAACTTACTTTCTCATCTGAAAATACTATGTAAAATAAGGTAAGGTTTTTTTTTTTTTGGTTAGGCCGTAACCTGGATGGCAAGGATAGGAATGGCAATGGCTGGAATATGATAGGGTAGTGAAAATGGCTGTTGGTAAACAGGAAGAAAAAGGTAAAATATTGTGGCTGTCCACTTTGGGTGTTTTTAAGGGAGTTCTTTTTTTCAGGTTTTTACTGTATCTCTATGCATGCATCAGGCACATTGGTTTTTATATACATAATTGTGATGGTGGAGTAGATAGTTATGGCAGGGTGCTGATAAATATCTTGCAATGTTCTTGCAACACCAGTGTGTTTCCTTGCAACACCAGTGTGTTTCCTTGCAACACGAGTGTTTCCTTGCAACACCAGTGTTTCCTTGCAACACCAGTGTTTCCTTGCAACACCAGTGTTTCCTTGCAACACCAGTGTTTCCTTGCAACACCAGTGTGTTTCCTTGCAACACCAGTGTGTTTCCTTGCAACACCAGTGTGTTTCCTTGCAACACCAGTGTTTCCTTGCAACACCAGTGTGTTTCCTTGCAACACCAGTGTGTTTCCTTGCAACACCAGTGTGTTTCCTTGCAACACCAGTGTTTCCTTGCAACACCAGTGTTTCCTTGCAACACCAGTGTTTCCTTGCAACACGAGTGTTTCCTTGCAACACCAGTGTTTCCTTGCAACACGAGTGTTTCCTTGCAACACGAGTGTTTCCTTGCAACACGAGTGTTTCCTTGCAACACGAGTGTTTCCTTGCAACACGAGTGTTTCCTTGCAACACCAGTGTGTTTCCTTGCAACACCAGTGTGTTTCCTTGCAACACCAGTGTTTCCTTGCAACACCAGTGTGTTTCCTTGCAACAAGAGTGTTTCCTTGCAACACCAGTGTGTTTCCTTGCAACACGAGTGTTTCCTTGCAACACGAGTGTTTCCTTGCAACACGAGTGTTTCCTTGCAACACCAGTGTGTTCCTTGCAACACGAGTGTTTCCTTGCAACACAGTGTTTCCTTGCAACACCAGTGTTTCCTTGCAACACCAGTGTTTCCTTGCAACACGAGTGTTTCCTTGCAACACGAGTGTTTCCTTGCAACACCAGTGTGTTTCCTTGCAGCGCCTCTGAAGAAGTTTTCTTCTGATTTTATTCGTGGAAAAAGATATATTCGTATTTTTTCCAGTTTCCTGAATTATTTTTTTATTTTTATCTTGTACGAATGCTATAATTTCTGTCATATGCCGATTTTTTCTTGTGTGATATTTACTCTTAAGGTAGCACATTAGTGGAAAATGGCAAATGTAATACCTATTTACAAAGCAGGAGACAGGTCCTTGGCTTCGAACCATAGACCAATAAGCTATCTCCATAGTGGGAAAATTTATGGAATCAGTAATTGCCGAGGCAATTCGTAGCCATCTTGAAACGCTTAAATTGATTAATGAATCTCATCACGGTTTAAAAAAAAAGGGGGTTACCTTGGGGGGGGGGTTCCTGTCTTACGAATTTACTAACTTCTTTCACTACCTGGAGGGCATTCCGGGGATCAACGCCCCCGCGGCCCGGCCCACGACCAGGCCTCCCGGTGGATCAGGGCCTGATCAACGAGGCTGTTACTGCTGGCCGCACGCAATCCAACGTACGAACCACAGCTCGGCTGATCCTTGAGAGGTAGATCATGGTAATGAATATATTATGTATTTGGACTTCAGTAAGGCTTAGATAGTCCCACATCAGAGGCTTCTGGAGTTACCTGGAGAGAGTTCCGGGGGTCAACGCCCCCGCGGCCCGGTCTGTGACCAGGCCTCCTTAGGTCAGTGTCCCAGGATGCGACCCACACCAGTCGACTAATACCCAGGTACCCATTTTACTGATGGGGAACATAGACAACAGGTGGAAAGAAACACGTCCAATGTTTCTACTCTGGCTGGGAATCGAACCCAGGCCCTCACCGTGTGAAGCGAGAGCGTTAACCACCAGGCCACCAGAGCCATTCTTCTGAGGAAACTTAAGGCACACGGACCACAAGCAAGAGCCTGGTTGACCAGACGATCCTGGCCTATGGCCGGGCTCCGACAGTAAAAAAAAAAAATCGGAACTCATCAAAGGTAAGGTAAAGGTATATATATCATTTGATTTTTAACAGCTCGGTGCAAGTAATGGAATCATTCACTTTAGCTGATTGATTTGATGGATTTTGCGTGGGAATTAAGCTAAAATAGTTATGAGCTAACGTAAGGGTGTGTAGGGGGGAAAAGGTGCTATAATTAGCAGTGATGAAGTTGACTTATGATCTGAAAGTGGTAGAGGCGCAGTAGGTGATAGTAGGAGGCAGGAGGGAGAGATGGGGTGGTACGGGTGTATGGTCTGTTTTTGAGTGGGCTAAGAGTAGCTGCTGAGTGTAAGGAGGGAGTTGAGGAGGAGAGGGTGTTAGTGGGGAGGAGGGGGAGAAGGTAGAAAGACGAGGGTAGAGATAGGAGAAAGGGAAAAGTAGAAAGGAACGGTAATAAGGAGAAAGGAAACAGATGGGACAAGGATTGGGGTTTGAATTCTTAAGGAAAGAAAGTAGAAGAAAGAGGTAAAAGGACGAAGCAGGATGAAAAAGGAGATTGAATAATATACAGAGGAGGAGGATGAGAGGTACATATCTATAGAGGGAATAATGATGCGAATTTTTGAAGAAAGAAAGGAGTTAGAGATGTAAGAGAGGAAGGTGAATGACGACAAATACAGGGGGGAATTTAGCCGAAATTTAAGAAAGGAAAACAGGAGGGAGAAGTCATAGGGAGTGACATAGGGGGTGAAGGGGGTTATATTTAGGCATGGTGGAGATAGTCATAATGGGATGAAGAGGCGGTGCTCAGTGGTTCACTAGTGGTGGTGATAGAGTAGGCTTCAGCTGCCCCCTAGAGACTCTCCCTCTCTCTCTCATTCTCTTCTCTCTCAATACAAGAGAGTATTGGCCTTTCTCACTCTTATTCTCCCTCTTCCCTCATTGCTCTCTTCCTCCTCCCTCCCCAAAAACCATCAGCTGTTACTGGGTATGTTTACAAACGTACGTGATTCCTGGCTGTGTTCACCAGAGGAAGTTTGGCTATAAGTGTGTGTTTGACGCCGTGGTTAACTGCAAGCCTACAGGGGGTTGTGGCAGGGGAACAAGTTCAGGGGTTGTAGCAGGGGAGAAGAGAATGATCTGTGGCAGGGAAGAATGCAAAGGGATTATTAAGAAGGCTAAAACCGTATGGTCATACAGTGTGTGAAGGCAACCGTAAGATCTATGCTGGTACAACTCGAGTGACGGGAGATGTAATGAGATGGCGGGGGAAAGATGTTTGGGTTAGGGACGTAAATGGGAGGTGGGGGTAGTGGGGATGGGGTGATGTTGGGGTTAGAGACAGAGGGAGGGGGGGGAAAGGTAGTATGTAGAGAGGTGTCAAATACCCTGAGGAGAGTCTCGCTCTTCTTGTTTTCACTGCTAAGTCACTTCTGCCTCGTGTAGGCAGGTAGAGGGAGAGAGGAAGAGCAAGCAAGCACAGTACGACGTGAGATGCGGCACGAGGTGACGGGGTGAGTGCACCTCCCAAGACTACCTGGGGGTTGTTTGGGGGGGGTCAACGCCCCCGCGGCCCGGTCCTCAACCAGCCCTCCCGGTGGATCACGGCCTGATCAGCCAGACTGTTACTGCTGGCCGCACGCAATACAACGTACGAACCACAGCCCCTCTACACTCTGCCCATTGCCCACCCAACCACCCTATTCTGTCCACATCACCTTACCTTTTCCTACATTCGATCGCCTTCAACATTTTTATTGCCTCCTCTCCATGTTTTTATCTTCATTTTCTCCATCTCCCCCCTGCTCCTCTCTCTCTCTCTCTCTCTCTCCTCTCTCTCTCTCTCTCTCTCTCTCGTTCGTTCGTTTCCAGAGTCAAGGTGGAGTGGGTTTGAGGACAGCACCAGGCTTGGCAGGAACTAAGCCAGCTGTAGGTCGGGCAGGCACGTTAGTCCAGAGTAAACAATTCTTCCCACCTCCCCTTCTCCTCCCCCCGTCCCTCAGTCTTTCCTTCCTTCCAAGAGGCAGGCAGCAAGGCTGGGGACGTAATAACGGCTGCGGTGTTCAATGCACGGACTGACCCCCCTAAACCTGCACACCGAAATCACTCATGAAAGTAAGAGACTTGGCAGACGGTGCAAAATACCTTCAATAAAAAGTGACTTTAACGGGCACACTAAGGTTGGTCAAAAACCACTGGGCAGCATGGGAGGTTGCGGACTGCTAGCACAAGTAGCCTAGTTGTAGACTAGACGGTCAATAATGAAGCCTACCCTCAGGAGGTAGTGTAGAGGAGCCCTCTAAACCTGACACAGATAAAGCGCAGACACCGGTAACTGTCTCAAGATGGGTTTAGAGGTCAAGACGAAGGTTGTGATAATAAGAGGCACCACGTGGGTCAGCGTCATGTGTTTACCGTGCCATTTGAGACGAGTGCTTCCTATCAGAAGATTCTTCAATGTCAAGTGCCCCAACCTCAGCGGATAGCAAAACCTCTATCCAACGTGATACAGTAGCCGATGGGGAAATCTCATTAGTGGTGCGATTTTTTCTTCTCTTTTACTGCGGTGTCTCCTCAGTGTTTTGTGTGTGACCTTACGATATGCAGTGTCAAGGTTTCCACAGTGGTGTTGGATGACGGCATGGCAGATACTCACAGTGGTGTGAACTTAACACATCATGAGCTTTTTATTTCTGTAGTGTGAGGTTACCACAAACATTTCTTATCCTCGCACATCCAGTTTTATGAATTATCTCTCTGTCTCTCTGTCTCTCTCTCTCTCTCTCTCTCTCTCTCTCTCTCTCTCTCTGTCTCTCTGTCTGTCTGTCTGTCTCTCTCTCTCTCTCTCTCTCTTCCTCTCTCTCTCTCTCTCTCTCTCTCTCTCTCTCTCGTCTCTGTCTTTCTCTGTCTCTTTCTCTCTCTCTCTCTCTGTCTCTTCTCTCTCTCCTCCTCTCTCTCTTCTGTCCTCTCTCTTCTGTCCTCTCTCTCTTCTGTCCTCTCTTCTCTCTTTCTCTCTTCTCTCCTCTCTTTCTCTCTTCTCTCTTTCTCTCTCTTTTCTCTTTCTCTCTTCTCTCTTTCTCTCTCCTCTCTCCCCCCCCCCTCTCTCCTCTCCTCTCTCCCCCCCCCCCCCTCTCTCTCTCCTCTCTCTCTCTCTCTCTCTCTCTCTCTCTCTCTCTCTCTCTGTTCGCTGGTTGTTGTGTAAGGCGAAGCCATAACTGGTATTGGTTAAGTTGCTGAGATATGTCTAGTAAGGCTTGTCACAGGGAGAGGTGAGAGGGGTGGGAAGACGGGAGGGACAGGAAGGTGGAGTTGTACTACGTAGGGTAGAAAGATACATCATAAACTACACCTGGAAGATACAGGAGGAATTGGTATCACACCTGCACATGTAAATTACTACTTAAAACATTTCTTGATCAACCGGGTTGTGGTGTATACATTGGGCTGCGGGAGGCGGCCACCTGGAGGTCATTCCGGGGATCAACGCCCCTGCGGCCTGGTCCATGACCAGGCCTCCCGGTGGATCAGGGCCTAATCAACCAGGCTGTTACTGCTGGCCGCACGCAGTCCAACGTACGAGCCACAGCCCGGCTGATCCGGCACTGACTTTAGGTATCTGTCCAGCTCTCTTGAAGGCAGCCAGGGGTTTATTGGCAATTCCCCTAATGCTTGATGGGAGGCTGTTGAAAACTCTTGGGCCCCGGACACTTATGGTGTTTTCCCTTAGTGTACCAATGGCGCCCCTACTTTTAATTGGGGGCATTTTGCATCGCCTGCCCAGTCTTTTACTTTCGTAGGGAGTGATTTCTGTGTGCAGATTTGGGACCATTCCTTCCAGGATTTTCAAAGTGTAGATTATGATATATCTCTCCCTCCTGCGTTTCAACGAGTACAAGTCAAGTGCTTCCAAGCGTTCCCAGTAGTTAAGGTGCTTGACAGAACTTATACGTGCAGTAAAGGATCTCTGTACACTCTCTAGATCTGGGATTTCACCTGCTTTGAATGGATATGTTAATGTACAGCAACCAGCAGCTTGATCAATCAGACCAGCAATCAGGAAGAATGGTCTGGGACCGGGCCGCTGGTTCGATGACCTTCGGAAGGGACTTCAGCTTACAGGTAAACTACAGGCTTGTGTTGGGGTCCTTTACCTCTGATATACCTTTGAAGAGTTTTCGAGTTTCACTACTCTCGGAGCCCGGCCATCGTCTGGTGCTTGCCCGGTCAACCAGGCTGTTGCTGCTGGAGGCCCGCTGCCCCACATATCCATCACAGCCTGGTTGATCTGGCACCTGGTGAAGATACTTGTCCAGTTTCCTCTTGGAGGCTTCTACAGTTGTTCCAGCCGTGTTTCTGATATCTTCTGGTAAGATGTTGAATAGACTGGGGACCCGAGCACAAGGAAAGTTGCCTCAGTCACCCACGGTCAGAGACGAGCTTGATGGGGGAGGGGGATGGGCGGTTGTTGTCTTGGGGGAGGGGCGGTTGTTGTCTTGGGGGAGGGGATCTTGGGGTTGGGGGATCGGGTTGAAGAAAGATTGTGTTGGTAATGGTAAGTGTGCTTTCCCGTTTTCTATCTCCTCTCTTCTGTCATTTGTTCCTTCTCTTCTACACCTTTTCCTCTTCTCCCTCCCCGTTCCCTCCTTCTCTTCACACATTTCCTCCTCTCCCTCCCTACACACTTTCCATGTCTCAGACCGCCGTAGTCTGTCCCCTCATGTAAGCTTTGCTTGCTTACCTGTTATATAGCTGTGACCTGCTTCGAGCGTTTTCCTACTTCTCACAAAATTAAGATTAATTTCGGCCATTTTATTTTCTCTCTCTCTCTCTCTCTCTCTCTCTCTCTCTCTCTCTCTCTCTCTCCTCTCTCTCTCTCTCTCTCTCTCTCTCTCTCTCTCTCTCTCTCTCCTCTCCTCTCCTCCTCCCCATGTCCCTAAACTGTAGGTAAGGATAGGGTGGGAGTAAGAGGGGGAAACCCCAAACCTCTTCCCCACAGCCGTTACAGCCCCACATCTTTTTCACCTCCAGATACCCCCCTTCCCCATGATATTCCACCACCTTCCCCTCCTCCAGGACATCCTCTGTAACCCCCCCCCCCCCATCCCCAGACACGTCCAAGCACTGGTCACTGGTTAGGGATGTGATGTACAGTAAGTGAAGAGTGATGGGGGATGCAGGGAGGGGATAATGACGGAGGTGTGGAGGAGGGGCATGGAGTAAGTTTCTCTTAATAAATAAAACTTGTAATTATTAGCAGTGTATGGCTACACTGTTAGTTACATAGTGGGGAGGGAAAACATTCCAGCTATGTTTCGCCGTTAGGTTCCATCACGCGGGTTGGGTCACTTGCATCGTGTAGTGAAATGTGTCAGTTTGAGCTGGACACTTCAGTAAGGTAATGACAGCAACTCGCCAAGTTGATATAAACCAGGTCTTCCAGTGGGTCACAGGAAACTTTATGGTGTTCATTGAGGATAAATTTCAGTTCCTCTTCTGTGGAACATTTTGAGGGAATAAAAGGAAACTCAAAACAAAACTCATCGAGCTTACATTCAAGGACCTCAACAATGCTTCTATCACAAGAAGAAGAAAAAGTAGATAGAACCTTCAAGATAAATGATGCTCTTTTAGTGTTTTCTCATGACTGAGTTATGCTGTACACTAAAATCCCGCGTTAAAGGTTAAGTAAGGTTTGTCAGGAAGCAGGACAAGTGTTTCCTGACGCGGGTCTTAGCCATATGATGACCCGCCGCTGGAGCTTTTGGTCATTTGACAGAGGCTTTCCGTTAGTGCCTAGATTAAATCGCAGATTTGAAGAATGTGCAGAGAATCTTCATTGCATTGAAAGTAAGTTACATCCGCAGATAGTGTCCTATTGTGATATTGAAGTATATATAAAAGGTTGTCAGCAATTCTGATATTCCATAACTGGAGTCACCACCGCCTCTCAGGATAGCTGTACAGCTGCAGGGAGTACAGGGGTTGGGAAAGGATTTTGGGGAGGGTTCGTTGTAAATTGTTGCAGCCAAGGTACTGTGACTTTTATTCTTCGAGAGAGAGAGAGGATCAAGTGATAAGATTTGTGCGCATGTTTGTATCAGTCGTTTTTTTTTTTATAGCATTTTCTGTTTGGTTCTTAGCTGATAGAGAGCGTGTTTCCTGCCTGGGGTGTTGCTTGCTGGCTCCTTCATGCCTCGGGTGTTGCTTGCTGGCTCCTTTATGCCTCGGGTGTTGCTTGCTGGCTTCTTCATGCCTGGGGTGTTGCTTGCTGGCTCCTTCATGCCTCGGGTGTTGCTTGCTGGCTCCTTTATGCCTCGGGTGTTGCTTGCTGGCTTCTTCATGCCTGGGGTGTTGCTTGCTGGCTCCTTTATGCCTGGGGTGTTGCTTGCTGGCTCCTTCATGCCTGGGGTGTTGCTTACTGGCTCCTTCATGCCTGGGGTGTTGCTTGTTGACTCCTGGAGGTTACCTCCTCCTGAGACGGTAGCTAACTTGACACTGGCTTGACAGTCTTCGTGCTACGCTTGCTAGTTCTGCTTTTATATCATACTCTTGACAATAAAGACTTGGCAGCTTATGTCAAATTAGCGACGCCGCCTGACCTAGTGAGCTGGAGGACAAGGGAGGGATGAAGGGTAGAAGAGGGAGGGGTGAAGGGCAAAGGAGGGAAATGCAATATATTTTCGTGTCATTTTTACACTCCCGAGATACCAACAACATTATAGAATATAAAACATGCATAAATGACCAACTGTTGTTCAAGTTTGCGGATGCCATCTCATTCACACTACAGAGAATGTTCATGAAATGACAGCAATTGCTGACGATTCTACGAAAAAATACACTGCAAGTCTAGATAAGTATTACAGCGAATTACAAGGAAAATGCGAATTAAAGTTTTGGAGGGCGAGTTCCGTAAGAGAAGTGTTAAATCATAGTGAATCTGTACAGTATTACAAGGTTTCATTAGGGCAGACGTCGGGGAACCGGGGGGTAAATTTCCCCAAATTGGGTAAACAATGAAAATCTCGGGGTACTGAAAGCTCAAACATACAAATAAAAATTTATATTTAATCTAGTGGCTAATTTCGCTGTACACGATTTTTTTTTTTTTGGTGTAATGCCCCCCAAAAAGTTCGCCGATTTCTGCAGTTTAGAGGAAACATTTGTTGATGGTAAGTAAGGTGGAAATAATTATTAGAGTGTGATGGCTACGTTATCTACGTAGCGAGAGGTGTAGCAACTCCAAGAGTAAAGACGATGTAATATGTTTAGAGAGAGAGAGAGAGAGGTACTCCAACAGTATACAGCAGGTTAGGTTCCGAGCTACTGTTGTAAAGTGAATCATACCCTTTTTTTCACTGTCAGATGCATATAAAAAACCTAATAACACGTTCACATTATCATATATTAAGTGAGCAATATAGCTAGACATAAAAAATGCATATACAGTACACATATTACCTGCATTAAAATATTTTCTTCCTTAGCTTATAGTGACTGGTGAATATATTTATTGCAGGAAGTCTGAATACATGAAGAATTGGTCTAATTGAAAACCACTGTATTTGCAAAACGCTGCAAAGCCGGTCTACTGAGCCATGCTAGACAAGTCTTACACCCACCCACCCATCCTTTTTAAATCACTTATTCTCTCTAGGCTGGAATACTGCTGTACATTAACATCCCCATTCAAGGCAGGTGAAATTGCAGACTAGAGAATGTACAGAGAACCTTTACTGCACGTATAAGTTCCATCAAACACCTTAACTACTGGGAGCGCCTGGAAGCACTTGACTTGTACTCACTAGAGCGCAGGCGAGAGAGATATATCATAATCTACACCTGGAAGATTCTGGAGGGACTGGTCCCTAATGTGCACACAGCAATCACTCCATACGAAAGCAAAAGACTTGGCAGGCGATGCAACATACCCCCAGTGAAAAGTAGGGGCATCACTGGTATACTAAGAGAAAACACAATAATTGTCCGGGGCCCAAGACTGTTCAACACCCTCCCACCAGCAGTAAGGGGCATTACGGGAAGACCCCTGGTTGTCTTCAAGAGGGAGCTGGACAGATACCTAAAGACGGTGCCGGATCAGCCGGGCTGTGGTTCGTACGCTGGATTGCGTGCGGCCAGCAGTAACAGCCTCGTTGATCAGGCCCTGATCCACCGGGAGGCCCGGTCGTGGACCGGGCCGCGGGGGCGTTGATCCCCGAAATGCCCTCCAGGTAGACCCACACTAATATACCTGTCCAATTTATATTTAAAACTATCCAAATTTCTTGGCACAATAAGGATACCTGGTTCGTTCCAGTCATATACAACTCTATTGCCAAACCACTGCTTTCCTATGTCCTTTCTGAACCCAAATGTATCGCACTTGGAGATAGAGATCCAGTTTCCACAAATATTTTTTCAATTGTTCCAGCAAAATTTCTGTTATCCGCTGGTAGCAGATTTGCCTTACCTGGAGTCGCTTCCAGAGATCATCGCCCCAGCGTCCGGGTTCCAGACCAGGTCTTCTGCTTGTTGTCCTGAACTATAAAAATGTTAGGGTCCGCAGTACAATGTGCGCACCACAACCCGTCTGATCAGAAACTGTTTTAGTTTCCTCAAGAAGACAGTGGTTGGTTGGTAATACCGCTTATGCATGAAGGGTGTTGAAGAGTCGTGGTCCCTTAAATTGGACCACGCATGTTGGCACAGTGTTTTTATTGTACCCATGATGCCCATGTATTTGCACAGGGTTGAAGGTCTACCTATCTGGAGTCTACCTGGAGGGCATTCCGGGAGTCAACGCCCCCGCTGCTCAGTCTTTGACCAGTCCTCCCGGTAGATTAGGGCCTGATCATCCAGGTTGTTACTGCTGGCCGCATGTAGTCCAACGTACGAACCACAGCCCGGCTGGCCGGGTACCGACTTTGGATATATGTTCAACTTGTAAAGGTTGAGTCTCTCTCTCTCTCTCTCTCTCTCTCTCTCTCTCTCTCTCATCTTCAGTCTCTATATCCTTAAAGATACATTTGGGCCTGAGTGAACGCCACTTTTAGTAAGTTAGAGTGGGAGGATGACAAGAGCTTCCATTGTAAGGTGTCAATGCTTGTCCAGTGTGCAATTTGCTGACGGCAGTGAGTGTCATGGGAGAGGAGGCAGGGTGCCGTCACTGCCACGTGAGAGGAGGCAGGGTACCGTCACTGCCATGGGAGAGGAGAAAGGATACCGCCCGTGCTATGAGGGAGAGTTCCATCAGTGCCATGGGGGAGAAGGGTTACAGGTCAACGCCCCGCGGCCCTGTCCCAGACCAGGTTTCCTGGCTGTTATGGCAGTCTGCAGATTTTGGACAAGGGCCTAAAGTACTTTCCAGGTATATGTTATGTATCTCTCCTTTGCTCACAGTAATTTAAATACTTTATTGGCTCTGTGCGGTCAGTAAATAATTTCTGTATCTATTCCAGCTGACATCTCTCCTGTCCTGAACGGAGCCGTTAACCCTGAATAATACTCTTAAATCGCTTATTCTCTCTCGTTTAAAGTCACAATTGCACTATTTCCATTTGTTTAAAGTTCTCAATATCCATACTTTATGCATGAAAGGAGGATATAGAAGAGTCGTGGTTCCTTTACATTTATTGTGTACCTCTGAATTCTGTGCAGTATACCTCTCCAACTTGTCATCGGAGGTATCCTGCACCTTTTGCCAAGCCTCTTGTGTTCATGTATAGTTATTTCAGTGTGCAGGATTTTGGCCAACACCTCGAAGTGTCTTCCAAGTGTTGATTATGATTTATCTTTCTCGCCTACGTTGTAATGAGTACAATTCTAGGAACTTCAGATGAGGGGGAAGAGTGGAAGAAATCCACCCTCCTGTCTCTCTCTCTCTCTCTCTCTCTCTCTCTCTCTCTCTCTCTCTCTCTCTCTCTCTCTCTCTCTCTCTCTCTCTCTCTCTCCTTCTTCTCTCTCTCTCTCTCTCTCTCCTCTCTCCACCCCTTACCTTCCCTCTTCCCTCAGATCCATCCATCCTCCCGTCCCTCCTCCCTCCCGTCCCTCTTCCCTCCCGTCCCTCCTCCCTCCCGTCCCTCCTCCCTCCCGTCCCTCTTCCCCCTCCCGTCCCTCCTCCCTCCCAGGCTCACTCAGTGACAGGGTTGTTACCAGGCACACACAGCCAAGTGCTACCAGCTGGTGTTGATGATGTTTCTCCTCCGTCCCCCTCCTTGCTTCCCTCCCTCTCCCTCCTTCTCTCCTCCATGACCCCTCTCTTTCTCTCCCTCTTCCCCTCCTACTTCCTCTCCCTCCCTCCTGTTCTCCTCCTTCCCCGTTTCTCTTTTCTCTTCTCTTTCTCTCCCTCTCCCATTAACACTTCCCATCAATTTGTGCTGTCACTCTCCCCCTCTTCTCATTTATCTCCATTTCTCGTTTTTCACCTCTACCTTGGAGGATTTCTCTCTCTCTCCTCTTTTCTCTCTCCTCTTTTCTCTCTCTTCTGTTTCTCTCTTTCTCTAACTAACAACCATGTTGTATGAAGGGAAGCAGTTGGTAGACGGTGCAAAGAAACCACCAATAAAAAGTCAGGGTCGCGACAGGAACACTTGAGTGTCGGAGGTTCCCGACTCTTCATCGCCCTTCCTTCTTTCATAAGGGAAAATGCCAGCAAACTCTCCAGCTGAGTTCATAAAATCGGTTGGTGATCAGCCAGACTATGATTCATATGTTGGACTGCGTGAGGGCAGCAGCAACAGTATTGTTTGATCGGGTCTTGCCCTGCTAGAAGGTTTGGTCTGGCACGTTGACCTCTCATTCCACCGGAAATATTCTCTAGGTATCCTTCAGCTATCCATTCTGACACCTCTTAAAACACCTGTTCTGTCACCCCTCCCCTCCCCCGCCTATTCCCTCACTCCTCTTCCCTTAGAAAAAACACGTTGGGGGCAATTTGCGTCACCAGGCCACTATTTATTTGGATGCCAAGGGAGAGGAGCTCCCATTGCCAACCTTCCTTAAACCCGCCAAAACACATGGGCAAGATGTGGGGTATTTAGGCATGGTGTTACATTTGGACAAGGGCTAGCACCAGTAGCCTGGTTGATCAGGCCATCCACTGGGAGGCCTGGTCTGGGACCAGGCCGCAAGGACATTGACCCTCGGAACACACTCCCTGTAGACTCCAGGTAGATGCCTAGATGTTTTCAGGTATCAGTGCCCTGGTCCCAGACTAGACCAGACCTTGTGGATAAGGCTTAATCAACCAGGTTGTCACTGCTGATTGCACGCAGTCCAACGTACAAACCAGTCGGGCTAATCAAGAATTACTTGAACTTGTCAAGCTCCTTCATGAAGACAATTTGTAACCTGTTGGTAATCCTACTTATAAATGATGGGAGGCTTTTGAAGTCTTGGGCCCCTTGAACTAACTGTGTTTTCTCTTAAGTGTGCTCGTGGCACCTCTGCTCTTCATTGGGGGTATTTTCCGCTGTCTGCCGAGCCTCTAGCTTTCGTAGGCAGTGATTTCTGTGTGGAGATTTGGAACTAATCCCTCTGGAGATTTTCCAGGTGTAAGTTATGATGGATGTTAATCGCCTGTGTTTCAAGGTGCGCAGGCCAAGGGACCTCAGGCCAGGGGCGAACCCAGGCTGAGGCTATCTATGGCTTCTCCTCTGGGCCACAATGTAAGATCACTGGGCAATTATGAATTTATATTTGCCTGGATATTTACAGTGTCCTCGTTGGATGCCACTCTGGTTTAAATTCTGTCATAGTTCTATGATCTGTCGTGTGAGTGTGAGGAAAAGTATGGGGGCGAGTACTGTGCCCTGGGAAACAGCTTTTTCACTTACTTTTTGAGTTGTTGGTTAGACAAGTTAAAAATACATCTGCCCACTTTTCCCGTTACTCCTTTTGCATATACTGTGTGTGCTATTACACTGTGATCACACTTGTTAAAGGTTTTTGCAAAATCTGTGTATACTACATGTGTATTTTGTCTTCCAATGCATCCAAGACCATGTCGTAAATGACCTGCAGTTGCTCTCTCATTTGGAATATTGTTCATTGTTGACGGCCCTGTTCAGGGCAGGAGGGAGATTGAAGCTGGAGCAGATACAGATCATTTATGTCCTACATAGAGCCAATAAAACATTTAAATTACTGGGAATGCCTTATCTGGAGTTTATCTGGAGAGAGTTCCGGGGGTCAACGCCCCCGCGGCCCGGTCTGTGACCAGGCCTCCTTAGGTCAGTGTCCCAGGATGCGACCCACACCAGTCGACTAACACTCAGGTACCCATTTTACTGATGGGGAACATAGACAACAGGTGGAAAGAAACACGTCCAATGTTTCTACTCTGGCTGGGAATCGAACCCAGGCCCTCACTGTGTGAAGCGAGAGCGTTAACCACCAGGCCACCAGAGCCCTTAATTTGAAGTTCTAAATTTGTACTCACTAGAGGAGAGAGAATGAGAATGATAATATATACCTGGAAAGTACTCAAGGGCCTGGTACCAAACCTACACACTGCCATAACACTGGAGTGAGATATATGAGATGCACGAGGCTGAGGATATACCGGCCAGCGAGCTGCCAGCAGTAACATCCTGAATGACCAAGACAAGCACTAGACGAGCCTGGTCCAGGCTGCGGAGTAGGGAAAACTATGGAAACCCATCGAGGTATACCAGAAGTGTGCCCTTATCTTCTCCAGTCTGCTGGACCTTTCCTTTGTTCATCAGATTGCACTCCAACAGCCACTTTTACTACTTCTGCAGCCAGTTTACATCTTCCTGAAGCCCTTCCTCTCATGTTCTTATCTTCATTAGTTTTAAGTCATGAGCAAACATACAATCTGGTTAGGTCAAAGATGAATGTTAGGAACAATAATTTTCTTAATACTCATCCTTGGGGGACCCCATTCGTTCCTCTCTCATTCCAGTGTCTCAGCACTTACTGTTACTCCCCACTAAATTTTCAGGTTCTCTGAGCCATTAAATCACTGCCTTTTATCCCTGCTTGTTCTAATTTCCGAGGTGATTTCTTCTGAGAAGCTGCTACAGATGTTTTCGCGCAGTTCACTAAGATGCTTCCATCCATCCTTGTCTTCCTTATTTTATCTCGTCCCGGAGCCTGACCCAGGGCCGGGCTCTGGGAACAGAAAAACTCGCGAAACTTATCCAGGGGAAATGAAAGGTCCAGGTATATCAAACCAGGCAAGCGCACTTACGTGCTTGTGTTGAGGTTGGACAGGGAGGGGGGATGGGTTGAAGAAGACTGCGAAGGAGGGAAGTGAAAAATAGGGAGGGGAAGCATAATCAGTAAAGGGAAGGGGGGGGGGGAGTCTGGTCAAGGGATAAGGATGGAGACGGATTTTATCGCCTTTTTTTTTTTTTTTACTTCCTCCCACTTGGTGGTTTGAAAATTAGGCACAAGTGCAACATTTGGGTACCTCTATTGTAGATGTTTCGCCCGCTTACCAGTGGCTATGCCCTCGTCTGCTACCCGTCTCATTCCACCTGATGCCAGTATATAAGGGCCAGCCTTTTTGCCTACCTGGAGGTTATTCCTGGAGGTTACCTGGAGGTTATTCCGGGGATCAACGCCCCCGCGGCCCGGTCCACGACCAGGCCTCCCGATGGATCAGGGCCTGATCAACTAGGCTGTTACTGCTGGCCGCACGCAGTCCGACGTACGAGCCACAGCCCGGCTGGTCCGGCCTATGCCCCAGATTCTTCACGACTGCGGTGCTCTTCACACCAACTTCAAGGCTGAGGGACTGATTACCTCATCTTTTGTATATAGTTCTTCTGTCTTCCAATCCTGTCCTTGAATTTTATTGATAGCCACTGGATGGCGAAACGTCTACAATAAAGATACCCAGATGTTGCACTTGTGTCTAATTTTCATCTTGTCTGTATTTTATACCACCCATCTACCACCATAAGTGTCTGGGGCCCAAAACTGTTCAACAGCCTCCCATCAAGCATTAGGGGAATTGCCAATAAACCCCTGGCTGCCTTCAAGAGAGAGCTGGACAGATACCTAAAGTCAGTGCCGGATCAGCCGGGCTGTGGCTCGTACGTCGGACTGCGTGCGGCCAGCAGTAACAGCCTAGTTGATCAGGCCCTGATCCATCGGGAGGCCTGGTCGTGGACCGGGCCGCGGGGGCGTTGATCCCCGGAATAACCTCCAGGTAACCTCCAGGTATCCAGGTAACCACTCGGTGGTTTGTGGGCCAGTCTCCCCTCTCCCCTCGTTTCATCACAATATATCAGAAATAACTCCTGAAGGTACTCTGGCTCAACCGGTACATACCCGGGGAACTAATGAGGCTTTGTGAAAAGTTTGTATAGAACCAAGAGATAAATGTTCCTACTAAAAATGAAAACACACTGGATTTGATATTCACAAACTACGAGGAATTAATCAGGGACATAATAATCACAAAAACAATATACTCTGACCACGACACTAGATTTAGAGATGAGATTTTTGCCACCGAAGTAGAAAGTTTATTGTGCACCCTATATCCATCCTATGGATGGTAACGCAAAAGTATATGGATACACAAAAGTCCGCCACAGAAGTACGAATGAGTATAAACTCAGAGATGGGAGAACTCCGGCAATAATGTACGAGGAAGGATGTCCAGTAAATTTAGCTTAATCATAGCATTGCTTACTAACGTGAATGTTACTACGAAAGATAATCTTAGCCGAGAAATCGCCGATTTAGAGCAAAAACTTAGGCTGTCATACCAAACAGAAGCAGCACAAATGGACGAAAAGCCATCCAGGATAGTGAAAGAAACCCTAAATATTTCTATTCATATGCGAAATCCAAAGTAAAAATTGCCTGTAGAATTGAACCCTTAATAAGAGGAGGTTCATATATTAATGACCAGGAAATGATCTAATGGTCAAAATTCTATAAGACCAACCAATATGAGTCTGTGCAGGAGCCCACTAAATGAAAGCAGTGTGGAGAATACAGAAACCTTTTATGATGAAAATTAAACACATGTGCAACATCTGGGTATCTTTAGCCACTGGATGGCGAAACGTCTGCAATAGACACTCAAATGTTGCACATGTCTAATTTTTATTTTGTAGGTATTGTATACCATTTATGTACAGAAACCTTTTATATTCCTTTTGAAGGCCGTGGAGACTTAACTGACAGTACTAATCCCATAGAATTTGAAAACGAAATTGTAAACATGCCTGCTCTCTCAGGACCTGGACCAGATTCATGGAATTCCTTGCTTATAAAATGCAAACTACCACTAGCAAGAGCCTTCGGTATTCTTTGGAGGAAGAATTTAGATCTAAGGGAAATACTAGAGACCTTGAAGAGTGCAGAAATAGCCCCTTTCCACATTCAGGGTAGTAGAGCACTAGCCAAAAATTAGACCAGTCGCCCTAATATCCCACATGAAAGTCTTCGAAAAAGTGATGAGATGCCAAATTACAAACTTCATAACCCAAACCAGCACGTTTTTATAATTGGAAGATCATGCTAAGTCACAGACAGAATTACGGAGGCGGAAGAAAACATAAAAGCAGATGTGATACACACAAATTTTGTAAAGACATTAGACAAATTCGATCATGGGACGATTGCACACAAAATGAAGGCCATAGACATAATGGGGAAGCTAGGCAGATGGATTTTCAGGTTTTTAACACAAAGCAAAAAATTGTAAATAGGGCAAAATCCAGGAATAGCTAGGTAAAAAGCTCGGTACCCCAAGGCACTGTCTTGGCACCCTTACTGTTTCTTATCCTCATAGCAGTCATAGATAAAAAAAAAAATGACCCGTCACAGTTTTTGCATCATTTGCAGATGACACTAAAATAAGGGTTCCGTTCGGGATTAGGAAGACTCTCGAAACTCATCAAAGGTATAGTAGACACTGAAAAATTACAGGAAGATGTAAGCAGGGTTTTTCAGTGGGTAGTGAACAACATGACGTTCAGCGGTGAGATATTTCAGCTGCTTGGGTATGGAAAAAATGAACTCAAAGGGGCACTGTATTCAGAATTCAAGAGGATCATCAATAGAAAGAAGGGAACACATGAAAGAACTGGGAATAATTATGTCAGCTAACCTTTCTTTCAAATAACACAATAAGACCAGTGTTAGGATAGCCAGGAAGATAATGATAACTTTCAAAAAAAGGAAAATAATACCAGTGGTGATACTTTTCAAATTGCTTGTGCTCTCTCATCTGGAATATTGTTCAGTTATCAGTAGTGTTACTGTGTACCTAGATAATCCCGTCGCGAGATCCTCACACGTGAGCAGTAGGCCAGAGGCCCCGCTCTGTTACTCGGTCCTCTCGGTCGACCTTTCAGGTCAGGGAAGATATCAAAACTGGAACACACACACACAAATCGTTTGCGGCTTGCATAGAGCCAATGAGGCAGTTAAACTACTGAGAACGCTTTAAAGTCGTAAATATATACTGGAGCGGGCCGAGAGCGAAAGAAATACATGATAATTTATACCTGGAAAGAATTTTGAGGGTTTTGTTCCAAATCAGATGCAGTAACATACCATTGTAGTAACATACCATAGTGAGAGATATGGTAGAAACTGCAGAATAAACCCAGTGAAAAAGCAGGGGTACAGTGGGTACAATAAGGGAGCACTGTACCAACATAATAATAATAATATAATAATATCTTTATTTACTACAAGTACATGTACAAGGTATACAGTTCTAGCTGACAACAATGACATACTGCTATATAGAAAGCCATTTGTTATGCTCCGCATTTCGGGCAAATTAGGTCAGTGTCCCAGGATGTGACCCACACCAGTCCACTAACACCCAGGTACCCATTTTACTGATGGGGAACATAGACAACAGGTGGAAAGAAACACGTCCAATGTTTCTACTCTGGCTGGGAATCGAACCCAGGCCCTCGCCGTGTGAAGCGAGAGCGTTAACCACCAGGCCCCAGACTGTTCAACATCTTACCAGAAGATATCAGATACACTGCTGGGACAGTTGTAAATGTTTTCAAGAGGAAACCGGACAAGTAGCTTCACCAGGTGCTAGATCAACTAGGCTGTGATGGATATGTGGGTCATCGGGCCACCAGCAGTAACAGCTTGGCCGAAGACCGGGCTGTGGGAGTAGAAAAACTCTCGGAACTCATCAAAGGTATATCAAAAGTAATACTCGCCTCCCTTTCCTTTCCTTTCCCCCTTCATCCTCTATCCCCACCTTTCCTGCACTCTTTTCCCATTTACCTTTATCCTCCATCATTTTCTTTTCTCTCCATTCCCCATGTCCCCTTCTTTACCCTCCCCCCACTGGACCATTACAGCCGAGATTGACCCGGCTGTAATGGTCCGGTAGAGAGTCGGTAAAGAGAGCCGGTTGTGGCCGGCTGGTGAGAAGTGTGTTCCGAGGTGATCACCACCAGCCGCTGCTGATTGTGAGTGTGAGACTTACCCTTCCTCCAGTGGCCCTCCCCTCCCGCCGTCTCTCCTCTCCTTTCTTCCTCTCCTTTCCCTCCCCCTCCCTTACCCCTTCACCCCTCTCCTTTCCCTCCCCCTCCCTTACCCCTTCACCCCTCCCTTCCCCACCTGGGTAGAGGTCCACCTATGGTTTGTTGTAGGCCAGGAGGTTGATCTCTTGGGACGCCCGTTCTCACCTTTTACCTTTAACTCTGATAGGTTTCCTACTCCCGCAACCCGGCTCTGGGCCTGACTCTTCTGGGGGCTTGCCTGGTCAACCAGGTTGTTGTTACTGGCGACCCGCTGACCCATATATCCATCACAGCCTGGTTGATCCTACACTAGTCTCGGCAGTTTCTGATATGGTAGTGTACAGATTTGGGACTTGGCCCTGACGTAGGCACTTAAATATCTATGTCTCTCTACTCCACTCTAGCGAGTACATGTTTGTGACTTAGAGACAGGTTGGTTGGTTGGTCTGCCAAGCTGATGCCGTTTTAGTCAGAAGTTTAGGGACCTCTCATATATTGTAGCAGTAATAAATTTTCTCGTATCTTGATGCATCACCAGTTACTCGACAAGTATCTCCACACCAAGTGTTCAGATCAGTTAGGCTGTGATGAATATGTAGCTATCTTTGTGGCTTTGCCTACTTTTAAATTCTTTGGTCATAAATGTATTCAGCGACTGACATTCCCTCCAGTTCTCTTGGAATTGGAGTTTGTGTATGATGGTAGTAGTAGTAGTAGTACTAGTGTAGTTACTAGGTGTTACAGGCGCTTGTCGATTGACACTTGGCCTGATGTGTGTGTGATTGTGAATGTTTGCTTTTTTCATTCGAAGTAAAAGCTTAGGATGGGGGGGGGGGGAAGGGCAGAGGAGAGGCAGTAAAGACTCGACCTCCTTCCCTCTTTTCCTTCCCCATTAACCGTCTTCCCCCCCCTCTCCTCTCACGTTGCATTCATCACACACACTTCCCCTCCTGTACCTCACCAGAATCTGGTAGTTTACTATGGGGGCCTCATTTCTGCAGATAGGATGTGCAGGAGGACCAGTGGATGTAGTTTACTGTTGCCAGCACATTACCTCAGGATGAACCCCGAGGTCTTCTTATCTTTCCTCCCATACACTCCCATGTACGTTCTACCTCTCCACCCCCCCTTACCGACACATCTTTTTACCCTCCCATCTTCTCCCTCTATCTTATGCCTTGCTTATTCTCTCCAGTTCGTCTCTTCCTCGTCCCCGCTTCCTCCTTCCCTAATCACCCCCTATCCGTCCTCTTCACCCTCCCACCCACGAACCCCTTCAATTACGGATGGAAAGTTTTCAGTAATAGGATGGGGCTGTTAGACGCTTTCCCGGATCAGGGACAGAAGGGAAAGAAAAGAAGGGGAAGAGAGGCTAAGAAGACGGGAGAAGGAATTGATGCGCTCTGTCGAAGAAAGAAGATTGAGAGAGGAATGGGAAGGAGAGGGGTTAGTGGAAGAGGAGGTAGCTGCTGCCATAGTGAAGAGCTCTGTCCCACAAGGCACAGTACTCGCACCTATCCTGTTCCTTATTCTCATATCAGACATAGAGATGTAAACCACAGCACTGTATCATCTTTTGCAGACGATACTAGGATCTGCGCGAGTGTGTCATCCATTGAGGACACGGCAAAGCTCCAAGAAGATATAAACCAAGTTTTCCAATGGGCAACAGAAGAATATGATGATCAATGAAGACAAATTCCAACTACTCCGTTATGGGAAAACTGGAGGAAATAATAACTAGGACTGAGTATACTACAAACTCCAATCACACAATAGAGCGGAAAAGTAATGTGAAGGACCTGGGTGTGGTAATGTCCGAAGACCTCACCTTCAAGGACCACAGCAATGCCACTATCACATATGCTAGGAAACTGATAGAATGGATAATGAGAACATTCAAGACAAGAGATGCTAAGCCAATGATCCTTTTTAAATCACTTATTCTCTCTAGGCTGGAATACTGCTGTACATTAACATCCCCATTCAAGGCAGGTGAAATTGCAGAACTAGAGAATGTACAGAGAACCTTTACTGCACGTACAAGTTCCATCAAACACCTTAACTACTGGGAGCGCCTGGAAGCACTTGACTTGTACTCACTAGAGCGCAGACGAGAGAGATGTGTCATAATCTACACCTTGAACATTCTGGAGGGACTGGTCCCTAATATGCACACAGCAATCACTCCATACGAGAGCAAAAGACTTGACAGTCGATGCAACATACCCTCAGTGAAAAGTAGGGGCATCACTGGTATACTAAGAGAAAATGCAATAAGTGTCCGGGGCCCAAGACTTCAGCACCCTCCCACCAGCAGTAAGGGGCATTACGGGAAGACCCCTGGTTGTCTTCAAGAGGGAGCTGGACAGATACCTAAAGACGGTGCCGGATCAGCCGGGCTGTGGTTCGTACGTTGGATTACGTGCGGCCAGCAGTAACAGCCTCGTTGATCAGGCCCTGATCCACCGGGAGGCCTGGTCGTGGACCGGGCCACGGGAGCGTTGATCCCCGGAATGTTCCTCCAGGTAGGGCCAATACAAAGAATAACGAGGCAGTCTCTCTCTCTCTCTCTCTCTCTCTCTCTCTCTCTCTTCTCTCTCTCTTCTCTCAACCAGCCCTCCCGGTGGATCACGGCCTGATCAGCCAGACTGTTACTGCTGGCCGCACGCAATACAACGTACGAACCACAGCCCCTCTACACTCTGCCCATTGCCCACACAACCACCCTATTCTATCCACATCACCTTACCTTTTCCTACATTCGATCGCCTTCAACATTTTTATTGCCTCTCTCCATGTTTTTATCTTCATTTTCTCCATCTCCCCCTGCTCCTCTTTTTTTTTTTTTTACACAGGGTTTGACAAGGTTAAGGATCCCTAGCTTTATTGACAGCTATTTACAGGTTAAGGATTCCTAACTTTATTGGCAAGCTAAGAGCTGTTACCTACATCAGCTCATTTGAAAGCATTTTTATTGTTATGAGACATACAAGTAGGGAACAGGATGAAGTTGGAGCCATCTGTGGGCCAGCATTTTCATTTGATCAACTGACTTTATCTCGTTGACATCATTATGCTGTACGAATGTGTTCCATACTCGAGTCATCCTGGGTATGTATGATCTCAGATGGAGTGATGTTCTGGAGAAGGGTACAGCCAGAGTGAAGTTGCTGCTTTCTGCCCGTCTTGTGGCATAAAAGCTTGTTTCACGCTGTCCTCGAAGTGGATCCAAGTGTGGTATTTTGACTCTCTCTCGCTATAATTTTTGGCTCCGTTAGTTGATAAAAATCAATCGCTGACTGGAGGAGCAACAGCCTGGTTAATCAGGGAAGCAGCAGACGAGCCTGGCATAAGCCTGGGTAAGGTTGCTGGTTGATCAGGTCATCCACCGGGAGGTCTGGTCTGGCACCGAGCATCCCACCAACCCTCTCCAGAATCCTCCAGAAATCTTAGTTGACCTCTGGAATATCACACGTTTTTCCAGGGAAACTGGAGTCGTGGCCCACATGTTGACAATCACCAAAAAAAAAAAAAAACTGACCTATACCAGCCCATCCTCACCACTTTGTAAGTAGGTTGAGGCAGTGGTCATGGACATGGGTAGGTTGAGGCAGTGGTCATGGACCTGGGTAGGTTGAGGCAGTGGTCATAGACCTGGGTAGGTTGAGGCAGTGGTCATGGACCTGGGTAGGTTGAGGCAGTGGTCATAGACCTGGGTAGGTTGAGGCAGTGGTCATGGACCTGGGTAGGTTGAGGCAGTGGTCATGGACCTGGGTAGGTTGAGGCAGTGATCTGGGACCTGAGTAGGTTGACGCAGTGATCTGGGACCTTGGTTGGTTGACGCAGTAATCTAGGACCTGGGGAGGTTGACGCAGTGATCTGGGACCTGGGTAGGATGACGCAGCGATCTGGGACCTGGGGGGGTTGACGCAGTGATCTGGGCCGGGAGGTTGCGATAATCTGGGACCTGGGTAGGTTGACGCAGTGATCTGGGACCTGGGTAGGTTGACGCAGTGATCTGGGACCTGGATAAGTTGTGACTTTCGACAAACCTCTTATGTTCACTCCCCATCCCCTTCACCTCCCATTCTCTCTCCCACTTTCTTTGCTGCCCCTCTTCCTCTTTCCTTCCCCTCCCCTACTCTTCCCTAACCCCCACATCTGACTGTGGGAAGAAAGAGCATCTACGAAGGTCAATGTGACTGTCTTGTCACTAATTGTGATATTCATTATTTAGTGGTAATTCAGGTGGTGCCTGGACTGCTCTTTTAGCTGCCAGAGATTTGGCTCTCCCCCTCTCTTGCTACTACTCTAGGCTGGAATACTGCTGTACATTAACATCTCCATACAAAGCAGGTGAAATCGCAGATCTAGAGAGTGTACAGAGATCCTTTACTGCACGTATAAGTTCTGTCAAGCACCTTAACTACTGGGAACGCTTGGAAGCCCTTGACTTGTACTCGTTGGAACGCAGGAGGGAGAGATATATCATAATCTACACTTGGAAAATCTTGGAAGGAATGGTCCCAAATCTGCACACAGAAATCACTCCCTACGAAAGTAAAAGACTGGGCAGGCGATGCAAAATGTCCGCCAATAAAAAGTAGGGGCGCCATTGGTACACTAAGGACATATACCCATAAGTGTCGGGCCCCAAAACTGTTCACAGCCTCCCATCAAGCATTAGGGGAATTGCCAATAAACCCCTGGCTGCCTTCAGGAGAGAGCTGGACAATACTAAAGTCAGGCCGGGATCAGCCGGGCGCTGTGGCTCGTACGTCGGACTGCGTGCGGCCAGCAGTAACAGCCTAGTTGATCAGGCCCTGATCCATCGGGAGGCCTGGTCATGGACCGGGCCGCGGGGGCGTTGATCCCCGGAATAACCTCCAGGTAACCAGTATTACTATGAAATCAGAGAGGAAGGTGAGATAGTGGATAACCACAACCTTTAAAACAGAGGTGCCAAGTTAGTGATGATGCTCTTTTAAGTCATTCTCTATAGATTGGAATATTGCTGGACACTAATCGCCCCCTTTACGGCAGACTAAATTGCAGATCTGGGGAAGGTACAGAGAACCTTCACTGTTCGTATATCCACTGAAGCACCTGAATTACTGGGAGTGCTTCAGTAAGCCCCCCCCCCCCAAAAAAAAAATCATAATTTACACCTGGCAATTTCTGGAGGGATTTGTCCCAAACCTGTACACAGAGATCACTCCCGGTGACAGCAAAAGACTTGGCAGACGGTGTAAAATATCTCCAATGAACAGCAGGGACACAATGTAAAGGAACCAAGAGTCAACACTCCCTTCATGCATAAAGGATTTACCAACAGATTCTTAGCTGCCTTCAAGAGGGAACTGGATAATACAAGTCAGTTCGTGATCAGCCTGGCTGTGGCACATATATGTTGATTGCGTGCGGCTACCAGCAACAGCCTGGTGAATCAGCCCATCAACTAGGCCTGGTCTGGGGTCGGGCCGAGGAGGCGGTGGCCTCCCTGGTATCGTCTCTAAGTAACCTTCAGGTTACTTATTGAAGTTACGGAGGAAGGAAGTTAGTGAAGAATGTGAGGAAGATGGATAGGTGAAGGTTGTGGTAGGATGTGACAGAGAGAGAGAGAGAGAGAGAGAGAGAGAGAGAGAGAGAGAGATAGACTCTGCTTCCTGATCTCCTTATCATTTTCTCCTCGTTATCCTTTCCTTCTTTTCTCAGTCTTCTTTCTCCTTTTGCTCAATTCGTTTTTTCTCTTTCATGTTCCTTCATGTTCTCTCATCATTTTCTCCTTTTTATCCTTTCTTCTTGTCCTCTTTTTTTTTTTTTTTTTTTTTGCTCTTTCTCCTTTTCCTGTCTTACTCTTTCCACATTCATTTCCTCTAGTCTCTTGTACCTTCCTATCATTGTTTACTTTCCTTATCTTACTCCAAATGCCTTTCTTTCACTGTCAGTGTTTTG
>NC_069411.1:39067720-39087946 GCF_026875155.1 Cherax quadricarinatus | reverse complement strand
AAATGGTATGGGACGCTTCACCATTTTCCCCATCCGGTTTTCCACTTGTAACGACCCTCGGCTTTTAGGGGTTCATCTTAGGTATACCTCTTACCTTCAGTCGCTTTCAGAATTCACCGCCTCTGGCGGCTAGGCCTCGGACTAGGCCGTCCTGGCTGCTGGCCTAATCGATCAGGCTGTTGGTGCTCACCCCCCGCAGGCCAACGGCTGAATAAGAACCAATTGCAGGAATTTATCGAGTTTCCCTCTTGAAGACGGGCCGGGGGGTTGTTTGGTAATTCCCCTTGTGCACAGTGGAAGGGCGTTGAAAAAGTCGTGGTCCCTTTCCACTTATTGATTTCCTTTTTGTGCTCGTGGGGTTCTTTGTACTCATCGGTTCTTCTGTTTTCATTAGAGGTATCCTGCACCGTATGCCAAGCTTCGTTTTTAAATGTAATGTTTCAGTGTTTCAGGCAAGTAGAGTGTAAAGACAATGGTTACGAGTCCATCACCCTTACATGAACATTCACATCCTATAATTGATAGTAATTTATAATATTTAAGCACTTACATCACAGTGTAACAGATTTTACTGTCTAATGTGTGAAACAACTCATTTTTTGTTGTGGAACATAAAGATCAAGAGGACACTGAACAAGTATCTCTACCAAGTGCCAGAGCACAACCAGACTCGGATGGATATGTGGGCCAGCGGGGTCGTGGACCGGGCCGCGGGGGCGTTGATCCCCGGAATAACCTCCAGGTAACCTCCAGGCCACCACAAGCACTAGACGGGTTGACCAGGCAAACACCAGACAAGCCTGGCCCAGGACCGTTGGCTGCGGAGAGTAGGTATATCAACGTCCCAGCTTACCATTAGCCTACATCTCCCTTTTCACCCTCTGGCTCTGGTCCCTCCCTCGACCGACCGACCGGCTTATCAGAACGACTATGGCCGCGACATTTATATCCTCTTTATTTCTACTTAATACGGGCAAGCGGCGCTGCATTAGGGTTTAGGTACCGGGAAACTAAAGTGTCGAGGGGTAAACTTTTATGACGGAAATGTTTTTGAGGATGGGCTGGGGAAGATTTTTGGGGTTGGGTCAGAGTTCCCGCTTTTATTTCGTTTTTGTGAAGTGGAGAATGTGTTTACGGGGGGAAGTGGACGGATAAGAGCAGGGGGGAAATTCCCGTGCTGTCTTTATGTATTCAAATTGGAAATGTGATGTGAAGAATGGCGTCCGTGTTTGGTGTGTTCGTGGTGGCGTCCATGTGGTGTCTTGTCATTTGTATTTTGTACGTGGCGTTGTCGGTGTGTACAACAGTTGAAAATCGCGTCGGCAGAATAAACATGATTAGCTTGTTCTTCTTCCCTTCCCCCCCACATAATAGCCTCGAGGTTTTGCCCTCCCCTTCAGCCTCACTCCGGCACTACAAAGAGGATCGCGTCGGCACTGCGATAAGAGACACTTGTATCGGCGGCGATGTCGTCGGCATTTCTGCGACCCCGAGAGTTATCACGAGAGGCTGGTATGGGAGCCGCCGTGGCACAGAGAAGTGGCGCAGGTAAGTCTTTTTTTTCGATGTCCAGCAATCTTGTTGCGTCGGTAACAACAGCGTGGGCCTCTTGTGGCTGTTAAACAAGATATAATAACTTAACGCCTGACCCGTCGTTATACATGTGCGTTAGTATACTCTCCCCTACCTGGATTCTACCTAGGCTGTGCTCCGAGGGTCAATGCCCTCGCTGTCTGGTCCCAGACCAAGTCTCCTAGAGGATGGCCTGATCGCCAAGGCTGTTGGTGCCAACCTCACGAAGGCCAACACAAGCACCACAGCTAGGCTAATCAGGGATTGACTAATGAATTCTGTCCGTTCTTGCTTGAAGACAACCAGGGGGTTTGTTGGTAATTCCCCTTATATTTGAAGGTAGGACGTTGAAGAACCTTGGTCCCTTCACATTCGAGGGTTTTCAAGGTGTTGTGTGTGTGGTGTGTGTGTGTGTGTGTGTGTGTGTGTGTGTGGTGTGTGTGTGTGGTGTACTCACCTATTTGTACTCACTTATTTGTGGTTGCAGGGGTCGAGTCACAGCTCCTGGCCCCGCCTCTTCGCTGATTGCTACTAGGTCCTCTCTCTCTCCCTGCCCCATGAGCTCTCTCATACCTCGACTTAAA
The DNA here is from genome assembly GCF_026875155.1 of Cherax quadricarinatus. Classification (NCBI taxonomy): domain Eukaryota; kingdom Metazoa; phylum Arthropoda; class Malacostraca; order Decapoda; family Parastacidae; genus Cherax; species Cherax quadricarinatus. The sequence continues at coordinate 39,085,790 of NC_069411.1, read as the reverse complement.
ACTATGTATGGTTCCTGCCTCCACTACATCCCTTTCTAGGCTATTCCATGGCCTGACTACTCTATGACTGAAGAAATACTCCTAACATCCCTTTGATTCATCTGAGTCTTCAACTTCCAATTGTGACCTCTTGTGTCTGTGTCCCATCTCTGAAACATCCCGTCTTTGTCCACCTTGTCTATTCCGCGCAGTATTTTAATATGTCGTTATCATGTCTCCCCTGACCCTCCTGTCCTCCAGTGTCGTCAGGCCGATTTCCCTCAACCTTTCTTCGTAGGACAATCCCCGTAGCTCTGGGACTAGTCTTGTTGCAAACCTTTGCACTTTCTCTAATTTCTTGACGTGCTTGACTAGGTTGGGGGATTCCAAACTGGTGTTGAAATACTCCAGTATGGGCCTGACGTAGATGGATAAAAGAGTTAAACGAATCCTTCGAGGTATCGGAACGCTATCCGTAGGTTTGCCAGGCGCCCGTATGCTGCGGGCAGTTATCTGATTGATGTGTGCCTCAGGAGATTTTGCTCGGTGTTATACTCACCCCCAGATCTTTTTCCTTGAGTGAGGTTTGCAGTTTTTGGGCCCATCTAACTATATTGTCTGCGGTCTTCTTTGTGTGTGTGTGTGTGTGTGTGTGTGTGGTGTGTGTGCGTGCGTGCGTGCGTGCGTGCGTGCGTGCGTGCGTGCGCGCGCAGATTTGAGAAAATCCTTTTAGAATTTTCCAAGTGTAGATTATAATCTCTCGCCTATAATCTAGGGAGTAGTTCGAGAGCCTTCGAACCGTTCCCAGTCATTTTGGTGCAATCTTGACTGATTTTGTGTGGACATTTGAAGGTTCTCTGCACATTCTCCAAACTCTGCAGTACTGCAGCCAAGAGGAAACTAGGGACTGAAGAGTATCATCAGTGGCTTGGCATATCTTTTAAAAGGGTTTTAGTAATCGAACCAATGATTTTCCTTGCGGCTGTAATAGTGACACTGTCGTGATCCTTGAAGTTGAGATCTTATGACATGAAACACTCCACTTCGTTATAACTTCACATTCCCACTTTACCCTCCCACTTTTTTCCATTTCCTCTCTTTCCCCCTGTCATTATCCCCCTCTCACTTTCTCTTTCTCTCCTTCACCTCTATCTTGATGCGTTTTGATGATTGCTTTTAGCTTGTATTAGTTGAGGGCGATGACCCCTTTGATGAGTTACCTACCTATATCTACCTGGAGTCTACCTGGAGGGAATCCGGGGATCAACGTCCCCGCGGGGCCCGGTCCAAGACCAGGCCACCCGGGGGATCAGGGCCTTTTCTTTCCCAGACCCGGCCTTGTTCCAGGCTCGTCTGGTGCTTGCCCAGTCAACCAGACTTGCTATTGGTGGTCCATTGACCCTGTATATACAATTATCATAAATACCCAGCATTATGCGACTCTAACTCCCGCATAATAGTGACTGGAGCTACTGTTACTACTGAACCCGATGTGGAATGTTTTGACAATATCCTCATCGCTCTACTGAAGTCTCCCAGCCCAAGCTAATAATCTCGTTAGCTGATTATGCAGCCCATCCTGTGTCTACCTGGAGGGTGTTGCGGGGGTCAACGCCCCCGCTGCCCGGTCCATGACCAGGCCTCCCGGTGGATCAGGGCCTGATCAACCAGGCTGTTACTGCCGGCCGCACGCAATCCAGTGCATGAACCACAGCCCAGCTGGTCGTGAACCGACAGAATCAGAGTGTACCCACACTTTTCTGAATCAAATCAAGCGCATTATATAGCTATTTTTTCCTCTCTGATCAACAATAGTTGAACAGGAACAATAGACGTAAGACGTCCATTGCAGGGAGGTATTGAGGTAGCAGTGTCCTGTTACCATAGTAAGAACAAAAGGTAGCTATATTTACTTGTGGTATCCCATCACCAGGATGGTTCTCCCTGTCATATTCTATCACGTACGTAAGGTTTTGTCAGGAAAGAGAACAAGTGTTTTCCCGACGCGGGTCTGTCAATGATCCGGTACAGCTGGAGCTTTTGGTCATCCGACGAGGCCTTCTGCTGGCTCACCGGTTTCACCCCTTTAAAAATTAATGGTTATTATCATAATCATTTGCTGTAGATCTTTAGTCACATAGGATAAGATTCCCCGTCATAATTCCATCACACAGGAAAGGGATTCCCTGTCATATTCCATCACACAGGATGGGATTCCCTGTCATATTTTCCCTCACAAAAGGAATGGGATTCCCTGTCAAATTCCATCACACAGGATGGGATTCCCTGTCATATTCCATCACACAGGATGGGTTTCCCCTGTCATATTCCATAACACAAGATGGGTTTCCCTGTCATATTCCATCACACAGGATGGGTTTCCCTGTCATATTCCATCACACAGGATGGGTTTCCCCTGTCATATTCCATCACACAGGATGGGTTTCCCTGTCATATTCCATCACACAGGATGGGATTCCCTGTCATATTCCATTACACAGGATGGGATTCCCTGTCATATTCCATCACACAGGATGGGATTCCCTGTCATATTCCATCACACAGGATGGGATTCCCTGTCTATTCCATCACACAGGGTGGGTTTCCCTGTCATATTCCATCCACAGGATGGGTTTCCCCCGTCATATTCCATCACACAGGATGGGTTTCCCCTGTCATAATTCCATCACACAGGATGGGTTTTCCCTGTTTATATTCCATCACACAGGATGGGGTTTCCCTGTCATATTCCCATCACACAGGATGGGTTTCCCCCTTCATAAATTTCCCTAACACAAGATGGGTTTCCCCTGTCCCTAAATTTCCCTCACACAGGATGGGTTTCCCTGTCATATTCCATCACACAGGATGGGTTTTCCCTGTCATATTCCATCACACAGGATGGGTTTCCCTGTCATATTCCATCACACAGGATGGGATTCCCTGTCATATTCCATTACACAGGATGGGATTCCCTTTTCATATTCCATCACCACAGGAGGGTTTTCCCTGTCATAAATTTCCCTCACACAGGATGGGTTTCCCCTGTCATATTCCATCACACAGGATGGGTTTCCCCTGTCATATTCCATTACACAGGATGGGTTTCCCCTGTCATATTCCATCACACAGGATGGGTTTCCCTGTCATATTCCATCACACAGGATGGGTTTTCCCTGTCATATTCCATCACACAGGATGGGTTATCCCCCGCATATTCCATCACACAGGATGGGTTTCCCCTGTCATAAATTTCCCTCACACGGATGGGTTTTCCCCTGGGCATATTTTCCCTCACACAGGATGGGTTTTTCCCCCGTCATTTCCTCACACACAGGATGGGTTTTTCCCCCGTCATATATCCATCACACAGGATGGGTTTCCCCTGTCATATTCCATCACAAAAAGGATGGGTTTTCCCCTGCATATTCCACACACAGGATGGGTTTCCCTGTCCCTATTCCATCCACAGATGGGTTTCCCCCGTCATATTCCATCACACAGGATGGGTTTTCCCTGCATATTCCATCACAAAAGGTGGGTTTTTCCCTGTCATATTCCATCACACAGGATGGGTTTCCCTGTCATATTCCATCACACAGGATGGGTTTCCCCTGTCATATTCCATCACACAGGATGGGTTTCCCCTGTCATATTCCATCACACAGGATGGGTTTCCCCTGTCATATTCCATCACACAGAATGGGTTTCCCCTGTCTTTTCCATCACACGGGATGGGTTTCCCCTGTCATATTCCATCACACGGGATGGGTTTCCCTGTCATATTCCATCACACGAGATGGGTTTCCCCTGTCATATTCCATCACACAGGATGGGTTTCCCCCTGTCATATTTTCCATCCACAGAATGGGTTTTTCCCTGCTTCATTTCCATCCCCACAGGATGGGTTTCCCTGTCATATTCCATCACACAGGATGGGTTTCCCTGTCATATTCCATCACACAGGATGGGTTTCCCCTGTCATATTCCATCACACAGGATGGGTTTCTCCTGTCATATTCCATCACACAGGATGGGTTTCCCCTGTCATATTCCATCACACAGGATGGGTTTCCCTGTCATATTCCATCACCCCAGGAGGGTTTCCCCTATCATAAAACCACACACAGGATGGGTTTCCCCGTCATATTCCATCCACAGATGGGTTTCCCTGTCATATTCCATCACACAGGATGGGTTTCCCCTGTCAATTATCATCACACAGGAAAGGGTTTCCCCTGTCATATTCCATCACACAGGATGGGTTTCCCCCCGTCATATTCCATCACACAGGATGGGTTTCCCCCTGTCATATTCCATACACACGGATTGGTTTCCCCTGTCATATTCCATCACACAGGATGGGTTTTCCCTGTCATATTCCTCACACAGGATGGGTTTCCCCTGTCATAAACCCATCACACAGATGGGTTTCCCCTGTCATATTCCATCACGCAGGATGGGTTTCCCCTGTCATATTCCTAACAGGATGGGTTTTCCCCTGTCATATCCATCACACAGGATGGGTTTCCCCTGTCATATATTCCTAAAAACAAGATGGGTTTCCCTGTCCATATTCCATCACACAGGATGGGTTTCCCTGTCATAAATTCCATCACACAGGATGGATTTTTCCCTGTCATATTCCATCACACAGGATGGGTTTCCCTGTCATATTCCATCACACAGATGGGAAATTTCCCCGTCATATTCCATTACACAGGGTGGGATTTTCCCCGTCATATTCCATCACCAGGATGGATTCCCTGTCATGTTCCATCACACAGGATGGGATTCCCTGTCATATTCCATCACACAGGATGGGTTTTTCCCCTTCATATTCCATCACACAGGATGGGTTTCTCCCCTGTCATATTCCATCACACAGGATGGGTTTTCCCCTGTCAAATTCCATCACACAGGGTGGGTTTTCCCTGTCATAAATTTCCCTCACACAGGATGGGATCCCTGTCATATTCCATCACACAGGATGGGTTTTCCCCTGTCATATTCCATAACAAAGATGGGTTTCCCCCTGTCATATCCATCACACAGGATGGGTTTCCCTGTCATATTCCATCACACAGGATGGGTTTTCCCTGTCATATTCCATCACACAGGATGGTTTTTCCCTGTCCATATTCCATCACACAGGGTGGGATTCCCTGTCATATTCCATTACACAGGATGGATTCCCTGTCAATTCCATCACACAGGATGGGTTTTCCCTGTCATATTTCCATCACACAGGATGGGTTTCCCCTGTCATATTCCATCACAAGGATGGGTTTCCCCCTGTCATATTCCATTACACAGGATGGGTTCCCCTGTTCATATTCCATCACACAGGATGGGTTTCCCTGTCATATTCCATCACACAGGATGGGTTTTCCCTGTCATATTCCATCACACAGGATGGGTTTCCCCGTCATATTCCATCACACAGGATGGGTTTTCCCCTGTCTTATTCCATCACACAGGATGGGTTTCCCCTGTCAAATTTCCATCAACACAGGATGGGTTTTCCCCTGTCATATTCCATCACACAGGATGGGTTTCCCCTGTCATATTCCAATCCCCACAGGATGGTTTCCCCTGTCATATTCCAAACACACAGGATGGGTTTCCCCTGTCATATTCCATCACACAGGATGGGTTTCCCCTGTCATATTCCATCACACAGGATGGGTTTCCCCCGTCATATTCCATCACACAGGATGGGTTTCCCTGGGCATATTCCATCACCAGGATGGGGTTTTCCCCGTCATATTCCATCACACCAGGATGGGTTTTCCCTTCATATTCCATTTACACAGGATGGGTTTCCCCTTTCATATTCCATCACACAGGATGGGTTTCCCCTGTCATATTCCATCACCCCAGGAAGGGTTTCCCCTGTCATATTCCATCACACAGAATGGGTTTCCCCTGTCTTTTCCATCACACGGGAGGGTTTCCCCTGTCATATTCCATCACACGGGATGGGTTTCCCTGTCATATTCCATCACACGAGATGGGTTTCCCCTGTCATATTCCATCACACAGGATGGGTTTCCCCTGTCATATTCCATCACACAGAATGGGTTTTTCCCCTGTCATATTCCATCACAAAAGGATGGGTTTCCTTCTATTCCATCACACGTTTGGGTTTTTCCCCGTCATAAATTCCCCTCACACCAGGATGGGTTTCCCCCGTCATATTCCCATCACACAGGATGGGTTCTCCTGTCATATTTCCATCACACAGGATGGTTTCCCCTTTCATATTCCATCACACAGGATGGGTTTCCCCTGTCATATCCATCACACAGGATGGGTTTCCCCTATCATATTCCATCCCAAAACAGGATGGGTTTCCCCTGTCATATTCCATCACACAGGATGGGTTTTCCCTGTCATATTCCATCACACAGGATGGGTTTCCCTGTCATATTCCATCACACAGGATGGGTTTCCCCTGTCATATTCCATCACACAGGATGGGTTTTCCCCTGTCAATTTCCCTCACACAGGATGGGTATTCCCCCGTCATATTCCATCACACAGGATGGGTTTCCCCTGTCATATTCCATCACACGGATGGGTTTTCCCTGTCAAATCATCACACAGGATGGGTTCCCTGTCATATCCCATCAAACAGGATGGGTTTTTCCCCCGTCATATTCCATCACGCAGGATGGGTTTCCCCTGTCATATTCCATCACACAGGATGGGTTTCCCCTGTCATATTCCATCAAACAGGATGGGTTTCCCCCCCGTCATAATTTCCCTCACACAGGATGGGTTTTCCCTGTCTATTCCATCCACACTGGATGGGTTTTCCCCTGTTCTATATCCATCACACAGGAGGGTTTCCCTGTCATATTCCATCACCAGGATGGGTTTCCCTGTCATATTCCATCACACAGGATGGGTTTCCCTGTCATATTTCCATCACACAGGTGGTTTCCCCTGTCATATTCCATCACACAGGATGGTTTCCCCTGTCATATTCCATCACACAGGATGGGTTTCCCCTGTCATATTTTCCCTCACACAGGATGGGTTTCCCCTGCATATTCCATCACACAGGATGGGTTTCCCCCTTTCATATTCCATCACACAGGATGGGTTTCCCCCTGTCATATTCCATCACACAGGAGGTTTCCCCTGTCATATTCCATCACACAGGATGGGTTTTCCCCTGTCATATCCATCACACAGGATGGTTTTTCCCCCGTCATATTCCATCACACAGGATGTGTTTCCCCTGTCAAATTTTCCATCACACAGGGTGTGTTTCCCCTGTCATATTCCATCACACAGAGGGTTTCCCTTGTCATATTTCCATCACACAGGATGGGTTTCCCCCCCTCCTATTCCATCACACAGGGTTGTTTTCCCCTGCATATTCCATCACACAGGATGGGTTCCCCTGTCATATTTCCATCACACAGGATGGGTTTCCCCTGTCATATTCCATTTCCACAGGATGGGTTTTTCCCCCGTCATATTCCATCACACAGGATGGGTTTCCTCCCCTGTCATATTCCATCACACAGGATGGGTTTTCCCTGTCATATTCCATCACACAGGATGGGTTTCCCCTGTCATATCCCATCACACAGGATGGGTTTCCCCTGTCATATTCCATCACGCAGGATGGGTTTCCCCTGTCATATTCCATCACACAGGATGGGTTTCCCCTGTCATATTCCATCACACAGGATGGGTTTCCCTGTCATATTCCATCACACAGGATGGGTTTCCCTGTTTATATTCCACCACTGGATGGGTTTCCCTGTCATATTCCATCACACTGGATGGGTTTCCCTGTCATATTCCATCACACAGGATGGGTTTCCCTGTCATATTCCATCACACAGGATGGGTTTCCCTGTCATTTCCATCACAAAAGGATGGGGTTTTCCCCCGTCATATTCCATCACACAGGATGGGTTTCCCCTGTCATATTCCATCACACAGGATGGGTTTCCCCTGTCATATTCCATCACACAGGATGGGTTTCCCCTGTCATATTCCCCTCACACAGGATGGGTTTCCACTGTCATATTCCATCACACAGGATGGGTTTCCCCTGTCATATTCCATCACACAGGATGGGTTCCCCTGTCATATTCCATCACACAGGATGGGTTTCCCCTGTCATATTCCATCACACAGGATGTGTTTCCCCTGTCTATTCCATCACACATGATGTGTTTCCCCTGTCATAATTCCATCACACAGGATGTGTTTCCCCTGTCATATTCCATCACACAGGAAGGTTTCCCTTTTCATATTCCATCACACAGGATGGGTTTCCCCTGTCATATTCCATCACACAGATGGGTTTCCCCTGTCATATTCCATCACACAGGATGGGTTTCCCCTGTCATATTCCATCACACAGGATGGGTTTCCCCTGTCATATTCCATCACACGGATGGGTTTCATACGTTGTTGAATTGTCAGATTAGTGAAGAAGAGGGAAGGTTTACGAGCATTATGAGGCGGGTTTTTTCCGTTGTTATGTCCTTGAGTCAAGTCGTAGTGAGGGTTTTTGACCTGTGTGTGTGTGGTGTGTGTGTGTGTGTCGTGTGTGTGTGTGGTGTGTGTTGTGTTTTTTGGGTGTGTGTGGAAGGGCTGTTAATCCCCCTCGGTGAAATTTTTCCACCTTGTTTGATGCTATGTACTGAGAGGCTTGTAAAAATGAGGGAAAGGTCGGTGTTTAGTTGTTGCTTTCGTTGGTAGTTGAACTAGTAGATGGCGAGGATTCTCTTTCTCTTCTCTCCTTCTCTCTTCTCTCCCTTCCTTAACTCGTTCCCTTATGGACGGTTTCATATTTTTAACTTTACTGATTCTTCATCTTCCCTTTCCTTTTCTCTCCTCTATGCCTCCCCCTCTCCTCTCATCCCACTTTAAATCGCCCGTTCCCTTTGACGTTCCTTTTTTAATAAACTGATTCTTCACTTTAAAAACCCTTTCTCTATTTTCACAAGATGCCTTCCCCTTTTTACCTCCCACGTTTTTGGGGTTTAATTAAAGCCACGTTTCAAACTTCTATTTTGAAACCCTTTGTATACTAAATTTAATCGGGCTTTTGGGGGAAAAAACCCAAAAATTTTGGGAGTTTTGGGACGGGAAACCTTTACCCCGGGGTTTTACGCCCGATTTTTGGTGGTTTAATTTTACGGCCACAGTTTTATCTAATCTCCTCTGAGGGCTTTACAGAGAACTTTGTAACTTTTATCATTCAAGCCTGTCTGTCGGCTTTCGTCTGTGCTTGGCTGTCAACCTTTCATCTGTTGTTGTTTTTTTTTTTTTTTGCTATCTGTGAAGCCTTTCGTTTGTGTATCTGACATCCTTAGTCATTATATCTGGCTCTGTCAACATTTGTGTGGTTGTCACCCTTTCTGTGACTATCATCTCTCATATGACTGTCATCTCTCATTGCTTCTCAGAAGACATCATCTCTCTCGCTCTCCTCCTCCTCCTGGGTCATGCAGACATCTCTAGGAATCATCCCACGTCTCGTACAAACATTTTGACCTCTACCAATTCAACAACTTCCTAACCTCGCAAGATTTTTTTCCCCTAATCAGAATTTGGTAATGTTAAACCGGAAAATATCTTGTGTCCAAACCGTACGCCCAGGCCAGGTTTTTATTGCTGATGATGTTGGTGTAGTCAAGGCCAGGGACGCGCCCATGAGTGGTGGTAAGGGTGGTGATAGGCAGTGGTGGGGAGGCGAGGGTAGTGGTTGTGATGGTGATTGGGAGGGGTTGGGTGGTTGTGGTCGTCTTTGGGGAGGGGTGGTGGAAGCGAAGAAGGTTGTGGTTGTGGAGCTAGGTGCTTATTTGCTTGCTGGGAAGAGGTGGGGGAGTGGGGAATTATGGACACCATATTGGGGAAGAGGGGGGGGGGGAGGGTAGGCTCAGTGACAGGGAGGCAAGAAAGATGGCAGGGTATGAAGTGTCAGAATTCGGATACATCAGGTGTTTGCGGCAACACTTTTGAGTCATATTAAGTGAGATGTCATGTTGCTCATGTCTTATTCAGTAGCAAAAGAAAGAGTTAGATACGGTCTGGCTGCCTCTTAATTCTGTCTACAAGCAGATAAGAGAAATATTGCCGCTACATCTTAGGTAGTACGTATTTGTTGTGAAGAGGAAACAGGACCACTACCTCGTCCAGATGTCAGATCAGTTAAACCGTGTAGTCCAGAAAACCGCTAATAGCAACAGCCTGGTTGACCAGTCAGCAAGTCTGGTTTCAGGCTGGGCTGCAAGGGTCCAAGGACTCCTTAACCGGTCACGGGTATATTACAGGTGTAACATTCCCTTCCTGGAAGGGAGAGGATGCTGGGTTGGAGCGGATGTAGGGCAGTGTTGCCGTGGTTGTACCACCGAGGGTGGGAGGGAGGTAGTTCCTGCTTACTTCGCTTGTTGATTGTTATGGCATGGCTGCTGGTGTTGTGCCAGGTGTTGCTTGTCAGGGGTTGCTTGTATCCACCCATTCTTTTCTATCCTTCTTCCATCTTTATTAACATACGTTTCCTGTCTTCATAGGTAGGAATAAGGAACGAATGGGTAATGGATAAGTAAGAGAAGTGTAGAGGATTGAGAAGTAGTGTTTTGAGACTCCCTATCCTCCCTTCACACCCTTCACTACCCACCCTCCCCTCCCCTCCCTTCCCTCCCCTCCCTTCCCTCCCTCCAACGCACCCTCTCAGCCTCCTACACAGTGGAGCGGGGACAACCACCCTTCTTATTTCTTAATAGTCTGCCACACACTGCTGCCCGTGTCCTTGGTGGTGTTGAGTGTGTGTGGTGATGGTTGTAGTGATGGTGTAATGGTGGTGATGGGGTCTTTTGGTGGTGATGGTGTTGATTTGTTGTGATTCTGTGGTTACCAATTCTCTCCCCCCCCCTCTCTCTCTCTCTCTCTCTCTTTCTCTCTCTCCCCCTCCCTCCCTCCCTCCCTCCCCCTCCCCTCTCCCCCTCCTTCCTTCTCCCCTTTCTTGAGCACAGTCTAATTTCCTCCTTTCTATCCCCTTCGGTTCTTTCCTCAATGTTTCCCTTCACTGTGGTTCAGTTCTTACTGTTCTTTCTCGCCCTTTTCCTTTATCTCATTCCATCCTCCCTATCTCTTGCCCCACTTAAGTTTCCGGCATAGGGTGACATGTTTCATTATCTTATGTATACATCCCCCTTCTGTGTGATGGAATATGACAGAGAAACATTGCGAGCTTTTGATCCCATACTGTAAGAATATAGGATAGTGGCGGGACACTAGCAGCAACAGCCTGGTTGATCAGGCAGTTTACAGGAAAGACTAACCCCAGGCTCACAGGTTACAGGTATGGCACTGCCATAAGTACAGTATCAACCAGGCTGTGATGGATAAGTGGGCCAGCGGGTCGCCAGCAGCAAAAACCATGTTGATCAGTTAAGTGCCAGCCAGGTTGTAGGGAAGGCTCCGAAAACCCATCAAAGGCATATCAAAGGTATGGTAGCAGATAGTTAGTTTTTAAGATTAATTAGAGCAATTGTCTACTGATGGCTACGGTGGTCAGCGGTCTGCAAACAATAACAATCTAGTTGAATGAGTAATTAACACGGAAACCTTAGGCTGGGCTGGAGGGTGGAACTCTGACACCAGTCACAGGTATGAGGACCAGGGGTTGCCAGTCGACCCACCAGGCATACACCCGGTATTGATGGGTCTTGTTTTTAGGTATTGGAGAGCGTGTTTTTCCACGTAGTTGAGACCTGCTGGATGCTGTTGACGACTCTGTGTGTGTGTGTGTGTGTGTGTGTGTGTGTGTGTGTGTGTGTGTGTGTGTGTGTGTGTGTGTGTGTGTGTGTGTGTGTGTGTGAGTGAGTGAGGGGACAAGTCGTTACCGCCCAATAAGCCTGACCTCAATTGTAGGCAAATTGGACTGATGAAGCTACTGCGTGACGAAACGTTTCCTCAATATAGATACCCAAGTGTTGCGCATTTGATGGTGACGTGTACTTAGTCAGTCGGTGACGTGTACTTAGTCAGTCGGTGACGTGTACTTAGTCAGTCGGTGACGTGTACTTAGTCAGTGGTGACGTGTACTTAGCTCTGTGAAGACCTGTTTGTGTGCTCTCTGTGAATCTGAACCAGGATGCCCTCTCTTGAGCAGCTTTACCAGCAGCTGAGAGAAGAACTCAGAGTTGCTAAACTGGAGATACGGCGATTAACGGAGGAGAACAAGAGGGAAATTTGGTAATCCCCCTGTTGGGGAGTCCCCAGAAAAGGGGGGAGCTTGGTCAGGGGCCCGGGCAACAGGGAACCAAGCAAAGGGATTAAAAAAAAAGGGTTTTGGAGAGGCAAAAAACAACGAAAAACCCAAAGAAGACTGCCGGGGAAAACTTTCCAACTCATTCCGGGTGCTACCTGACAATGTGATGTTCTACGGGGAAGCCCAACGAGCCCAAGGAAGCTTTGGGCGGGACGTGAGTGAGACATCCCTAAAAAACCCCAACAAAGCCATCGAGAACGTCATGAGAATTTACAATTTGGTGAAATGTTTCCTGGCGAATGGAGTCGCCCTTTATGGGACATCACTACGGACAAACCCCAAGGAAGGTAAAAACATTTTTTGTTTTTTGGGGATACCCAGATTAGGAAACGGGATGGGGAAATTTTTTTTAAAGGACAGGACTAGGAGGCAGAGAGAAAGTTTTCCGGGGGTGGGTTTGAAGGAAAAAGTTAGCCGTCGGGATGCCCTTATGAGAGGTAAGGGGAGAAATTCCTATTATCTTTCTAAAATTTTGTGGGGGGCAACAAATTTTGGGGCAGAGGGGTAGGAGTGGGGGCCCTGATTAGAAGGTATAGGTCAGCAATAGAGAAAATTTAAGGAAGAAGGGTGGGGAAAAACCTGTCATATTGGCATTTTCCCAAAGGGGGAGGAGTTGGAAATGAATGGTTGTCCAGAGAAATTTGGTTTGGCCCAATTGTTTGGCGGACAAATACGTAAAGGAAAATGGGGGGAAACCCATTCTTTGACAAAGGGGGACCTTTCAAGGGCCCAAAATGACATGTACCCCAGGGATGGGGTTCATTTGTCTGGTGTGGGGTGGGAGCACGGGCCCCAACGCAGTGGAGGAGCTTTTGGGTTTCTTAAAACTGGGGAAATGGGTTTTTGGGGGTATGGGTTTTGGGGGGAAAACTTTAAGTTGCGGGGTATAAAATGGTATTTGGAGAAAAGTAATGGGCAAAATGGGATTATTTGGGAAACCCAGGGGCACTAATTAAACAATGACAGTAATGGGTTTTAGGGGAAAATTAACAAAAGGAGCGGGAAAGGGGAAAAGAGATGGGGGTCTTTAAAATTTTTTTATTACACAAATGTCGCAGGCTAGGAATAAAAAGGACGAGTTGAGACTATTTTGGCCAGGGCAGGTAACATAGATGAATTTCCCCTTTACTAAACCCGTGGTTTAATTCAAAAAGTCGGGACATGCCTGCAAATTTTAAACATTCGGGGTTTTAAATTGTCCAATTTGATGAAGAATCGGGAAGGGGGGTTGGGGTTTGGCTTTGTTTTCCGAAAATCGCAGAACTGTTGCTTTAAAAACGGGAAAAAAAGTTTTGAAGTAACACATACAAGCCCGTTTGGTATAAATTTTCGAGGGGACTTTGAAAAATTAATTTTTTGGTGTGATATAAAACCCTCCACCAAATTTTGAAGGGACCAGGGGGGACTATTTTGGGAGGAAAATTTTTAGGGCCACAAGGCACGATAATTAAATAATTCTAGGAGACTTTTTTCTTTGTATTTGATTGGAAATTTTTTGACTGGGAAATTTTGAATCAAAACGATTTTTTAGGGAAGTAGTTCAGGATTGTTTTTTGAAAAGGGTTTTTGGCCCGAACCCACCAAAGGGGGAATAACCTGCTTGATTTTGTTTTGGGAAAAAATGAATCCCTTTTTAATAATTTTTAAAATTTCAGAGGGAAATGGGTGCGCGACCACAAAAAATTAAAATGCAGAATTTAAAAAAAAGTATGTAGTAGGGGGGTAAAATCAGTAACAGTCCCCAATTTTTGCTTAGCCGATTTCGATTGGGGTTAGAGGAAAACTTATCATCTGTTGACTGGGGAAAAGAAAGGCTATCAATATTCAGTTTTTTGAAACACAATACAGCTTTCTCAAAGAACGTTTTTCCCTTATAAGGAAATAAGATCAAATAGAAAAGACCCAAAATGGATGAATAATAGGCTGAAATATCCTTTCTAGGGCATAAGAAAGGGGAAATTTTTTTAGGGCCCTATCAAAAGAGGCGAGGGTCATCTTATGGGAAACATATATTTGGGCATTAAGAGGGGCCCTTAAAAAAAGGGGAAAAAAAAAGCAAAAAAGGGGCTTGAAAAATTTAAAATTTCTAGGGATTCTAAACTAACCCAAAAATTTTTTTTTTTTTTTTTTTTTCCAGGGTCTATTTGAACAAAAGTCAAAAATTAAATAGGGCCCCCTTTAAAAAAAACTATGGGCATCTTACTGACCCAAAAAGAATTTAATTTTGCTCGATTTTAAAAAAATTATTTTTCTCGGTTTTTTCACAGGGAAGGGCACTAAAAATATTCCGGTAATTTAATTTTTTTTAGTGGATCGAAGAAATAAATTATGTAACATCACAGTCACTAGTGAAATGGTTGTGAAGCCCCGATAGACAGCTGGGAACAAAATAAGTTTACCGGGTTCCCGATGAGTTTTTTCCCAAGGGGGCTAAAGGGGAAGGGGAAAATTTGGGAAATCCGTTTAACCTTTAAATAAAAATTTTTAATTTTTCTCTTCAAAAAAGGTGGAGTGTCGATATGTTGGGAAAATGGCTAATGTAATTCCCATTTTTAAAAAAAGGGGGCAAGTCGTTACCGTCAAATTTCCGCCCAATAAGCCTGACCTCAATGTAGGCAAAAATTTCTAAGTCCCCTTATAGCTGAATTTAAAAAAGCCATCTCGAAAAAGCTAGCTTTATTAAAAGATACTAGCATGGATTTACAAGAGGGGCCGGGTTTTTCTAACTAAAATTTTTTAAATTTCTTCAGTAAAGCTTTTGAGGCTTTTTTTAACCCCGAAAAAAAGAATTTGGTATTATTTTCTTAGATTTTAGAAAAACATTTGATAAGTTCCGCACCAAAAATGTTGAAGAAATAGCAAAATTTAAATTTTGGGATTGGGGGGAAGGGTTTCTCTCGTGGGTCGAATCATGGCTCCAGACAGGAAGCAAAGGTGTCCATAAAGGGGTTTTTAAAACCAGTGGGGGGTCCAGTACAAATTGGGGTTCCACAGGGATTTGTCCCCAGGGCCCGTTTTTGTTTAAAAAAAATAGCAATGGTCCCTTTTGAAGGGGTTTTAGTGATATGAGCCCAAAATTTGCCGATGACACGAAGATAGGAAAGGGTAATTGTTCAAACGTAGATGTTAGGGAACTTCAGGGGGATTTAGACAAAAATTACTCTTTGGGCAGAAAAAATGGCAGATGCAGTTCAATGTAGATAAAAAGCAAAAGGTTTTTTGAAGCTCGGGAGTGTCCATAACCCTAGCACTTATAAGTTAAATAATGTAGAACTTAACCATACAGATTGCAAAAAGGGACTTGGGGGTTATGGTAAGCAGTAACCTTAAACCAAACAGCAATGCCTAAGCGTACGTAAAAAGCAAATAGATTACTGGGTTTTAATCAAGAAGTGTAAGCAACAGAAGTCCAGAGGTCATATTTGCAGCTTTATACATCTTAGTAAGGCCTCACCTAGATTATGCAGCTCAATTCTGGTCTCCATATTACAGAATGGACATAAATTCGTTAGAAAACATTCAGCGTAGGATGACTAAATTAATACATAGCATTAGAAATCTTCCTTAGAAGAAAGATTGAAGATCTTAAGTTTTCATCACTTTTTAGACGAAGAATGAGGGGGGACCTGATCGAAGTGTATAAGTGGAAGATAGGTATTAAAAAAGGGGATATTAACAAGGCTTGAGGAAAATCTCTCCAAGAGAGAACCCGCAGTAATGGATTAAATTGATAAGTTTGATTTAGAAAGGACATAGGAAAGTATTGGTTGGAAATAGGGTAGTTGATGAGTGGAACGTCTACCTAGTTGGGTTATTGAGGCTAGGACTTTGGGTAGTTTCAAATTTAGGTTGGATAAATACATGAGTAGGGTGGGTTGGATTTGAGGGGACTTGCACATCAGAGCTTATTTCTTGGGTAGCATTGAAAATTGGGTAGGTCAAATTTTGTTAGTGGGATATTGTAAAGGACCTCTAGTATGGGCCCCACGGCCGCTCATGTCCCCTCCTTTCTATGTTCTTATGTTCTTTTGAGTGGTGTGTGTAAACCCCCCTCCCTCTCTCTCCCATCCTCCTCTCTCTTCTCTCTCTCCTCCTCTCTCTCTCCCCCTGGACGCCTGGCGTTTTTAAAAGCTTTCTTTCCCCATAGCGTAGACCATCTATTGGTCTACCTGTATGGTTTACAGGCTGGGTTACCTGTATGATTGCAGGCCTGGTCCCACCTGTATGGGTTGACAGGCTGGATCTACCTGTGTGTTGAACAGGCTGGATCTACCTGTGTGGTTGACAGGCTGGGGTTCCTAGGGGTTGATATGTTTAGGGCTTCTGTTTGGGGTGTTTGACTGAGGTTTCCTCTATGGTTGAAGGCTGAAGGCTTCCTGTTTGGTTGACAGACTAGTTTCATGTTAAAATCCCCGGAACCATGATCCCACCCCCCCCAGTGGGTGACACGGTGTCAGTTATTTCTTTTTAAAAAAAATGTGTGATTGTACTGACGGGTAATGCCCTTTTTCTTATACGCGTGAGTTTTAGAGCGAGGTGCAGGGTGAAATGGGAAAGGGGAGATGTTGGGCAGGTGCAGGGGGAACGGGGGGGAGATGGGGGGGAGATGCAGGTAATAAGGGGGAGGGGGAGAACACGTGGGTTTTTCTTCATGCAACTGAGGGGAATAATTACTACCTGGGACGTCCTGTTCTTGTTCTTCCTTTTTTTCCTCTCTCTCTCTCTCTCCTCTCTCTCTCTCTCTCTCTCTCTCTCTCTTCTCTCTCTTCCTCTGCCTCTTTCTCCCCCCACTCGTAATTATTATGAAAAAGGCCAACTTGAGAAGGACGTGTAGAGCAGTAGTGTTTTCACTCTAGATTTAAGTGTATATTAACTAACACCCCCCTCACTCTCTCACACTCTCACATATTTACTCAAATATTCACTCACATTCAAATCACGCAATTTACCTTGTGTGGTGGTGTGTGTGTGTGTGTGTGTACTCACCTAGTTGACTCACCTAGTTGAGGTTGCGGGGGTCGAGTCCGAGCTTCTGGCCCCACCTCTTCACTGATCGCTACTAGGTCACTCTTTCCCCGAGCCGTGAGCTTTATCATACCTCTGCTGTGTGTGTGGGGGTGTGTGTGTTTTGTTGTTGTGTGTGTTTGCTTGCTTACACTGCTTCTAGCCAGTTGTCATAAAGAACTTTGGATGACAAAATTGGAAGCATATACTGGTTCGAGTTTGTGAGGGTTTGGCTCCTCTTTAGCCCTTTCTTGGTCGACAACCTTCATGCTGTTTCTGCTGCTGCTGATGTTTCTGCTGCTGCTGCTGCTGCTGCTGATGTTTCTGCTGCTGCTGCTGCTGCTGCTGATGTTTCTGCTGCTGCTGCTGCTGATGATGTTTCTGCTGCTGCTGCTGCTGATGCTGATGTTTCTGCTGCTTATGTTTCTGCTGCTTATGTTTCTGCTGCTGATGTTTCTGCTGCTTATGTTTCTGCTGCTGATGTTTCTGCTGCTGATGTTTCTGCTGCTGATGTTTCGCTGCTGCTGCTGCTGCTGCTGCTGCTGGCTGCTTTCTTTAAAATTTTTAACTGTTGCTTTTTTCTGATGCTGCTGCGTCAATCCAACAAGTGTTTGGGAAAGGGGCTGACTAGTACACATCGTTTTTAACACACACCCACACCACACAAAACACACACACCACACACACCACCACACCACAACACACACACCCCAAACACACACACACACAACACACACAACACAGCCGCGGCCCCCCCCCCCCCCCCCCTTTTTT
>NC_069411.1:39054213-39067220 GCF_026875155.1 Cherax quadricarinatus | reverse complement strand
ACCTCGCTCAGTGGAAGGTTAAAGGGGAAGCCCGCTCTGTAAAAGGGCCCCAAAACGGAAGTTCCTCGTCCGTGGAAAGCCCAAACCGGAAGTTCCTCGCTCAGTGGAAAAATCGACTACTCCTGGTTACCTGGAGGTTATTCCGGGGATCAACGCCCCCGCGGCCCGGTCCATGACCAGGCCTCCCGATGGATCAGGGCCTGATCAACTAGGCTGTTACTGCTGGCCGCATGGGTAATGGCACAAAATAAGCAGTAATAATACACAAATAACCCGTTCATTGGAGACTGGAACTTGCGGTATAACAAGAGGAGGAAATTATAGTGGGTGTGTGTGTGTACTCACCTAATTGTGGTTGCAGGGGTCGACACTCGGCTCCTGGCCCCGTGTATGTGTGTTTTTAAATGCTTAGGAGCTTGTACATAGAGGAATCCTGCTTTCCTCTCACTCACAGCCAAGTTGATCAACCCAACTTTAGTATTTCATGCAGGTATATGATTTCCGATTTTTATAAGTAAATTATATACTTGTTCGTATATTTGCATATATTGTGGCAATATGTTTATAAAGAGAGGGAGGGGGAGAGGATGAAGAGAGGGAGGGGGAGAGGATGAAGAGAGGGAGGGGGAGAGGATGAAGAGAGGGAGGGGGAGAGGATGAAGAGAGGGAGGGGGAGAGGATGAAGAGAGGGAGGGGGAGAGGATGAAGAGAGGGAGGGGGAGAGGATGAAGAGAGGGAGGGGGAGAGGATGAAGAGAGGGATAGGGAGATGCGAGTCATTATTGCTAGAATGTTATTGATACCAGTCAGACTGTTGTTATCCATAGTCCGGGATTGCTTTAACTTATTTCCCTTCCTCCCCTCCTTTATCCCTCCTTCCCCTCTTTCCTTCCCCTCTTAACCGGAGCCGAGGTATTATCTAGGGAGGGTTTCAGTTTAATATCTCCATTATTCGGCAGGAGAATGAGTAGGCCGAAGGTGGGGCCCCACTGGGGAGCGTGCATAGGTACCACTGGGGAGGGTGCGTGAGGTACCACCGGGGAGTGCGCGTGAGGTACCACTGGATAGTGAGCATGGGGTACTACCGGGGGGGTTCATGAGGTACCACCGAGAAGGGTGCATGAGGTACCATCGAGAAGGGTGCATGAGGTACCACTGGAGAGAGTGCATGGAATACCACTGGGACGGGTGCATGGGGTACCTCTGGGGAGGGTTCATGAGGTACCACCATGGAGGGTGCATTGGGTACCACCGGGGAGGGTGCATTGGGTACTACTGGGAAGGGTGCGTGAGGTACCACTGAGGAGGGCGCATGGGGTACCACTGGGGAGGGTGTAATGCGACACTCCCCACCCGACACACTCATTGCCTGGTCTCTTTCCTCTCTTGTTCCACTTTATTCCCCTTACTCATTCACTCGCCCAATTACTCATTCAACTTAGTTACGGCTTCACTCGCTCGCTCTTTCGTTCACACTGCCATATGCTTTCTCTCTCTCTCTCTCTCTCTCTCTCTCTCTCTCTCTCTCTCTCTCTCTCTCAGCGCCCTGACACACACTAACCATGGATGCACTCCAGTTATCAACTTTTTGCATATATATTGAAAATATAAATGAACCTCTTACTCTTCCCCGCCCACTCAAACCACTCCACTCTTCCCCGCCCACTCTTCTCCACCCACTCTTTCCCGCCCACTCTTCCTCGCTCACTCCTCTCCGTCCACTCCTTTCATGTTACCCCGCCTCCTGTTCTTCCTCCTCTCTCCCTCTCTGACCCTCTTGTTCTCTTCCCACTCTTTCTCCTCTCTGATACCACTCCTCTATTCCCCCCTCTCACCCTGGTCACTTCTTGCTACATCACCCACTCCATGAAGGGAACCCTTTGGTGCTAGCGAAGGGTTCATGATCCAAGAAATTAAAGCTTTCTATCCCCTAGATCATACACGAGTGCTTACATCATTGATCTGAGGTTTCCGAAGGGTTGCCATTATTGACACCCGGAAACCCTCAATAAGTAACCAAGAGGTAGGAAGTCTCCATCTTCCTCCATCCACTCCCTCTACTTAGGACTGTCTTACCTCCTTCATTTTAAGTGAACTGGAAAACAAATATGAAGACCAGAATTGTGTTTTGTTTACAGCTACAAGAGCGCCAGGCAGCCACGCCCCGCTCAGCCGCTCTTACTATTATTATTATTATTAGTAGTAGTAGTAATGGTAGTGGTGGGTTTTGTTAATGTTTTATGTAATCGCCCATTATTATTATTACGGTTAACATTTACTTTACCCTTTTTTAATGCACACAGCAGTCGCTCCTGGCAGAACAACAACAACATGCACTGGTTGTTTTGGTACTGCGGATGTTAGATTCGTATTTGTCCTGGCGAAGGGAGGGGGGTAAGGGCCTCCTTTTCCCTACCCCCTTCCCTTTCCAGCCTTCTCGTGAAGGGGCTAGCTGCCCCCATATCACCCCCCTTCTTCCCCTTTTCCCCTTTTCCCCTTAATTAAGAATTTTTAAAAAATTTTTTCTTGGAACCTTTTTTTAAATTTCCCATTTTAAATTTTGGGTTTTATAAATTTATGATTTAAAGGGTTAACTCCTTGGGGGTGGAGGGTTTAAAAAAATTTCCAGGAAACCCTGGGGTCCCCATCCCCAAAGAGGGTTTGGGGGGGGATGGGGTAGTAATTTTTGGGGGGATTTTTTTGGTCCCGGCCCCAAAAGGGGGGCCCTTAAAAAATGGGGGGAAAAAGGGGGTTTCCGGAACCCAACCCCTGGTTTTTTCAAACCTTTTTCCTCAAAGGTTGGAAATACTGTTGTTTTTTGGGTTTTGTTGCGTTGGTGTAAGGTTTAGATATGTTTGTAAGATTAAATTAGGGGAAGTTAAAAAAGAATTGTTTTTAATTTTGGAACGCCGGGGGTTTCAATTCTCCGGCTTGGGGAACCCCAAATCCACCAAACCCTTTAAAAAAAAGCTGGGGTAAAAACCCCCAAAAAATACCCTTTTGGTTAATCCCTTTTCCCCGGGCCCAAAATTTCAAAACCCACCCATCGATTGGGGGAAATTCCAAAAAACCCGGGTCCTTCAAACAACGGGCAGATACCAAAGTTTTCCGGTCCCCCCTTTCCTTAGTGGTTTTGCTTCCCCATCCCCTTATTTTCACCCCCTTTGACCCTGGGAGTTTCTTTGGAACCCCCGGGGGGGGCTTGCCCCAATTAAAAGGAAAAATTTAGTGCTGCATACTCCAAGAGGGGCCCCTCACGTTTTGTAGCCACTTATTTTTCCGTAAAATGCTTTTATTGATTTTTTTAAAAACCAAAATTCTTTGATTTCCAAAGGGGGTTTTTTAAATCTAGGTTTTTTGGGGTTTAAAGGTGGATCTGGGGTGATGGGTTTTCTAACAGTCTCCCCCTCGAACTCCTCCCCTGAAGTAGATTTGCCCCTTTTGTCCTCCGAGCCTCTATTAAATTTTTGGTCCCCCTTTGTCCATTTTAAATTTGTCACAACTTTGCATATGCTGGGGTTAAAATTTTTGGGAAATAACCCCGGCAGCCTCCTTTTGGGAAATTTTTTACCTTTGTCCTTTTTTGTTATTTTTTTTCCCTCCCTAACATCACATCACGTTATCTGGGGAAAAAGGGTTTAAAAATTAGACCGCCCTTCTGCCATTTTTTCCCGTACACCACAAGTGATCGGGTTTCCAGAATTGATCCATGTGAAACCCCACTTGTTACACTTGCCCTTTTTTGGGACTTCTCAAACACTGTTTTCCCCTTCTCGTAAAAAAGTGATGATGAAATTTATTTACTTATTAAAAGAATAAAAGGTTTACTGTTTTTAAAACCCTTCCTTTAAAATTTTTTTTTTAAACTGTTCTTCAAAAATTTTCTGTAATGTGGTTCCCTTGGTTTTTATTTCCTGGGGATCCAATTTTTCCGCCCAACCCCCCCCGGCCCCGGCCCAATGGCCAGGCTTTCCCCGATGGATCGGGGCCGATCAACTGGGGCCCTGTTTTAACTGTGGCCGCACGCAGCCCAAAACGTACGGGGCCACACCCCGGCTGACCCGGCATTTGTTTTTAGGTATCTGTCCAGCTCTCTCTAAAAAGGCGGGCCAGGGGTTATTGGAAATTTCCCCCCTTAATGTTTGGATGGGGGCCCGGGTTGAACAGTTTTGGGGGCCCCGGACCTTATGGTTTTTTTCCCTTTACTGTAACCAACGACGCCCCACTTTTTTTTTGGGGCTTTTTGCATCGCCTTTGCCCACCCTTTTACTTTCGTAGGAGTAATTTTGTGTGAAATTTGGGACCTTTCCCTTTCCCTAATTTTCCAAGTGTTTTATGATATATTCCCCTCCGCTTTTCCAACGATTTAAAATGGCTTCCAAGCTTCCCATTATTTAAAGGGTTTGTTTTGACAAAAACTTTTTACGTGCAGAAAAGGTTTCTCTGTACACTCTCTAGATCTGGTTTTCCCAACCTGCTTTTTTTGGAGATTTTTAATGAAACACTTTATTCCACCCTTTGGAAAAGAAAAAGTGTTTTAAAAAGGACCCAACCGGGCCCTTTGGAATCTCTTTTTTTTAAACGTTTCATTATGTGCTCTTTTTGGGGGCTGTGGTGCCAACGTGGGGCTGTGGTAGCGAACCCAAAGTTTGACAAATTTCAGGCTTCCCCCCCCCCCAAAAAGCAGAAATTTTTTTTCCCTTGAAATATTTTTTCTTATTAACGTCTTTTTTCAGTACCCAAATTAAATTTTTCCCTGGCCCCTTTCCCTATCTAAAACACCCAAATGAGCTCCCTAAAAAACACACCACCAACCCCCAAACCCCGATACCACTGATACTTTGACCTTTTTGGGGTTTTTCGGGGTTCCGGAGCTGGGCCTGGGACCGGCTTTTTGGGTTTGCCTGGTAAACTAGGCTTTTGCTTTTGGTTTGCCCCCAGGCCAACATATCCATCTGATTTTTTACTGGCAAGATTTGAATAACCGGGGGAGTACCCCCACACCCCCCAGGCGAGACACCATTAAACCCCCATTCTTAATGTAAATTTAACACAATACGAGTCCCCAACAACCCCCCAAAGAAACCATGGACACCAGCAGCACCGAAATGAGAGCGTCCTCCCCCGAGTCTCCCCCTGTGGCTTTCTGTGTTTCCGAGAAGGACCCTTAACCCTGAGTGTTGGAGGCGGCGATTTTGGGGCCCGGGCCTCGGGCTTAGCTGCCTCGCCTACCTTTTCCTGTTTTCCTTTTCCCTTTTCCCCCCTTCTTATTAACACCCTTTTTTTACCCCCCCCCCCTTTTTAACCATTTAGTTTACCCCTTTTTTTTCAGTTTTTCGTTCTTTTTTTTTTCTTGCTGCCTAAATTTACCCAATGTTTTTTGTTTTTTAAAAATTTTTTACGCTGAAATTTTCTCTTTTCTGTTCGTTTTTGTCATCTTGATGTTCTTTTAATTTTGCTTGCCCTAGAATGTTTCTCGTTCCTTTCTGTTCCCAGCCCCTTCTTTCTTGGGGCCTTTTTTTCTCGCCTCTATCCTTCCTAGTGCCCCCAAAAACCGCTTTTCGCTGTCCGGGAAATTTTTTGCGCTCTCTGTTTATCACACTTAGTTTTTGGGGAGTTTTCCAAACGGTTTTTCGGGGGGAGGCCCCCAGCCCTCGCACGGGGGGGTTGATGTTCAGGTCAAAAAACCAACAGCGGGGGGGAAATGAAAACGAATTTTTTCTTTTCATTTCCCCTTGTTTGGGAAAGGTTGGTAGGAGGGGTAGAAAAGCGGGGCATGGGTTTGGGGGGATAGGGAGAGTTGAAAGGACAAAAAGGGGTAGGAGAAGGGGGGGGGGGGTAGGGGAAAGGGGTTTCAAAAAACAAAAACCCAAGGAGGGGAGGGAAAAGGATTTTGACGGAAAAATTGTTGGGGATATCTTAGTCTGCCTGGAAAATTCAAGGGGGGCAACGCCCCGCTGCCCGGTCCCGGGCTTTGATCTCCCGGTGGAAAGACCTGGGCAACCAAAGGGTGTTTTGGGGCCTCATCCTAGACGGGGGTTTTTTCCCCAAAGTGTTCCCACTCCGGGGGCCCCAAAACTGTTCAACAGCCTCCCCCCACAATAAGGGGGGAAATTTCGGGAAGAACCCTGGTTGTCTTCAAGAGGGAGCTGGACAGATAACTTTAAAGGGCCGGGTTTTCCGGATCGGCCCGGGGTGTGGTTGGGACGTTTTGGGTTCGTGCGGCCAGCAGTAAAAAGCCCCCGTTTATCAGTCCCGATCCCCCGGGGGGGCCCGGGGCCCTGGACCGGGCCGCGGGGGCCCTTGATCCCCGGAATCCCCCCAAGGGAGGCCTTTGGGTTTATGCTTGCCTGGTTTAATCAGGGGTGTTGCTCAGCTCTCTAGCCCACATATCTATTCAGCCCGGTTAATTCGGGAACAAAAATTTTTTTTGGGGAATATAAAATCGTTTGGGGTTTTCCCAGTTTTTGGACTTCAATTTCTTGTTTTGAAGGGAATTTGGTTTGTTTCAGTAGTTAAAATTTTTGCGGACTATTCACCCGAACTTTTTTCTGGGGTCATCTCTCACGTATTTTCCTACATTATTCCCCTTTTGCCTTCGTGCATTTTGGGAGGTCACCCCAATTTTTGGTGCCCCTTTTAAGAGGAAAAAAGACAAGTTTTTAAATCGGTTTTCCCCGAAAGCCCAGCTGGGAGTTAGAACTTTTTTTTTTAATTTCATACATCCAGAAATAACGCTGGGGTGATCAGACTTTTATCCCTAGGAGGGCCCATTCCCGTGACCAGGGGTGTTAACCCCCGGGAAACGTCCTTCAGGGATTCTTCTGGTGTCCTTAAAATGAAGGGCCCTTAGCCGTGATTTTGGACTGGGAGGGAACCATTTTCCAAGTACTGCGGGAGTGAAGGGTTTTCCCGGAGCTACAATTTTAAGCCCTTTTGGGCAGTTCACATTTTTTTTTTAAAGGTTTTAAAATTTTTTTGTTCATTATTCTTTTCCCAAAATTAGAAAAAATTTTCCAACATGGAATTTAAAACATTCCAACTTTCCCTCGGGTGCAATTGGGGGGGGGGGGGGGGGGCCCGCGTTCCCAAATGGGTTTGTTTTTTTAGAAACTGTTCCGCTTTTACTATTGTCCAAATAATTTTGTTTCCAGAACCAGCAACTCTACCCGTTTGAAAAGCTGTTTATATTTCCCCATCCTTTAAACCCCATTCAGAAACGGGGCCAAAACAAAATATCAAAAGAAGCGCTATTTCACATTTCCGACCTGTACTGCACCATCTTTAAAAAAAGCATCGAAACCCCGCAAAAAGCATCAGCTGGGAATACCAATTGTATCATTGATTCTTTTCCCCGCAAGGAATTTTTTTTCTTGTTTCTTCCATCTTTAAAAAGGCTGCCGAAAAATTTCCCGGCCACCTTGTCTTATTTCCAAAACCCTGGTTGCTTTAAAAAACCCTTGTTTCTTTTTTTTCCCCCCTGTTTTTTTTACACTTTTTTTTTCTTATTTTTATTTTCCGCTGTTTCCCCAACCCTTTTATATAAATTTTTTCCCTTTTTTTTTTGGTTTTTCCGGTCTTGTTTTGAATTTTGGGGAAATTTTTTAAAGTTTTTTTTTTTTTTTTGTTTAAAATTTTTATTTACTTTGTTGAATGGTCTTTCCAAAAACTTTTTTTTTTTGTTTGTTTTTTTAAAAACCTTTCCTCTTTTCCCCAACCCCAATTCCAAAAAAACCCTTTTCTTTTTTTTAAAGATCCCAAAAAAACCCTTTTTTTTTTCCAAAAAAAAATTTTTTAAAATTTTGCGCAAAAGAGGAGTGCACTCTAATCTCGGTTTACATAAATCGTTGTTACACTCCCAAAAACAGGTTTTTTAAACCCTAAATTTAAAAACCCACCCCTTTAAATTGGGGTTAATGAAAATTTCTGGAGTGAGAGAGATAGAAAACGTAGAATAAACCCAGTGACAAGCAGTGGCGCCACGGGCACAATAAGAGAACATATATCAACAACAACTGTTGTCCAAAAGTTTTTAATATTTTACCAGATATTAGGAACAGTCGGAGCACGTATAGAAGTATAAATAAGGAGATTCTACTGGTACCTACGCCTAGTGCCAGACCAATTAGGTTGTGATGGATATGTGGGCCAGCAGGCTATTAGCAGCAACGGTCTGGTTGACTAGGCAGGCACCAGACAAGTCTGGCCCAGGGATGGGCTGCGAAAGTAGAGCCCTTGAAACTGTGTAAAGTATGTCAAAGGGATATCCATGTCAGCTACGAGGATGAGAAACTAAGGCGCTAAGACCGTGTATGGGGGTACTGAGCTGTTTACTTTGCTAGATTTTACACTGTTTACTAGTCTGTGTTCTTATCAAAGTTGAATACCCATTTCTGACTTTCCCTTGTATACCTATTGCCCTTAAACATGCAATCACTCCATTATTATTAAGTGCTAGTGGAATTTTACAATTCTTTATATATAAGGATCTCCAAGAATACGGTTCAGGTGCGGCATCAATGGGTATGTTTGGAGGTTTTGAGAATTTCATGGGATTAGTGCTTATGCCAATTACATATTACATGGGATGCAGAGATAATGAAAAAAGCAAATCTGTATTCTCCACTTTGCTTTTGTTAAGTGGATTACTGAACATTGATTTATATTGCTTTTAAAATTTCACTTTTTTCTTCATTGTCAGTGTATGAGCCTCTTGTGATTAATAGTTCACTTGTACAGCTGGTTCTTAACTTGCCTTTGGCATTTGTGTAGATATTTTCCCCAATATCCTGGACTTTTTTTTATTCATTTTGTGCGTCATTTGTCTGGTACTAAAGCTTACGTGTTTCTTCATGTCTGTAATCTGTCAGCTAAGGTTCTTTCCATCATTGTGAAATTCACGTAAGTTGTTCTGTACATTCTCTGATGGATATGTGGGTCAACAGACCAGCAGCAGCAACAGCCTGGTTGACCAGGCAAGCACCAGACGAGCCTGCCCATTGCCGGCTCTGGGGGTAGGAAATTCCTTGGAATTCATCATAGGTCTTATCACCATTTTGTGTTTCTAGTTTAATAAATGTTTCCCGTGTTCCTCTATTATGTATCACCATAAGAGCCTCGCCTGTGTTCTGCGCCTTCGTGTCTAACCTTTCATTAAGTATGCAGTCTGTCTTCTCCTCGTCCACTTGATATAAATTTATAAATATATCTATAGTATATATACATATATTATTTTATTATATAAATGTTATTTTATATATATTATTATATATAAATATGTTATTATATTTATATATTTTATTATATATATATATGTTACTATATTATATTTATTAAAATATGTATATATAATATATATATATATATATATATATATATATATATATATATATATATATATATATTATATATATAAATATTATATATATGTATATATATATATATGTATATATTATGTATATATATATGTATATATATATAATATATATATATGTATTATAATATATATATATATATATATATATATATATATATATATATATATATATATATTATACCACCCTGGGAGGTACTACCGTCCTGCCAAGTGAGTGTAAAACGGAATCCTGTAATTGTTTTACATGATGGTAGGATTGCTGGTGTCTTTTTTTTCTGTCTCTTAAACATGCAAGATTTCAGGTACGTCTTGCTACTTCTACTTACACTTAGGTCACACTACACATATATGTACATGGGTTTTCTTCTATTTTCTTTCTAGTTCTTGTTTATTTCCTCTTATCTCCGTGGAGAAGTGGAACAGAATTCTTCCTCCGTAAGACATGCGTGTTGTAAGAGGCGACTAAAATGCCGGGAGCAAGGGTCTAGTAATCCCTTCTCCTGTATAAATTACTAAATTTAAAAAGAAACTTTCGTTTTTCTTTTTGGGCCACCCTGCCTTGGTGGGATACGGCCGGTTTGTTGAATATATATCATTCAACAAACCGGCCGTATCCCACCGAGGCAGGGTGGCCCAAAAAGAAAATACGAAAGTTCTTTTTAAATTTAGTAATTTTTCAGGAGAAGGGATTACTAGCCCCTTGGTCCGTGAATTATATTTTTATTTATTTATTATCACCCCTGGCCGATTCCCACCAAGGCAGGGTGGCCCGAAAAAGAAAAACTTCACCAATTCACTCCATCATGTTCTTCAATAGTTGCTTTACACTACAGTTTTTAAACTGAACATTAACACCCCCCTTCAGAGTGCGCTATGTATTCCATTCGATCGAGTCCGTGCCGGTTTCCGAACCCCTCATAATGTTACTTGAATATTTATATATATATATATAATATATATATATATATATATTTTATATATATATATATATATATATATATATATATATATATATATTTAGAATATAGTAGGTTCTTTAAGAAAGACTATGCTCCTTGTTAATATTTAATACATTTAAGTCTGACCCGAGTCCTTTATCTCTTAGAGAACCAGGCACAACTACCTTCCCGAATGTGTGCGCTAATTGTGGTAGTATTCCCTGGATAGGAAACATGAAATTTTTCCTAGCCTATCCCACAGTGGAGGTATCTTTAGGTGCACCTAAAGATACTCTGTAAAAAAAATTTTTGCCTGTGGAGATTTTTGATTAACTTTTGTAGAGAGGTAGCAGGCAGGCATGCATAGCGCTAGATGGGCAGACAGGTTACGAGGACACAGAATCCTTTCTTTCCACTGTAGCTTGGATAGCTTACAGTTATAGATGGAAATGATAGTAAATGGTGGTAATAGCTATAATAGAGGTGGGTGGTGCTGGTGGTGGTCTAAAGTCTTGGGCCTGTTGGGTTTAGCTGAGTGGCGATGGTGGTAGGGATGGAGAGTTGGTCACAGGGCAGCGGCCTCTGTGAGCCTTTGGTCGTCAGCTATTAGCATTCGCCTTTTTTTCGGGGGCTGGGGAGAATTTTCCGGTTTATACTAACACTTCACTAATTTGGCAGACTCGCTGGCTAAGGGTGGTTTTTCCTCTTAGTAGTAGGGAAACAATGCCGATGGTGACACATCAAATCGCTAGCGCTCCCTCAATTAGAAGAATGTATTGCTCAGTGTTGACGGCCCCGTTCAGGGCAGGAGAAATATCGGAGCTGGAACAAATACAGAGATCGTTTACGGCTCACACTGAGCCAGTAAAGCACCTAAACTACTGGGAACGCCTGCAAGTCTTGAACATGTACTCATTGGAGCGGAGGAGAGAGAGGTACATGATATATACCTGGAAGGTACTCGATGGCTTGGTCCCAAATCTGCACACTGACAAGTATCTTCACCAGGTGCCAGATCAACCAGGCTGTGATGGATATGTGGAGCAGCGGGCCTCCAGCAGCAACAGCCTGGTTGACCAGGCGAGCACTAGACGAGCCTGGCCCATGGCCGGGCTCAGAGAATAGATATACTCTCGAAATTCTTCAAAGGTTCAAAGGTAAGGTAGCACTATATCACTGTGCCTTTCTTATTTGATCTCGTATTTTCTAGCTTTTATTCTGTTTCTTATGGCAACACCTTATCACACACCCAGGGTTTATGCAGATGAAGTTGCACTATCAGTTAGGTGTTTCATACTGTTTTTTTTTCTTTTGTAACACTGCTAAACCTCTAACAACCCGTTTTGGGATATTCCTACTGGCCTCGACCACTGTGCCTCGGGGGGAACCTTTTAATTACACAGTTTGTGATCATTTTGTCATGTAGGACAATTCGCGTGTTGAATATTTTATATGAATAACCCAGATAGACTAATATCCTATTTCTTCTCGTTTCAGACGAAGAAGCACAACCCAAACCACGTGAAACGGCCAATGAATGCCTTTATGGTTTGGTCGCAGATGGAACGACGAGAGATCGTCAAGTTTGCTCCAGATATGCATAATGCCGAGATCTCCAAACAGTTGGGAAAGCGGTGGAAGAACCTGACAGAAAATCAGCGACAGCCTTATATCCAGGAGGCGGAACGGCTGCGTCTGCTGCACATGCAAGAATATCCGGACTATAAATACCGACCCCGTAAGAAAACAAAATCTGGCAACGCGGTGAAGACTGTGGAGAAGGGTCGCGTTTCCAAGGCCAAGGACAAGACAAGTGCCAACAGTAATGCCCTAAAAGGTGTTAAATTAACAGCTGAACCCTCAAGGGCTCACGTTACCACTGGCATCTCAACAATCAACCACAATAAGCTCAAACTCAAGCTCAAGATAGACAAAAAATTCAAGGAGTCTATCCGGAACACTATGTACGTTCCCATTGCGCAGTGCACCTCTCCAGCCGAAGTTCCTGCTACGCCACACGAAATGCCAGCCTCTCCAGAGAGCGCCTCCCTCTACGACAACCATGTCACTACCACGTCTTTAAGCCGGAGCAGTAGTCGCGCCGCCTCCACAAGCCCATCCCCAGGAAAAGAACCCTTCCTCTACGGCCTTTACACTATCGAGAGCGCCCCTGGCCTCACCTCACTTCGACCAGAAGCTCTCGTATCGTCCACCACTGTCACTTCCACGGACGACGATGATGACAGTAAAGACGAGGATGAGGACGATGAAGAGAAAGAACACCTGCTGCTGTACAGTCGGAAACGGCATGCGGTGCGTGATGAAGTGTTTGCACCACGGCCCTTTCTTCCTACCTCTCTTTCTGGCTCTCGCGCCTCCATCCCTCCACCCATCAAGATGGAGCCTCTGGATATCAAGCAGGAGCCACCATCAGAGTCACCCTTAGCTGACCTCGACTCCCTGACAGATTTGCTGCAGATACCCTCCGACTTCAAGGTGGAAGTTGATGAAATTAACTCCGACCTTGACTTTGACGCGGTTTCCACGTCATCAGGATCTCACTTCGAGTTCTCCGATGTCTCGGACATGTTAAGTGATATTGGCGTTAGCAATGATTGTTGGGCTGACATTGGCATCATCAACTGCTGAACTGGGAGAGGTTCTTGGTGGCTCAAGACTGGGCTGTGCCCTCGA
>NC_069411.1:39041713-39049213 GCF_026875155.1 Cherax quadricarinatus | reverse complement strand
CTTGTAGTCCGTCTCGGTCAGACGTGCGTTCATTCGTTGTGAACTCGAGGATAAGGGATAAAGTACCATCCTCTTATTTCCTCCTGGGTACTTAGAGAAAACGTAGTGTAGTACAGTGCTGTTATAACACTGTAATGCACCATAAAACTAAGTAAGTTTATTCAGGTATACACAAATACAGTTACATAGATTATCATACATAGCACCATATGTGTAGAGAACCTAGGATAACCCAAAAAAAGTCAGTGACTTATTTTCTTAATTTTTTTTTTCAATGCACGCTCGTTTTCGTCGGTTATAAATTACAGTAATTACAACAGTGATAAATTCAGATTAGGAATGTTTTATCAGTAGACGGTGCAAAAACAGCTTCTCGCAGTGCCACTACCTGGTTATGGCTTGCCATATATGATTTTTGGTAAATATTTTTTCTCTCACTTGTTTGTTATGCTATCTTATTAAAACTTGGGCAAAATATGATGGAAAGATGCTTCTTAACGTACACTAGAAATGAAAGAAGTTGGAGGATAAATAACGGAGTTTACTTCTCGGCCATTAGACATCTCTTAAAACTAAAAAAAAAAAAAAAAAAAAAAAAAGAAAACCTGTTTACAGCGAACGGTTCGTAGGGGGTCTAGGATGGAGTCGTGCCATGTTAGTTTTCTCTGTTCAAGGTTTTTACATTTAGTTTACTATTACACTGTGCATTCTGAGGTATAATTAAAATTTTTTTGCTTAAAAATTAAAAAAAAAAAAAACTACATGCAGTTCGTAGGGGTCTGGAATGGATTAATCGTATTTACCTACAATCCAGTGGGGAAATAGGTTCGGGTCGCGACCAGAGTTTTGGACTGAATTATGGTCGTGACCAGAGGTTCCACTGTATATTATGTATATATACATATGTAAATATATGTATATTATACATATGTATATTATGTATATATACATATATATACACATGTATAATATATATAATTTCCTACTTATGTGATTTTCTTATTGAATCTTCACAATATTGAACCCTGATAGCTTTCCATGTGCTTTTGTAGCTCCATTTCTCTCTCCATAACCAAATTAGTTCTATGTGGTAACACTTGCATCTGTTACAACTGAGATGTGTGTGATAACAGCTGCTGCTGCTGTTATAACTCAGCACTATGTGGTAACACCTATTTGTTATGACAGATTAGCTATGCGTTGTAACACTACTGACTGTTGTTACAACACAGCTCTATGGTAACATTTGTTTCTGTTGCGAGAACTCGGCTCTGTGTGGTAACACTTGTTTCTACTGGTTTGATAACAGACTGTTTATCACGAAGAATCGCTTCCTCCCATCCCCTTCCCCCCCAAAAAAAAAATCCTCTTAGTAATAATACTAATTAGCTTACTAGGTCCTTCCCTTGTCTCACCTTGTAACTGTTCATTATTGTGTTTTTAGGCCATAAACTGGTTTCATGGATGTATTTAAAGTTCGGATATATCTTGTGTGAAATAGACGGGACTGTTGTGTGTTTCGGTATATGGTGGGGGGTCCTGAGTGTGTTCTTCAGCATGGCTCTTTCATTTGATCATTGTTAAATATTTTGTACTAGAAGAACATATTAAGGAATATGCCTAGACCCTCTGTCGGTTTCTAGACAAATATATAAAAGCTCTGGATGCCACGCTTGTAGGTACCGGTACCACAGAATAATGCTGAAGTCATTTAAGGTTTCTATGCACCAAGTTATTTGTCTCTAGAAATCTTTAATGGCATCTAGATGTCATTCGGTTGTTATCGATATCGCCTAAGAGTTAATGTGAATTAGAGCAATAAGGAGTATTTTGTAGGTATTACAACCTATTCCTTTGGCTATGTAATATTTATAAATGATTTAAGTAATTAGAACAGGGAAAATTAATTCCATTGTAGCCATGTTAATCTAAGGCTCACTTTTGTTTGGTACACTTTGGCACGATTGTATACTTGTACGTAACCCGAGTGGATCTCCACATTATTCAGCCCATTTTAGCCGATCATTTGAAGTGGATTTTCGTCAATGTTATTACGATGGATCTGGAAATCTGAGAGGCAATATGTAAATGTATCGCCCTGATGCAGAGTTGTAACGACTTCAGTTTGTCCATTCGCTTAGCAGTAATGAACCAGCTACACTACTTCCTTCAGAACAGTTAATAGTATCTCCTATCTGTTATTGGAATCTCCTAGCAGCCGTTAGGCTCCTGCAATTACCAAGAGCTCCTAGCAGGTACTGGAACCACCTTTCCTCAGACAGAGACGCTCCCTTCAAGTGCTGGAATTTCTTGTATATTCCAAGGAGTCCTAGCAGTTACTGGGGAGACTTGTTGCTGGGTGCTCCTGACAGAAAAACTGGAAAGACTTCTTTGTTGTCACGAGCTTCCAGGAGTCAGTGTAAATACCTGTTTTAATGTGTCACCAGGAGCTTCTTGGAGTTACTGGAACCCCAAGCCTCTTTGTAGCAGTTTCCAGCAATTCATGTGCCTTGCATGGCTTATTGCTGAAAACTTGAGACATTTACGGGGACTATTTTTATGTCTTCGGGAACTGCTAGTATCTGCTAAAATGCATTTTTATGTTGCCAAGAATTCTAGCAGTCACAGGAAATAAAATTTGAGTGTCGATAGAAGTTCAATGCAGATCTTGGAACGGCGGAGATGTCTCTGAAGCTTTTAATTGTTACTGGAACATTTTTGACTGACCTTGCTGCTTCGAGCATTCAGGAGACTTACGTGACAGCTTGAGCTTTGAGCGGTTATTGAATCATTTTCGACTGCCCAAGGAACTTTGAGCAGCCACTTGAGTTTCTTATAAAACTGCATCCGGAGCTTGTAACAGTCGGTGAAAACTTCACGGCTGTCTTCGGAATTTGTGAGCTTTCGATACTCGGTGGAACGTTCCTGTTTGTATTTTCTAGCAGTTCCTGGGATTTTTTTTAATGTTACAAGGAGCTCCTAGCAGTTAGGACCCGTAGCAAAATAGCCGGCATTGTCGCCGCGTCTTCCTGAAAGAGTACAATGAATGTGACCTTCAGGTCGGCTCGTGAATTCCGGGACGACTCTCACGGGCAACCTCAGGATTTCTCTACTTCTAACAATTAGAGAGTTTTATTTGCATTTCATCTGCGTATTTTTTAATAGATTAATCCATTTATTTTGCGTCGAAGTATTGGTGATAATTTCAGTATATTGTTTCAAAGATTATTTTCATATCAGTGATTTCATTTGGGTATTAAATTTTCCGGAGAATCAATCGGTTTCTGCGATCTGGTCGACTGGTCACTCTGTCCCCCCCCTCTCTCCTCCCTCCTCTCCCACACCGTAACTCTTCATATCTGTGTTCATACCACATTTACTTCAGTCATTCCAAATGGTGTTTTTTTTTTTTTGTACAATCTCGTATAAATAGCTGAATTGACGTTGATTGCTTTCTTACAACACCAGTTCTCCTTAGGGAAAGGGAATTTCTTTAATTGGATAACTCTGTGAACTATGTGATTTATTTTCCTTCAGGCCATTTCTGTGATTAAAATAGTTTAGAGTATTATGAGACATGTTCAATTAACAACATAACGTTTCTGGCAATACGTAGCCAACTTTGAGGAATCAGGACCAAAAACGCTTTGGCGCTGATATCCGTCGTTCCCAAATGGGCAAAAATAACAAAGCAGGCTTACATTTTCTCAAGTTGATTCATCAGTTTTTTTTTCTTACAATTTTTAATGTAAATGTTAGGTATAGTGAAGGTAGATTTGGCTGCTCTTTTTTTTTTTTTTAACCATAAAATTGTTCTTTGTGGAAGGACACCGCAGCTCCGTATTAAGAAAAAAAGTGTTGCTTTTACCTCCCATTTATAAGTAATATGAGGGTATATATATATATATATATAATATATATATATATATATATATATATATATATATATATATAATTGTTACTCATAAATTGATTTGGCGCGATTTATATATAGGAAGAATTTGGATGTATACCTTAAGTAAAGGGGTGAAAAGTACTGAGAATAGTAAGCTATACTTTACTGTGTTAATTCTATCAGGTATTTCTCTCTCTCTCTCTCTCTCCCTCTGTCTCTCCCTCTGTCTCTCCCTCTGTCTCTCCCTCTGTCTCTCCCTCTGTCTCTCCCTCTCTCCCTCTGTCTCTCCCTCTCTCTCTCCCTCTCTCTCCCCCCTCTCTCTCCCCCTCTCTCCTCCTCTCTCTGTCCCCCCTCTCTCTCTCCCCCCCTCTCTCTCCCCCTCTCTCTCCCCCTCTCTCTCCCCCCTCTCTCTCCCCCTCTCTCTCCCCCTCTATCTCCCCCTCTATCTCCCTCTATCTCTCCCTCTCTCTCTCCCTCTCTCTCTCTCTCTCCCATTATCTCTCTTCCTCTCTGCCATTATCTCTCCCTCTTCCTCTCTGCCATTATCTCTCCCTCTTCCTGTCCCTCAATAATTGTGTCAATCGAGAGATAGAGAGAGAGACTCATATAGGCTCATCAGGTCAGATTTAGCTGTCACCACCATGCACAAACTAGGACCCGGCAATGACTCGCGGACAAGGGCCAGTCGAATGGTCTTCATGTGAGCGGTGGAAAATGTCTCGCAAAATGTCTAGCCTTTGTGACATCCGCGACTTTCCTGTGATCGCTGCTTGGGTCACTCGTCCTGATCCTTGTTACCCCCTTTTGAATGGAAATATATATGTAATTGTGTGAGTGAGTGCGTGCGTGTGTGTGTGTGTGTGTGTGTGTGTGTGTGGGTATACGTGTGGCAAAACCGTCTTTCTTTTTCTCACATGCACTGAGGTCACAGTTTTTTTTATCTTGGTTGTTTTGCACACATGCATAGATGTCACCCGCTCATTGTTATTGTATGCCCAACATTTACTTTGTTTTGTTTTATTCTCATTGGTTGTAAAAAAAATTGCATATTAATATAACCTACTTCATAAAATTATCACATACATAACGAGATCTGAATCGGCATTTTTTCCACGTCGAATTATATATATATATATATATATATATATATATATATATATATATATATAATATACATATATATATATATATATATATATATATATATATATAATATACATATATATACATAACATACACATACACACACACACACCACTGTAAAAGTCATTTTCCATAAGTATTTTCATCCTCAGTGATATATGAGAGTAACATTACAGTTGGTCAAAAATCTAAAGTGCTTGACGCTTCCTGTTTTATGAATCATCCAGTGACATAACGCATGAATGTATGATGCTTTGAATGTTGTGACATCAGTATTATACCTGCCAGACATGTCCAACGTGTAAAAAGTTGTGCGTATTTTGTGCCCTTTTACACTATCACAGGCAACCCTTATTTTTTGTAATGTAAAAAAGAAAATATAATAGTTATTAAAAGGCAAGGGTAATTCACTAATAATCCAGGGTAATTTAATTCCAGTAATTGGAATTTACGTAAACTCATAGTACATACACACCTAGTGACCTATATTTCTGGGTATACATATCTTTGAAAGCAAATAAACCTCACTTTCTTTTGTAACTCGTAAATTCCAACTAAAAATTTCAGAATTAAAAAACACAAACTCTAAATGTATAAATATACTTCTTAATGTTGGTGCATACTGTATGATTTCTGAAAAGTGATAAATTTTTAAATATCAGACATGCCAAGCCACTGATGATATTCAAGTCACTTGTTTTTTCTATGCTAGAGTGCTCTTGTACTATGTGTACTCTTGTACTCTAATAGCTCCGTTAGTCAGGCGAAATTTTTCACCGCTCGCATAGATTTAATCGAGCACCAAAATTACTGAGATCGTTTGAAGTCCCTCGACCTGTACTCTGGCCAAGGGCCTTGCTGTGAGGGTAGGAAAACTCTAAATCCTGGAAAATTCTTGAGGAGTGGTTCCAGATCTGTACACACACACAAATTGCTTCTCATGGAAGTAAGAGACTTGGCCAAATACCCCCTAGTGAAAAACAGGGGCGCAATGAGCATATTAAGGGAAAACTCAAAGTATGAAGGGGCCAAGGATTTCTCAACATCCTCCATACAGACCCCTGTATGTCTTCAAGAAGGAACCGTACAAGTTTCTCTCACAAGTCAGTGATCTGATAATCCAGGCTGTGGTACTTACGTTGGACTTCTTGCGGCTAGCACCAACAGCATGGGAAGACCTGGTCTGGGGGCTAGTAACTGGAAGGAATTTAAATACTTGAAAGAGAATATAAGTATCACTGAATTTATATGCTATTTATGTAAATGGAGGTAGGTACTGAACCAACCTCAATTGTTGTTACAAGAAAATGCATACATACCTAAGTTCGCAATTATGACTAGGCCTGATTTTTTATCTTCAAGTATTGAGGTTAAGTGACCTGGTGTTTAGTGTTTTTTATAGCACAATATTTTAATGATGCTAGATTGAATAATATTTTCAGTATATTTAAAAAAATGGCTTTGCAAGGTTCCAAATATAATGAAAACTTAAGACAAATGCAGGATACTTTTAAGTATCTTGATTGTGTTGGACCTGTCTCTTGTTTATCTAATTGTCGGTGTTGTATTTCATTATTACATTCATACTTACATGATGAAAGATAGCGTTGGAAACCTATTAAAATAACTTATTTTTTGGATATTGCCACTGATAATGCAACTGGACACTTTTTTGACAAGTGTGCACTTGACATTCCAGTATCCCGAACTGCATCATACATTGCTGCGTTACATCAGTGAATGACTCGTTATGTATCAGTGTCACACACCTTATAAAAGTAACCACCTTGGCTCTAAACCAATCAACCCAACTACCCACCTCCCTCCCTTGTAAGATGTTCCCTGTGGGCGAAAGTACTTAACGTTTTGACGTTTTACAGTGGTTATTCTGCATATATGGATATATATATAATATATATATATATAATATATATATATATATATATATATATATATATATATATATATATATATATATATTATATATAATATATATATATAGGGGGTACTAGTTTGAATTTGAGGGGGTAATTAAATAAATCTGGCTGACGTCATCTCTTGGTAACATTAGACCTGAGCCATATTATTTAATAAGAAATTATTTTGCTTATAGCTGGTGCACTTTCAATTGACTGTTTACTCTTCGCCATAAGGTGCGACCCCTCCCCTTCCTACATGGCATCGTTCAGTTGTAAACCCCCTATCTCCTGCTCCCCCCTTTCCCCTTGCCAAATTCAGTAATACATGTTCTAAAGTGAAGGTCTGGTTTGTGTTTCCACAAATTTATTGCTGCAATGTTTTGATTTGGTTTTTAAGTTTTAATATTGTCAAAGTCTTTAAATATTGCTTTTGTAGTTTGACACCAGCGATAGCCAAAACTTTTTTTTATAACTAATATGGTCGAGGCTTTTGTCTCGTGAGGTATAGGTAATGGATGACCCTCTGAATTAGTGTCACTGACC
>NC_069411.1:38951713-39036713 GCF_026875155.1 Cherax quadricarinatus | reverse complement strand
TTTATAACAAGTGCAATTTGATTTAGCCTAATCCGACTAAATATATTTTATACAAGTTTACAATTTAATAATAAACAATGAAATGTATTTTTTTTCGTTAGATTCAGAATGATTTTTACGAAATTATTGCATACACAAATTTTCACTTGCCTAGTTGGCAAGAAGTGCATTACTATTGAAGCCAAAATAGCTAGTTTTACCTATTCAGCACATGTATAGTATATAACATGACCAGTACATCAGTTCACGAACTACTAAAGCCCTCGCCGTCTATATGCAAGGAGCTGGAGATACTCCCTCCTCACCCCTCACGGGAGGTTCCTTGATGCTGGTGAGGGGCTCTTTATTTAGGGAATTGGATCTGTGCTCCAGTTCCCTGAAGTGAGCCTGAATGCCTTCCATCCCCCTCCCCCCACATGCGCTGTATAATCCTATAGGTTTAGCACACTCCCTTGATTATAATAATCCCTCTCCTCAAATCAAAATTAATTCACTCCAGCCCTTCCTTTTCCCCATGATGCCTGTGATGGCCTTGATTCAAAGAATTGGATTTCCTTAGATTGAATCTTATTTCTTTGGGTGCTGTGTGATTATTATTATTATTATAATCAAAAAGAAGCGCTAAGCCACAAGGACTATACAGGGTGCTGTGTGA
Organism: Cherax quadricarinatus; assembly: GCF_026875155.1. Lineage (NCBI taxonomy): Eukaryota > Metazoa > Arthropoda > Malacostraca > Decapoda > Parastacidae > Cherax > Cherax quadricarinatus. The sequence continues at coordinate 39,036,058 of NC_069411.1, read as the reverse complement.
ACCTTGTGGGTTTAGTGTTCCCCAATGAATGTAATAATAACCCTAAGGTTTAGCACTTCCCCTGTGAATATTCAGCCTAGTTTATCAGGCCCTGAGCCTCCAGGAGGCCTGGTCATTGAGTTGCAAGGACAATGCCCCCTAAAAGACCTCAGGGGTCAACATCCCCATGGCCCAGTCTTAGACACACTCCTGGTGGATCAAGACTATCACCCAGGCTTTTACAGCTGGGAGAACACATTCCTATGCAAGCCCACAGAACATATATTCACCAGGACATTGTCCTGACATAAGTATTAATCTTTCGATGATCCATGTTTTATATGAAACCCACAGAGAAGCAGTGTCCTTTTTGGTGAACTTTTTCTAACAGATTTTGTTGTGCTCAAAGGAATTGCAACTGCCCCCTGCATTGGATCAGGCCTCTTCAGGTACTATTTCCCCAGGAGATATGACCCATATGGGTTAGTGCTTCCCTATGAAGATAATCTTTTATCTGCTTTTCTTGGTTTATTTGCATGTTAAAAAAACTTTTATACTAGAGACCATTCTGGGACACGACAGTTTCGTGCTCTTCCGTACATTAAAATTATGCCAATAATAAACGGTATTGTATGACTTCATAGCAAACAAGACGGGTAGCAATTGGCCTGTTGACCTGGTCGTAATGGGTTTGGAGTGAAAATAAACAACAGTAGTATTTAACTTTTATTTTCCTTCACCAATTATATAATGTACACTATGTACAAGACTGGAGCTGTATAGCCCTTGTGGCTTAGCGCTTCTTTTTGATTATAATAACAAGACTGGAGTATAAGTGTACCATACAGTGATAGAGGGAATCGTCCTTCAACCAGCTAGAGGCAAGTCTGGCAAATGTTGACCACGAGTGACACGTCATCATCTCAGCACTTGGCAGGCTCATTTGTGATTGGTTAATGAACCAAGGTATTGATTTAATAATGGAGCCCCAAAAGATCGTTAAACCCTTAGCACCCGGTTCGTTCGTTGGGAGGAAGCTTATATGGGAGTGTGTGCATATGCCAAATAAAGTGTAACACTTTGCATGCCATATTACTCGACACCTGTTTGTGGTAAATTATAACATGACAGACTATTACCATTTAAAATAGTTATGGAAGACAACAATGTATTAAAATCCATTATGTATTTGAATACACATTAAGTGACACATCTGATGAATATTTAAATACCATGCTGCCAGCAGTAACAGCCTGGTTGATCAGGCCCTGATAAACTGAGAGGCGTGATCATGGGGGCACTGACCCCCTATTAAAATAAATTATAAGAATTAGCAAGGAGATATGAAAGTTAAATTATAAATTTTAAATTATGAAAAATAAAAACATTAGTAAACTGAATAACAGATAAGGTAAAAAAAAAAAAATACTTAAAATGATTTGTTCTAACTAGGTATCGCTGTATACTAGCAGCCCTCTTCAAGGCAGCAGAGGTACCCAAGCTAGAAAACGTTTAGAACACACTGCATGAATAAATTTAGGGCAGGAGAAATATCAAGAGCTGGAACATATTGTATCTGGCCCACAGAACCAATAAAGCATCTAAATTACTGGGAATGCCTGTCTAAATATTTACTTACTGAAGCAGAAGAGAGAGATGATAAGTGACCCAAGTCTGGAAACAGGCAAAATTGCTAGTTTCTAATTTATCTTCAGCAGTTTCACCTCTTCAAGGCACATTGTGACTAGGTTGATCTTCAGTCTACACAAGTAAATTTCTTCATGTTTGCAATAAGGCCATCAGGTTTTTTTTTTATAACCTTAGTGTTCACTGGTGTAACAATTTCCTTCAACACTCTCCTTAGAGTTCACAGCTGTACTGTTTGGCAATCAAACCTAGCTTACATCCTATCTCAGCCATAGACATACCAGAGTTTAATAATTTCTAACTTGGCATTTAAATTAAGAGGCTTACAAGTCCTCTTTATATCATGACTACCCTTAGAGGTCATTGTAATTAACACAAAAATTATGTATAATATACATCATACCTTAAAACGTTTGAAGCTTTGGAAAATTTCCTGAATAAATGTTGCAGAATCCCTGACTCAGCAGTCAAGTGTATAAGGTCAAAAATAACACCAAAAAAAAAAAAAAAACAAGAACCACCAAACACAGTAAACAATGGATATAATCGAAAACTGCTAAATTAGCGGAATGCTGAAAAGTGGAATACCGTAAAGCAAAACTACTGTATTGCTATTAAGATGAAGCTAAATTTTTGACTACAAAGTTTCGTATAGAATTAATAAGATTTAAATTTTGATTTAAAGTTTTTCAGTCTCCTCTGGTCTGCAGTATTTCCCAGACTGAAATCCTGTTGTGGGTTTAACTGAGCAGGAAGGTGAACTTCTCCAGGCCGAGGGACTGACAACCTCAAATTCTACGACTTTAAGGGTGATGGACTGATTACATCGTCTTCACATCTCTACTGTTCCTGCCTACTTTCTGTATTCGACTGAAGAAGCCTACTGTGTAGGCGAAACGTTTCGGAATAAAGTTGTCTAACTGTTGCATATGTGTCTTACCTAACAACATGAGCAGGAAGGTCGTGAGTGAACAAAGCCAATAAATACTCTGATAAAATAAATTGTGATGGCTTCCCACCTTGAGGCATTTTAATATCCTGCACTCGACTCTTGGTAAGGTTTGAAATGCCTTACATTTAGCTGGCTGTTAGATTAGGAATAACCCTACTGATTTACTGATAGCTTTGTCCACTATGGAAATGATCATGTTAGAAGTCATACTGAATAAATTAATGATGTACTATGTGACTCATGAAGTGAGAACTGATTACATAAAGTCTTCAAGCTTTAAAATTCAAGAAAATGATTGGCTGACACTAACAGCCTTCATGCAAGTTCAGCACAACAAGTTTATGATACATCTGAATCAAACAATCAAGACAGTTGAGTATGGGCAAGATTCAGGACAGATTGCAGTAATTAGGACAGTGTGTGTAATTACAACTGCTTAAGAGTAGTGTGATATCCCAAGCAAGAGAAACGATAGTTATAAATCAATAGAAACAGTAATCCAAGTCTAAACAAGTACTTTAATACAGCACTACACCATGTCAGGCAACACTTTTCCTGTTTCCTGACGAACCTTACCAAACCTAACTAATTATCACTTGAAAATTATAATTTTCAGCATACTAATTTACATAATTGATTATGCATATATAATCATCTGAGTGAGCATGAGACTTCCTCGGAAGACCAGTTGCATGAACAGCCACTTATCTTCAATTTAATGCATACTAAAGTGAACTTTGTATTCACATTTATATATACATATTTTTTTGTAAGATTTTTATGCATGTTGTGTTTTACTTCTAGTGACATATACATTCACATCTATGTCCACTGGATGCACTTTACTAGCTTATTTGTAAACTAGAAAAACATTTACTGCATGCAGTTCAATTGCCAAGATAAATAAAAACTGACAAATATAAGACTACAGAGCTGAAATTATTCCAGCAACAATAACATGTCCTAGGGGTTCGGGAGGAGACATTGGAGTAAGAAATACACACATTGGATGTCTTGGAGGCTTATAATTAAGAGTCTTGAGGAGAAAACCCAGGCCTGCCTGTCGAGCCTAGCTTTGAACTGAGACCCCTCAAGGAAGGTTCCTTGATGTTGGTGAGGGGCTCTTGATTTAGGGAATTGGATCTGTGCTCCAGTTCCCCGAATTAAGCCTGAATGCCTTCCACATCCCCCCCCAGGCGCTGTATAATCCTCCGGGTTTAGCGCTTCCCCCTTGATTATAATAATAATAATTTGAACTGAGAAGGGAGCCTATCTATAAAGTAGCTGGGATTATGTAAGTATACTACACAGTAACACTACTGACAGCTCGGCAATGCTAACATATGGCGTCCCGACATACAGCTAACTTATACATAGGATAGACTGTAGGCATTATGTCTCTGGGCTGATTCTATACAGTGCCAATGTACAAAACAGCTGAACATAAAAACTGTACTTAAGGATGATAACTGATTGAAATGCATTACAAATTATGATATATCACAAATCATTGTAAATCATAGAATCAGTGGTGGTACAGATTAAAAAAAAAAAAAAAGATCAACAAAGAGAAAGAAGATCAATCTGTATTCATGTGATTTACAGATTCTGAGGAAGTATATTTACAAAATAGAAAGTGTTTAACAGAAAAGGCAAACTTGGTGCACACAAGTCTTTTACTGTTAATTCTCAGAATTCAGAAAGAATGTGAACACAAATTTTTTTTTCTGAACATTAATAAGTTGATATAGTAAACATACAGTTGCAATACTCTCTAGACTATATAATCTATAGAGATTATTTACATTTAACCCCAACTCTGCTAGGGTGAGATTTATATATGTAGAGTGGTTATCATCTCATGGGGGGTCAAATTTTGCTGCAATGGCTAATACATGCTGTGATTGAAGAGGATCTAGATTGGTATTTACAACTGAAACTTGGGGATTCCTCATTGTCATGAATGTAAGGAGTAACAATCATGTTTGTCTGGTTGTTAGAGGTAGAGGGTACTAAGTCAGGAGGATTGTCAGAGTGTTGCATTTCTTGGGATGTTAGGAACCTCATCATCATTGCAAACTAACTTCATATAATCTAAATGTGATTCTTTATACTGACTAGTACTGATTTCTCGAACTTTATAATTATTGCCACTATGTTTTATTCAAGTTAGTTAGCATAACTCTTGAACCTACTTGAATTTTGGTTGGCTTTGCTTGAGCTAAGCTAGTACAAATCACTATGAAATCAGGATTGTAAACCATACCACAGATGGGGATAGAACCCGCGATCAGAGTCTCAAAACTCCAGACCGTTGTGGGTTCTATCCCCGTCCATGGTATAGTTCGTTTGCAATCGTGTCATTACGATTTCGCGAGTCATCAGGATTGTAGTTTGGTTATGGATTAGAATACAACAACTCACATGGTAAGCACATATCTACATCATACAATGCATAAAGTCACATATGGAAGCACATTGAATGTCAGGTATAACCTCATCCCAGGTTGTACTATTGGGTACCTTTTTTATTAGTTTTTTATTAGTTCTTTCTGCTACACCATTACTGACAGGATAGTGAGGAACAATAGTTGATTTAGAGATCTTGTACGAAGTACACAACTTTTCAAGAATCTCATTACAGAATTCATCTCCATTATCTGTTACAAGGGACTTTGGAGTTGTATGCCTGCAGATTATACCTTCCTTAAATGCTTTAGCTACTGTATCAGCAGTCTTATCTGCAATAGGAACTCTCAATATCTGGTGAAATGGTCAACCAAAACACAGATGTTTGTTGCCCTGGAGGGAACATTGGAAATTAGTTACCAAATCTAGTGCAACTCTTTCCCAAGGTTTGCTAATAGTGGGATACACCTGAACTGGATTAGGGCCACTAACATTACTTTTATACTGTGTCTGCAATACAGACACTACATTACTTAACATACTCAAAAATATCAGTTGCCATACGAGACCAAAAGTATTTCAATCTGGCTTGTTTTACATTATGCTCCATACCAGGGTGTGCAACACCTGATAAATCATGAACTAGTTGTAAGGCTACATTCACTAGTGATTGGATTTACTAAAGGGTATACCTTGCTGCTAGGAGTACATAACTCAGCTGTGTGATACAGTAACTCTTGGTTCATAATATTCACTGATTGGTGCTGGTGGCTTCACAGTGAGAGTTTGGTCTTCCTGTAGCAGGAATCGAATTACACCAGACCACTTGGGATCTGTTCTTTGAGCATTCTTTACATCCTTGGCACTAAATGGAGGATCTGCTATTATTGTACTAATATGTAGTGATAAAGGATCTGACTACATATGATTTGCCAGGTAAGTGTTCAAAAGTTGGATCAAACTCTTGGATAGTCAAGGATCATCTGGTTAATCTTCCAGTAGGTTGCTTATTCTGGAATAAAGGAATCAGTGGAGACATGAACAGGGTACTGTATAATTACATTCAGCCTATGTAAGGATTTGACTAGCAAATGTAACTGCGGTGTACTTGTCATCAGTCTTCTGAGCTTGGACGGCACCTATGCCAATTAAACTAGCATCAGTTGTTAGGTAGAAAGGCTTAGAAAAATATGGGAATTTCAAAATAGGGTGTAAAGCATGGGTGGTGAATGTTGCAACTAGGAGAAGGCTGGAGGGAGTGAAGATGTCATGTCTGAGAGCAATGTGTGGTGTGAATATAATGCAGAGAATTCATAGTCTAGAAATTAAAAGGGGTTGGGGAAACCCAAAAATGTTACCCAGAGGGCGGGAAGGGTTGTCAAGGTGGTTTGGATTGTAAAAAAAGGGAATAAATAAATGACTTTGATTATTATTATTATTTAATCAAAAAAAGAGTAAGCCACAAGGGTTAAAGCGCTGCGGGTGGGGAAGGAAGCAAGGGATTGGAGGGCAGAAGGGGGGGGGAGATCAGGGGTTACAAAAAACAGGGGGGCAGGGGATAGTACAGGGGTATGGGTAGCAAGAGATTAAATTTAAAAGGGCTAAAAGTATCAGAATTTGTAAAAGTAAGTCAGTCTTTGTAAAAAAGTCAATGAGAGGTCCGGTTTAAAAGGGGGCCCCTCAGCGAAAAGGGGAAAGGTAAAGAAGAGCAGGGGGGGGCGAAGACGACGACAGGGTAAATTTTCGTCTCGTGATAAGTGGGCAGTCCAACAGAATGTGGCTGACTGATAATGGAGCTTGGCAATTCTCACAGAGAGGAGCAAGACGCCCTCTCCATGAGATATCCATGAGTAAGACGAGTATGGCCAATGCGAAGACGGGAGAGAGTAGTCTCCCAACCTCGACACTGGTGATAAGACGGCCAGTAACCTATACTCGGTTTAATAGACTGAAGTTTGTTGCCGAGCATAGTAGACCAACGTTGTTGCCAACGGGTGTGAAGGTGGGAAGATATTACAGCAAAATAGTCCGTACATGGAATACCTCTATAAGAAAACTGGTAGGTCATGTACTGCTGACCGCTCAGCAGTGTCTGCCTGTTCATTGCCCTGTACGTCAACATGACCAGGGACCCAACAAAAAACAATATCTTTATGCTTAGTAAAGATGCGGCGTAGCCAAAGTTGGATACGAGGACTAAGGGGTGAGGTGTATCAAATTTTTGTATAGCCTGTAAAGCACTAAGGGAGTCTGAGACAACCACAAATGATGACACAGGCATAGATGCAATACGGATAAGTGCTGTAAGGATGGCATATAATTCAGCAGTAAAAATACTAGCTGAAGATAGTAAATGCCCTTGTACGACGCTGTCCGGAAACACTGCTGCGAATCCTATGCCGTCAGAAGACTTAGAGCCATCTGTGTACACAGCAATGGCATGAGAATGAGAGTGAAAGTGGTCAAGAAAAAGAGAGCGGGAAGCGACCGTAGACAGTTGGGCTTTCGAGCAAGGGAGGGAGAAAGAACAGACTCGAACAGCTGGAACTTCCCAGAAGGGTAGGGAAAAGTGAGATGCTACATGTACATAGAAAGGTGGTAGTTGAAGAGAAGACAAGAGCGAATGAAGGCGAAGAGAGAAGGGACGGAGTAAGCAGGGGCGGCGAACAAATAAAGAATGTCTACTAATATCAGTGACCATTCTATAAATGGAAGGATTGCGGAGATCATGAGAGCGTACATAGTAGCGCAGGCAATGGGCATCACGGCGATCGGATAAGGATGGAACGTTCGCTTCTGCATAGAGGCTTTCGACAGGGGAAGAGCGAAAAGCACCAAGGCATAAATGTAATCCTTGGTGATGAATGGGGTTAAGGCTAGAGAGAGTAGCAGGAGATGCCGCTGAATAGATCTGGTCACCATAATCAAGTTTCGATAAAATAAGGGTGGAATGTAGGTGAAGGAGGGTTCGACGATCAGCTCCCCACGAAAGATGAGCAAGGGTTTTAAGAAGGTTCAGCCGGCTGTGACAAGTTGCCTTCAGAGGTAATGTGAGGTTTCCAGGATAACCTACGATCAAAGAGGAGGCCCAGAAACTTGACTGTATCACGTTCAGGGATACGGGAGCCATAGAGGTACAAAGGATGATCGGAGATGACAGAGCGTCTAGTGAAAGTGATTTGGTGGGTTTTAGTGCTGGAAAATTTAAACCCATGTGTGGTGGCCCAATTGGAAACACGGTCGACTGCATGCTGGAGAGAAACTGTAAGGAGGTGACAGTCAGCACCTGCACAGGCAATAGCGAAGTCATCAACATAGAGTGATGACCAATATATTTGATGGAAGACTAGAGGCCAAATCATTAATAGCAAGGAGAAAAAGTGTTGTGCTCAGAACACATCCCTGGGGGACACCTTCAGCTTGGATAAAGTCCGGGGAGAGCACATTATTAACCCGAACACGTGGAAATGCCTGTCAGTTAAAAAGTTCTTAAGGAAGGATGGTAGATTGCCTCGAAGGCCTAAGGAGTGGGCTTGGGCTAAAATATTATACCTCCAAGTTGAGTCATATGCCTTCTCAAGGTCAAAAAATATGGCAATAACTGAGTGGTTATTCGCAAAGGCATTACGAAACATACGTTTCCAGCGCAGTAAGGGTTATGGTAGAACGTCCCTTACGAAAGCCATATTGACGAGTGGAGAGACTGTTGTGTGTCTCTAAATACCACACTAACGTCTATTTACTAGACGTTCATTACTTTGCAAACTGCACTGGTAAGAGCAATGGGACGATAGTGGGAGGTTCATGTCCCGTAGTGCTGGTTGCGGAAAGGGAGAACAATGGCGGATTTCCACTAGCTGTGGAAGAACTCCTTGTGACCAAATAAGATTGTAAGGCGTAATAGGACTGCAAGGGCTGACTGATGTAAATGTTGTAGCATACAAATATGAATGTCGTCGGGCCCAGCTGCGATGATCGACAAGCTGAGAGTGTTGCCTCCAGTTCTTGAAGTGTAAAGGCACATTATACTGTTCTTCCTGAGAGAAGAAAAGTCCAAGGGTGCTAACTCTTGGCAGACTTTGAGAAAGAAATGAGGGCATAGATGGATCCCTGAGAAATAGGGACCAGATGATTGCCAATTTCATTGGCAACATCTAGTGGGTTTGCTATATCAACACCGGCAACCCGCAGAACAGGAGCCGGGTCAGGAGAATATTTACCACTCAGTTTTTGTACTTTTTTCCAGACTGCACTCATAGAGGAAGCAGAGGTGATGGTGGAGACATAATCTCGCCAGCAAGTGCGTTTAGCGTCACGGATGACACGGCGAGCGATCGCACGCTTCTGTTTAAAATCAAGGAGTCGCTCTGTGGTTCTATTGTACCGGTACCTGCCCCATGCAGCGCGTTTCAAACGTACTGCACGAGCACAAGCAGGAGACCACCAAGGCACGCATTTCTGAGAATGCCTGCCCGAAGTAGAATGACTTTGAGAGTGTATAAATCTGTAGTGGAGGGAAGGTGGGGTAGGGGATGGCCTAGGAAAAGTTGGAAGGAGGGGGTAAAGGAGGTTTTGTAAGGGGCTTGGACTTCCAGCAAGCATGCTTTAGCATATTTGATAGGAGTGAATGGAGACAAATGGTTTTTAGAACATGAAGGGATTCAGGGAAACTGGCAGGCCAGACTTGAGTCCTGGAGATGGGAAGTACGGTGTCTCCACTCAGAATGAGGGATATTATTGTTGCAGTTTTAAAGCTGTAGTGTAAGTACACCTTTGGCAAGACAGTGTGGAGTGAGCGATGAAAGTTTTTCAATTTCAGGCCACCCTTCCTTGGTGGGAAGCAGCCAATGTGTTAATAAAAAGTAATTCAAAATAGGGACAGATATTAGTTCTTCTTTGAGAGTTGGGAATGCTCTTTCTTGATAGAAGGTCCAAACAAAATGAGCATCTTTCTTAGGCAACTCAGAGCTGCTATTGAAGAAAAATTAGCAATGAAAGATCTATAAAAACCTGCTAAGCCCACAAAGGATCTTATGGCATCAACAGTTTTGAAAGATGTAAAATTTAATACTGCAGTTACTGTACTTTGGTCAGTTGTAACCCCTTTAGGAGTAACTACATGATCAAGACACTTGCTCTCTGATTTGAAAAATTGACATTTAGACAGTTTGATCTTTAAATTGGCTTCTTCAAGCTTACCAAGTTCCAAATCGAGTTTTCAGGTGTGTCTCCACTTCTTCGGACATGGCAATTATGTTATCTAAGTACACGAATACATTACCTATGAAATCTCTATATTCGCCATGAGAAGGTGATAGGTAAGGAGCATAAACCAAAGGCCATTCTGAGAAAATGATAATGACCTGTTGGAGTGGAAAATGCAGTTAGCTCTTGGCTGTCCTCGTGGAGAGGGACTTGCCAAAATACTTGTAAAAAGTCCAGAGTTGAGAAGATTATCTTCAATATTGCATAGAATGTCACCAAGTACAGGAAGTAGGAAGCGATCTGGAAATGTTTTTGCCTACAATTTTCTAAAGTCAAACACTGGACACCAAGTACCATCCTTCTTAGGTACTAGGATCAAGGCCATATTCCAGGGTGAATTACTAGGTGCAATAACACCAAGCATCTTACTGATCAGTTCCTCTGATAGCAACTTGTATGTGGTTCAAGTGGGATACAATGGGACAATAGCTTCATTATACCCATCTTCTCACTTAGTAAGGCAGTGGTTCTATGATTTTTGTTCAACAGATGCAGCAAATGCTTGATGTCAGTGGAATGCTAAGTCTTTCTCTACTGGTGGAGTGGATGGACTAGGTGGAGAAGATGGACTCTCCCTAGTTGAAATAGTACCAACCCATTGGTCAGGTGACAACTCCTATACATGAACAAGGTAAGGCTAGTGAACAAGGTCAACAATAGTGGTGTTCACTCTAAAGTGATACTGCGACCAGAAGTGTTAGTAAGAGATGGATCTTATTATCTCACACAACATGCAATGATGGCTCAACAAACCTTTTACTTAGCAAGAATCACTGTCAACTAGGACATCACCATCTGGAACATGACGGACAACAAACACTAGTGAGTGCACTAGCCATGACAAATGTCTTTTTGCAGATGGCCTGTGACATTGACAAGAATGACATTACTAGTTTCAAGTAGTTTTCTGCTAAGCGTCCCTTTTGGAGGAACTACCACTTGAACTAAGAGTTATCACAGGGATAGGCTAAGTACCAAAGATTGTCTAAGGTTCCTGTGACACCTGAGGCAACTGTACACTATCTTGCATGCTTAAAGTTGTAGGAAATGGATCACAGACAGCAATGATAGGATTAATAGTGCCTGATCATCTGATTATGCTACTGGAAAATCCACAGGACTGTAAGGACTTAATCCAAACTTTGTACTCTACAGCAGTATGACGGATCTCAGATCCAAACTGTTAAGCCCAAAATGGTATGATCAAGTTGCCAATTTGGGCATGCCATCGGTGAAGATCATGCACAATGCGCAAGTCTCTCGTGGAAGCAAATCCCAGATCACCAGGGATACTAATCTGGTCAACAACAAGGAAGCAGTAAAGTCTCTACCTTGGATAGAAAAGGTGATGGAAGTCTGACCTTGGACACAGACGAGAACCAGACACACCACTAAGGGAGGACACATGATTTGGTTCTATGAGAAAGACACAGCATAACTGATTATCCTTAATCAAACTGGACCTGATAATGTTGACTTGCACACCAGAGTCACTGAACACATTAACAGGCACATTTAGAACAGATGCTTGTACCAAGGGACCAATTGTTCCACTGGAATTAATATGCAAACATGAAGGAGGGTTGTCATCAGAGAAAGTTTGCTCCACTGCATCCCCCAAAATATCATTAAAACATGTGAAGCAAAATCAATGAGACCGTCTTCCTTGAGACTGCACAAGGCATCGAAGGAATTGTGAACAGGGATGGATTATTCATTATCTCCTACTATCACAATTGGACGGTTTGACTAGGGTGCTCTAATTACCCTGAATTTGAAGAACATTGGTTCTGGTTATTCTGAGGACCATGACCTCTATAGCCTCTCTTGGTTCTGCAGTAGGAATGACCACAGGATTTATAGTACCTACTATTGTAGAGAGCATTACACTCAGATGTATCATGTCCATGTATCCTGTGGAAAGTACAGTATTGTAGGCTGGATTGAGAGTTATCATCAGTACAACTTCTTACTTTGACTAAGTGTACAATTTACTGTAATATGACCTCAGTAACCACAGTTGTAACAAGTTCTATTACTATGGGTGCCTAATGCACTGCAAGCACTGTGAAAACGACTACTTGTTACACTAGCCTTGGATGACTGATGTGACTGACTTATCAGGACTTTGTTGTTACACAAATAAGGGGTGGTGCTGAAGGATTCATAGTAGTTAATGTAAGTTTGATGCATGGAAAAGTACCAGGAACACACATGGCATGTGCATGAATAAGGACTGCTAGCAGTTCCATATTCACAGTCGGAGGGTTGAAGTTATAAGCATACATGGAAGTAGGCAGCATTAATTCCTTGATAGCTCCAAAAGCTGCCAATTTACCAAACTCTGCAGTGGCTCATTTACCTTCTTCAGATATAAAATCTGAAGATTGTACTGCTTAGATGAATGATGACAAGAGATTCAATAAGCAAATCACAAAGTCACTTAATGATTCACCTGTTTCCTTAAGGATGATATACAGATCAGAATCTGTCACTAGTACAAGAAAAGAATGGATCAAATTCTAATATTCTGACTACTTAGTAAATTACTCAAAGTTGCATATGGTAAGAAGGTTAATGATATTCACAGTAGCTGGCATTAGCTTGAGAAAGTGGGGTAGTAAACCATTCTTCTAGATTATTCACATTGCCATCAAATAAGGGCAAAGCATCAAGAGGGTCACAAGAAAAACTGTATTGTCTCAGGGTCTGTTCTGGTCTGTTAGTCGGTAAGGGATCATTAGAATTTAGCATAGGCAGAATATTGGCCTGACGTTATTCACTAAGGCATTGCTGGCATTGCTCAAAGGAAGTTGAGACACGATTTCAGAGAAATTACACAAAGACGATGAAAGCTAGATGGCTTCTGGTATCTCACCTAATACATGTAGTATTAAGCCCTCAACACTGGCTAGGCTGGGATGGCTTGAATGCTTGTAACTATGCACACAGCAATAATGAAGTAGGCTGGGTGGTTTAGGTTCTCCCCTACAGACTGGCTTAATTAGCAAAACCCAGATCAACTCCTCATAGGTTAGCAAATAAGTAAATAAGGCATGAAGCAATTAACCAGAAAGTTGTGTAGACAAGCTGGAGGATGCTGGCTTGGCTTAGTGTCGAGTCTCTCTAGGCCTCCATGCAGTCATACACAGTGTCCAACTGACTTGCTAGAAATAATCTCCTTAAATCTGGGTAACTGACAAAATCATGCTTACACTGCTGGTAGGCATTAAAAGTGAATATAGGAAAGAGTAATGTGATGAGGATAAAAAAAAAACTAGGTAATGGAAGATTGGATATCAGATTGGAGGAAGAGAATATGAAGGAGGTGAATGTATTCAGATATTTGGGAGTGGACATGTCAGCATATTGGTCTATGAAAGATGAGGTGAATCATAGAACTGATGAGGGGAAAAAGGTGAGTGGGGCACTGAGGAGTCTGTGGAGACAAAGAACTTTATCCATGAAAGCAAAGAGGGGAATGTATGAGAGTATAGTTATACTAATGATCTTGTATGGGTGTGTGGTATGGATGGTGAATGTTGCAACAAGGAAAAGGCTGGGGGCAGTGGAGATGTCATGTCTGAGTGCAATGTGTGGTGTGAATATAATGCAGAGAATCCAGTTTGTAGATTAAGAGGAGGTGTGGGATTACCAAAACTATTATCCAGAGGGTTAAGGAAGGGTTATTGAGATGGTTTGGACATATTGAGAGGATGGAACGAAATAGAATGACTTTCAGTGTGTATAAATCTGTAGTGGAAGGAAGGCGGGGTAAGGATCGGCCTAGGAAATGTTGGAGGGAGGGGTAAAGGAGGTTTGGTTGTTGGGTGGGTGTTCTGGAGATATTGGACGTTTGAAGAAACATGCACTAGGTTGGTTGGTAACATATACTGAGTCTTGAGAGGGGAAGCCCAGGCCTACCTGTCTCGTCTATGCCTAGGGTGAAAGTGAGAGCGTATGCCTCTGGCTAGCTGCTCACTTGAGCATGACTCATGATGTAATAGCTAACCACAGTCTAGCTGAACAGGGAAGCTATATATAGCTGGTACTATCTACAATATACTACACAAGTATATTACATAGGGATTCGGTAACACTACTAACAGCTCAGTCATGTTACATATGGCATCTTGACATACAATACAAACTGCAGGCTGAACAGGCAGGTGGCTCTGGGCTGATTTTATACAATAGCAAACACACATGTAACTTGGAACTAATCATAGGGATGGTAATAGGCTATAATAGGATGTAATCAATTGTAAAGCATTACACTGATAGTATAAGGGATAGAATTGATCAATTGATCTGCATTCATGTGATCTATGGATTCTGAGGAAGAATATATATACAAAGAAGATAGTGTTTAACAGAAAAGGCAGACTTGGCACACAAGTCATTTACTGTTACATCTCAGAACTCGGAGAGAGCGTGAACACAAAAAACATTTCTGCATACTGATCAGCTGATAAACAAAACACACAGTTGACAACTCTCTCAACTTAACCATACAGTCTATTAACATTTAACCCCAACTCTGCTAGGGTGAGATTTACATATGCAGAATGGTTATCCTTTCTGTGGGAATCAACTCCTGTTGCAACAGCTAACTCAAGCCTTGGTTAAGGAGGATTTAAATTAGTACTTACACAAGATACTTGAGGGTTTCTCAATACTGTATGTACATAAGGAGTAACAACATTTAGGTTGTTCATCTGAATAGTTATTAAGAACATAAGATACAACACTGCAGCAGGCCTACTGGCCCATGCAAGGCAGGTCCAAGTCTCCAACCAGCTTAAGCCAATGCCCCAACCTAGTTAGATCAGGTCACATTCACTTAAGGAAGGAACACAGCAACTGGTCTAGTAGCACAAGCTATTCAGGTCCAACTCACACCCACTCTTGTATTTATCTAACCTATTTTTAAAACTACACAACGTTTTAGCCTCTATAACTGTACTCGGGAGTTTGTTCCACTCATCCAAAACTATTACCAAACCAGTGCTTTCCTATATCCTTCCCGAATCTGAATTTTTCCAATTTAAAACCATTGCTGCGAATCTTGCCTAGGCTAGATATTTTCAGCACGCTATTTACATCCCTTTTATTTATTCCCGTCTTCCATTTATACACCTTAATCATATCTTCCCTAATTCTATGCCTTTCTAGAGAGTGCAGATTCAGGGCCCTCATAGGGAAGATTTCTGATACATGGGATCAACTTTGTCATCCTCCTTCGAACGTTTTCTAGAACATTTATATCCGTTCTGTAATAGTGACCCAAACTGTACAGCAAAATCTAAACAAGGCCTAACCAAGGATATATAGAGTTGAAAGATGAGGTGAGGTGAATCATAGAATTGATGAGGGGAAAAGGGTGAGTGGTGCACTTAGGAGTCCGTGGAGACAAAGAACTTTGTCCTTGGAGGCAAAGAGGGGAATGTATGAGAGTATAGTTTTACCAACGCTCTTATATGGGTGTGAAGCATGGGTGATGAATGTTGCAGCGAGGAGAAGACTGGAGGCAGTGGAGATGTCATGTCTGAGGGCAATGTGTGGTGTGAATATAATGCAGAGAATTCATAGTTTGGAAGTTAGGAGGTGTGGGATTACCAAAACTGTTGTCCAGAGGGCTGAGGAAGGGTTGTTGAGGTGGTTTGGACATGTAGAGAAAATGGAGCAAAGCAGAATGACTTCAAGAGTGTATCAGTCTGTAGTGGAAGGAAGGCGGGGTAGGGGTCGGCCTAGGAAAGGTTGGAGGGAGGGGGTAAAGGAGGTTTTGTGTGCGAGGGGCTTGGACTTCCAGCAGGCATGCGTGAGCGTGTTTGATAGGAGTGAATGGAGACAAATGGTGTTTAATACTTGATGTGCTGTTGGAGTGTGAGCAAAGTAACATTTATGAAGGGGTTCAGGGAAACCGGCAGGCCGGACTTGAGTCCTGGAGATGGGAAGTACAGTGCCTGCACTCTGAAGAAGGGGTGTTAATGTTGCAGTTTAAAAACTGTAGTGTAAAGCACCCTTCTGGCAAGACAGTGATGGAGTGAATGATGGTGAAAGTTTTTCTTTTTCGGGCCACCCTGCCTTGGTGGGAATCGGCCAGTGTAATAAAAAAAAAAAAAAAAAAAAAAAACCTGAGGACTGCTATTATTTATGCTTCTTGATATGAGGCCAAGGATTGTTAGTTTTATTGCAAACACTTATGAACTGTTGTCTTGGTTTCAGAATACTGCTAACCAGAACTTCTAAATCTTTTTCGCAATCCGCAATATTAAGATCTTTATTTAGTTTATATGTGGTATGGTTATTTTCCTGTCCAACATTTAGAACTTTGCATTTGTCTAAATTAAACTGCATCTGACACCTCTCCGACCACTGCATCAGTCTATTTAAATCTTCCCGGAGTGCTCTAATGTCCTCGTCAGAATGAATTCAATGGCCTATTTTAGTGTCATCGGCAAACTTGCTTCTGTCGCTCTTTATGCTCTCATCAACGTCATTTATGTAGATTGTGAACAACAGGGGGCCCAACACTGACCCCCATGGAACACCACTCGTGATGCTTCCCTGCTCTGATTTCTCCTCAATTATGCAAACTCTCTGCTGCCTATTTGTCAACCATGCCTCTATCCAGGAAAAAAATTCTCCTCCTATTCCATGTACCTTAATTTTCCTCAATAGTCTCTGATGTGGGACCCTGTCAAAAGCCTTACTGAAATCAATATACACTATCATATTTATTACCATGATCTACCTCCTCAAATACCTTAGTGAAAAAAGTTATAAATCTTTAAGGCAGGAACGCCCCTATGTAAAACCATACTGAGATTTGTTGATTAATTTATGCTTTTCAAGGTGGCTATGAACTACCTCGGCAATTATTGATTCCATAAATTTTCCCACTATGGAGGTAAGGCTTATTGGTCTATAGTTCAAAGCTAAGGACCTGTCACCTGCTTTGAAGAGAGATATCAGATTTACCATTTTCCACTTATCTGGCACCATGCCAGTTTGTAGTGATATGTTGAAAAGATTAGCCAAAGGTTTGCTAAGCTTCTTTTTGCATTCCTTTAGAACCCTTGCATGCAGTTCGTCAGGGCCTGGGGATTTGTTAGGTTCTAATTTATCTATTTGCCTAAGGACCATGTCACGTGTGACCCTAATCGTGCATAGTTTATGATCGTCCTGTTCTACATAAGTTATTATTTCTGGAATATTGCTAGTATCTTCCTGTGTAAAAACAGAGGAAATGTGTGTTAAAAATTCTACACATTTCCTTATCACTGTCCGTGAGCTGACCCAAGTAACTTTTGAGTGGGCCCATCTTGTCCCTGAGCTTACTTCTGTATACCCGAAAGAATCCTTTTGGGTTAGTCTTCGATTCTCTTGCAATTTTAACCTCATGTCTTTTTGCTTTTCTTATTCCCTTTTTTATTTCTCTCTTAAACTGAATATATTATTATTATTATCATCAAAAAGAAGCGCTAAGCCACAAGGGCTATACAGCAACTGAATATATTGATTTCTTAATTGCCCCCTCCTCTTTTGATTTGCCTATATATGCCTCTCTTTTGACCAATGAGATGTTTTAATCTATGTGTTCATCCACTTAGGATCATTTTTGTTTGATCTGATTTCCGTATTTGGAATATAAGTTTGATTATTATAATCAAAAAGAAGCGCTAAACCACAAGGGCTATACAGGTTATGGAGAACAGCGGGGCAGTGGATAGTGTAAGGGTAGAGGGCAGCAAGAGAACGAGGTAGAAAAGGGCTGAGACGGGAGTGAAAGGTATCATCATCAGAGTTTGTGGAGTAAATCAGTCACTGTCAAGAAATCAATGAGTCAGGATTAATGGAGGGTCCATCAGCAAGAAGGGAAGGTAAAGAGTAGTAGAGCAGACACAATGTTGGAGGTAAATTTTGCGTGCTCGTTGATAGAGAGGGCAGTTTAACAGGACGTGGCTAATCGATACTGGAACTTGGCACTTCTCACAAAGAGGAACAGGGTGCCTCTCCATAAGATACCCATGAGTAAGACGAGTGTGGCCAATGTGAAGGCGGGAGAGAGTAGTCTCCCAACCTCGGCACTGATGGCAAGAAGACGGCCAGTAACCTATACTCGGTTTAATAGAGTGAAGTTTGTTACCGAGTAGAGTTGACCAATGTTGTTGCCAACAGGTGTGAAGGTGGGTAGCTATTACAGCAAAATAGTCCAGAAATGGAACACCTATATGAAATTGGTAGGTCATGTACTGCTGACCGTGTAGCAGTGTCTGCCTGCTCATTACCCTATATGTCAACATGACCAGGGACCCAACAAAAAACAATATCTTTATACTTGGTAGAGATACGACGTAGCCAAAGTTGGATACGGAGAAGTAGGGGGCGAGGTGTATCAAATTTCCGTATAGCCTGTAGATTGCTAAGGGAGTCTGTGACAACCACAAATAATGACACAGGCATAGATGCAATACAAATAATGCTGCAAGAATGGCATACAGTTCAACAGTAAAAATGCTAGCCGAGGATAGTAAATGCCCTCGCACGATGCTGTCCGGAAACACTGCTGCAAATCTGACGCCGTCAGAAGACTTAGAGCCATCTGTGCACACTGCAATGGCATGAGAAAGAGTGGAAGTGGTCAAGAAAAAGAGAGCGGGAAGATACCATAGGCAGTTGGGCTTTCGAGCAAGGAAGTGAGACAGAACAGACTCGAACAGCTAGAACTTCCCAGGGGGGTAGGGAAAAGTGAGATGCTACATGAACATATAAAGGTGGTAACTGAAGGGAAGACAAGAGCAAATGTAGGCGAAGAGAGAAAGGATGGATCAAACAGGGGCAGTGAACAAATAATGTCTACTAATATCGGTGATCATTCTATAAGTGGAAGGATTGCGGAGATCGTGAGAGCGTACATAGTAGCGAAGGCAATGGGCATCATGGCGATCAGACATGGATGGAGTATTAGCTTCTGCATAGAGGCTCTCAACAGGGGAAGAGCGAAAAGCACTAAGGCATAAACGTAATCCTTGGTGTTGGATGGAGTTAAGGCTAGAGAGAGTAGCAGGAGAGGCTGCTGAATAGATCTGGTCACCATAATCGAGTTTCGATAAAATGAGGGCTGAATGTTGGCGAAGGAGAGTTCGACGATCAGCTCCCCATGAAAGATGAGCAAGGGTTTTAAGAAGGTTCAGCCGGCTGTGACAAGTTGCCTTCAGGGAGGTAATGCGAGGTTTCCAGGATAACCTATGGTCAAAGAGAAGGCCTATAAATGTGACTATCACGGTCAGGGATACGGGAGCCATAGAGGTATAAAGAATGATTGGAGATGACAGAACGTCTAGTGAAAGTAATTTGGCGAGTTTCGGTACTGGAAAATTTAAACCCATGCATGTTGGCCCAATTGGAAACATGGCTGTCTGCATGCTGGAGAAAAACTGTAATGAGATGACAGTCAGTGCCTGCACTAGCAATAGCAAAGTCATCAACATAGAGTGATGACCAAATATTGGATGGAAGAAGAGGCCAAATCATTTATATCAAGGAGAAAAAGTGTTGTGCTCAGAACACATCCCTGGAGGACAACTTCAGCTTGGACAAAGTCCGGGGAGAGCACATTAACTCAAACATGGAAATGTCTGTCAGTTAAAAAGTTCTTAAGGAAGGATAGTAGATCGCCTTGGAGGCCTAAGGAGTGAGCTTGGGCCAAAATATTATACCTCCAAGTTGTGTTATATGCCTTCTTAAGGTCAAAAAATATGGCAATAACCGAGTGGTTATTCGCAAAGGCAATACGAACAAATGTATCCAAGTGTAGTAAGGGGTCTATGGTAGATCGGCCCTTAAAAAAGCCATATTGACTAGTGGAGAGACTGTTGTGTGTCTAAATACCACATTAAATTTCGATTTGCCAGATGTTCCATCACTTTGCTAACTACACTAGTAAGAGCAATTGGATGATAGCGGGAGGCATCATGTCCCATAGTACCCGGCTTGCGGAAAGGGAGAACAATGGCAGATTTCCACAGCTGGGGAAGAACTCCTTGTGACCAAATAAGATTGAAGAGGTATAAGAGGACTGTAAGGGATGACTGATGTAAATGTTGTAACATCCAAATATGAATGTCGTCAGGCCCAGCTGCCGATGGTCGGCAAGCTGAGAGTGTTACCTACAGTTCCTGAAATGTAAAAGGCACATTATACTGTTCTTCTCTGAGAGAAGAAAAGTCAAAGGGCACTAACTCTCTGGCAGACTTTGAGGAAAGAAACGAGGGGCATAGATGGAGCCCCTGGGAAATACAGAGCAGATGAGTGCCAATTTCAATGGCAATGTCAAGAGGGTTTGCTATATCAACACCGGCGACCTGTAGAACAGGAGCCGGGTCAGGAGAGTATTTACCACTCAATTTCCTCACTTTTTTCCAGACTGCACTCAGAGGAAGCAGAGGTGATGGTGGAAACAATCTCGCCAGCAAGTGCATTTAGCGTCATGGATGACACGGCGAGCAACCGCACGCTTCTGCTTAAAATCAAGAAGTCTCTCATTGGTTCTATTGTACTGGTACCTGCCACACACAGTGCATTTCAAACATACTGCATGAGCACAAGCAGACCACCAAGGCACGCACTTCTGAGAATGCCTGCCTGAGGTTTGGGGTATAGAATGAGAAGCTGTGGTTAAAATTGATGTCGAGAAGAGGTGTAGGAGCTCAATGGAGGATGAAGGAACCTCACTAAAAGCGGTGAGTTGTGAGTAAAGGTCCCAATTTGCCAGATCAAATTGCCAGTGAGAGCTACAGAAAGGTGGTGCATATGAAGGAGAAGTAAGAATGATTGGAAAATGATCACTGTCATGCAAGTCCAGTAGAACAGACCAGGCGAAGTCTAGTGCAGTGGAGGAAGAGCAGACCGATAGATCGATGCATGAGAGAGTATGAGCACGAGGATCAAAATGGGAGTACCCATTTAAAACATGGAAGCAGTGAGAGGCGAGAAAAGCCTCCAACTGAATGCCATGAGAGTCACAATGAGACCCTCCTAGAGGAAATGGTGGGCATTAAAATCACCAAGCAACAGAAGTGGTGGTGATAAGGATGAAACAAGAAAGGCAAAATCTGGGATAGATTTTCTTTATATCTCTCTCCAAGAAGGAGAGAGATATAAAGAACATATTGTAAACCACTTATTCAAGTGGATACAGGCTGCAGTGTAATGCAGCGAGGTATGAACAAACAGTGGACAGTACAGAATATCATTGTGTAGAAGGGCACTTTCATTAAAGGTTCCATCAGAAAAAGGATCTGAAGAATACAATAAATTATAGCCAGAGATGGGTTGGAAAACAGCCGAGTGTAATTTTGGTTCTTGTAAGCAAACACCAACAGGGGAAAACTGGGAAAGCAGCATCTGAAGCTCACCCCAATTACCCCTGAGGCTGCAGATATTCCACTGTAAATAGGCCATGATTGGCAACAAGGAAAATACTAGGGATCTGCAGGTAAGGGCACCTATGGGCTAGAGGGTTAGAAAAGTCTATGTGCTGTGGCAGCGGAAGATGTTTAAGCAGCGAAGGAACAGAGCGTTGTGAAGAAAGTTGTGGAGATGGAGGGGAGGGAAAAGGAACAGGAGGTGGATCAGTGTCCATTGAAGGTTTAGTCTCTGCAATATGTTCTGAAATGGCTTCAAGTGTTTCTGAATTCAGAGACATATGGGAGACAATATTGGAGGTAGGAGGAGGAGGAGGGTGAGTAAAGATTGGGACAGTAATGGACTGTACCAAAGTAGGGTGGATGAAAGAGTGTAGGGGACTGGAAAAGAAGTGTGGGAGGGGATAGAAGAGGCAGAAACTTGGGATGTGACAGGGGTGGAAGGCACAGTACGAGGAGGGTGAACCTCCACACTTGTAATAAAGCCAGTGAGAGGGGGAAAAACTAGGCACAGAGACTGGAAAGGTAAAATGCGGAGGTGGAAGAAGGGAAGGATTGGGCAAAGATGATTTGAGCAATGGGGATTTTTTGGACTTCTGAGATGTAAAGGGGTGATTGGTAGAAGGTGTCATACGAGATCTTGTCAATACCGGGGCTTGTGAGGAAGGACAGGAAGATGTGAGAACAGACTGAGGTGTTGTAGTAGGGATGTCTGAGCCTAGGGCAGCAAAAGAATTAGATACAGGAGTGGTTACAGGAGGGGTAACCACAGAGGAGGCTGCAGAAGATGGGACCCCAGAAGTCGGGGGACGTTTGAAAACATGGGAATAAGAAACACGGGGCAGTCTCTCTTGGAGGTGGAGATGAGAATCTGCCATAGCATTAGGGAGACCTTCTGCCTCTTTGAGACAATGGATTTCACACTTATTTAAGTAGACCTGGCAACAGCGAGAGTACAAAGGGCGAGCCTCGTGACAATTAAGGCAAGAGGGTGGTTGACTGCAAGACGTATTAGTATGGTCATCGGCACCACAGACAGAGCATTCGGCTATAGGAATCATCTTTCGAACTTGCAACCAATGTCCAGCTACATAAACAGAGAATGGGAGTTCACGGCTGTTGCAAGTTAATCGAGCCACATTGCAAGGGTATTGTCTCCGCCTGTGGGCAGGAAGGACAGGAAGGATTGGGAGATCCTGGAGTTCCAGCTGTTCAAGAATATCATTGCCACATGTCTGGAAATTCTGTTGGACTATGGTATGGGGCAGAATGACAGTACTACTACAAGAATTGAGGGAATGATGTTTTTCAATAGTGATAGGAATAGTATCAATATGTGAGAGGAGAGAAAGATCATGAGCTTGGGTAGCATTCTGGACAGTGACAATGCATGTACCACTCTTGAGAGCATGAAAGGAAATATCTCTACCAACATGGCAGAAAGATAGGCAATACAAGAAGTCGGTTGTAAAGAATTTAATCCATTGTGCGGTCCGAAACTAAGCATGGAGAGGGAGTGCATGACGTGTCAGTCTTTTCCGAGTAAATTGGGAAGGTAACGAAGTAGCACCATCAGGAGATTGTCATTGGCATTTAGAAGTGGACCAGAGTTGGTCTAACGTGGGACGGGCTGGCAATTCGAAAATTGCCGCACCATAGAGGGAGAGGCCGGAAGCATAGTCAGAGGAGGGCAAAGGTCAGACAAATCGGAGGAGTCAGTCGAGACCCCGGTACCTGAAGCTGGTGATGAAACAGCACCAGCAAGAGGTACAGGGGCATCAGGAGCATCCAAATTGTGGTCGAAAAATGAGGCAGGGTCAGAACGGGGTGCAGTACCAGTAAGGGGTCTGGGAGTAGCAGGTTCATGGACTAGGGCTTCCATGGTTAGGTTACTTCTTTCTCTTCTTTCTTTTTTTCTTAAAAACAAAAAGAAAATAAAAAAAGGGGGGAACAGGGAGGAATAGTTCCTAGAAGGAATGAATGGGCTGGAAATCACCCTCTGCACATAAGAGGACCTCAACACCACAAGTAGTGCAGATGTGGCATGGAACCCATGCCATACTCTTCCCTTCATGCCAGTAAACCAACAATCCAGGATAGCAACCTCACATCTGCCGAGCTACCTCGGTGGACAAAAGAGAGGGCGGCCGGATATCCACCACAAAGCATACCTCCTTTGGTCACCACCCCCGGAAAGGCGTTCTCCAGAGATACACCCGTCACCCGAAAGACACCCAAAGCCACCCCCTGGAAGACAGAGGGAACGGGATATCCCCAGGCAATCCAGATTTCACGGCAAACTACATCACTGCCAAGAACCTCAACAGAATGGGATTGACCCCAGCATCCTTCCCCCTACCTAGGAACCAGTAGGCCTGTGGGAAGAAGCCCAAAGGCCAAAAAGAGGAAGGGAAAAAGGGAGGGATGGGGGAGGGGGAGGAGAAAAGGAAAAAGGGAGGATGGGGAGGATGGGATAGGGAAGGGGGAATTGGGGGTAATTAGGTTCAGTCTGAGGAAGGAGACCAACAGGTCTAATACCTCAGACCAAGAGCCTCTTCATCACACCAAGGAGCCCCCCTTGAAGAGGATAAGTTGTTTGAGCAGCTAGAACTATGCCCTGGAAAACGTCATATTGGCAATCATGACCACCTACCTGACCCATAGTCAGGTCATTCCAGTTCAGCCCACTCAAGTAATTTTTCAGTCCTATGAAATCAGCCAAGCAGAAGTCATGGGTAGAGACTTGATTGCCATTATTAGGGGAATTCCACGATATATTAAAACTGAGTGATTTGTGATCACTTTCCCCAAGCTCATCATTAACCTCAAGATTATTAATTAGCCTTTCCCTGCTGGAATTAACCAAGTCAAGCAGGTTATTTCCTCTAGCTGATTCTGTCACAAACTGTTTTAAAAAATTCCTGAATCGTATCAAGAAAGTCACTCGACTCAGTTTCCTGTCAAACTGCTCCAGTCAGTCTGTCTATAGCTGAAATCTCCCATTAGTACAACATTTTCGTATGTAGATGCCTTACAAATTTCGTCCCATGGAAGTTTACTGCAATCCCTATCAAGATTTAGAGCCCTGTAAATCACACCCAAAATTAGTTTTTCACAGCCCTCGAGAAGCTGTAACCAAACAGATTCAGTGGCTGAAGCTTCTAATTTTATATCTTATCTAACACAACAATTTAAATTGTCTCTAACATACATCACTACTCCACCACCCTTCCTGTTGACCCTGTCAGTGTGAAATAATTTATAGCCTTGTATGTGACATTCAGAATGCATCTCTATAATTATGTTATAGCAATAATATCCAAGTTTCCTGCACTTGAAATTAATCTTAGTTCATCTATCTTATTTCTTACACTCCTGCTATTAGTATAGTAAACCTTAAGAGAGCTAGTCCCTTGCTGCCCTCTGCTGTCTCCCCTTGTTTGCTAACCTGATCTATTGTCTTTATTTATAACTTCATGGTGAACGTCTTTTATACATTTACTGTTTTCAACCCTGGTGTTGCAACCCATGTTTCCCACACACACACACACACACACACACACACACACCCATACCTCTACCTTCAATCAGTTTAAAATCCTAGGAATTTCAACAATGGCCCTCTCGATCGAGTTTGCAAGTGCTATCACCCCTGCCCCATAGAGATAAGCCCCATCCCTTGCATACATGTCATGTTTGCCATAAAAGTTGTCCCAGTTGTCAATGAATGGGATTGCAAGTTCCTTGCCGTATCTGTCTATCCAACAATTTACAGGTAGGAGGTACAGCATCAGGATGATTTTCAGTGTGTCTCATTTGTCTGGTTGTCAGGGACCTTATCCTCATCGTGTACTTACTTCTCGATATGGACCAACAAATTTTTGATCAAGCTTAGCCACTGCGGATGCTTTGTTAAAGTTAGTCAGCATAACTCTCGAACCTACTTTAATTTTGGCCGGCTATGCAAGAGTATTAGTGGCTCTTGTAAATTCTGTTGTTGATTTATGAAGCATTTCACAGATTCTTCTGAAAACACCTCGGGCTAAGCTGGTACGAGTCGCTGTGAAATCAGGATTGTAATTTGGTTTTGGTTCAGAATACAACTCTTAAGGCAAATGCTTATCTACATCATACAATGCATGATGTGGAGTATGACCTAGAGGAACACTGTAAGCAGAATTTATGGTATATTGTACATCAGGTAAGACTTCATCCCAGGTTGCACTATTGGGATTTATAGTAGCTCTCAACATGTCTAGTGCTTTCTTATTAATTCTTTCTGCTAGACCATTACTGGCAGGGTGGTGAGGAACAATAGTCAATTTAGCGATTTTACAAGGTACACAACTTTTCAAGTATCTCATTACAAAATTCAATTTCGTTATCTGTTACCAGGGACTTAGGAGTGGTATGTTTGCAGATTATATGTTCCTTAAACGCTGTAGGTACTGTCTCGGCAGTCTTATCTGCAATAGGGACTAACTCATATCTGGTGAAATGATCTACCCTAACAGATGACTGTTGCCCTGGAGAGAGCATTGAAAATTAGTTAAGTCTATCATTTTCTTCCATGGTCAGGTAATGATAACTGAATGATTGGACCATTAAATTTCTTTGCTGCAACAAACACTACATCTTAAATTCAGAGGTATCGTCTAACAAGGCAAAAGTAACCAGTCTGGCTTGTTTTATGGGAATGATTCATACAGGGTGTGCAATACTTTTTACATCGTAACTAGCGTAAAGTAATTCAACAGTGACTGGAATTTACTAATGGTATACTCTTCCTAGGAGTACCCAGTTCTTTGCGATACAGTACTTTGGACGAAGAAATATTGTCTTGCTTCACAGTCAGGGGTAAGATCTTCGGTAGAAATCACACAGACCCATGGGATTGTTCTTGGCAATACTCCACAGTGCTTTAGGATTTGCAGTTACATAGTAAATTTGGTACAGATCTGCACATTTGAACTTGCGGTAAGTGTTCAAAGGTAGGGTAAACTTTTGGGCAAAGGACCATCTGGCTAACCTTCCATAGCTGTTTATCTGCACTAAAGGAATCATGGAGCAGATCTGTCAAGACTGGAACGGACAGTATAAAGTATCAGAAGGAAAGACCATTATGCAAAGGCTTCTTGTATAAGTAAATTACGTCAGTCCTTGGTAAGGACAAAGCAAAGAAATTGCATTAAACTTGCTATTGGTCTCTGAGCTAGGAGGTAACTATTGCCAATTGAATTTGAAGGAAATTAATAGGCTAGAAAATCTGGGAATTTCAAAATTAGGAATTTAACTTTTCTTCGAGAGCTTGGAATGTAAATTTGATGAGTCAAATGAAAGGAGCATCTTTCTTTAACAAACTCCTCTGATTTTTGAAAGAAAAAATTAGATAAAAAATTAAAAACCTGCTAAAGGCCCAAAGGAATCTTACATCAAACAGTTTTGGAACAAAATTCAATACTGCAGCTACTTTACTTGGTCACGTAACTCCTCTAGAGTGACATGTGACCACAAGAACATTTTGATTAAAAATTACAAGTTTGATCTTAAATGAACTTCAGGCTTACCAAGCACCACATCAAGTCTTTCAATACATTCCATGTTATCTAAGTATCCATAGTATTATTCATATGAGGCCTCCAAAAAATATGTTATGAGCCTTGATAAGTGATAGGAAGAATACGAAGCCATACGGAAGTTGGTAATGACCTGTTGCATGGAAATGGGTTATCTCTTGCGTCCTCGTGAAGAGGACTTGCAAAACCCTTGTAACAAGTCCAGGTTCAAAGACTTATCTTCGATATTAAGAAATACCAAACGGAAATTAAGATTGGAAATTTTGTGTAACTTCCTTAATCAATCTCTGGAACCAAGTACTGTCCTTCTAGGTACAGGATGAAAGTGCATTGCAAGGTTGAATTACGGATGGTAACACAAATCCTCAAAACTTTGAATGACACTTCTTACAAATTGAATGAGGATTCTGTATGCAGTATAAAAATAGGTAGTACCATGTTCAAGGGAATACGATGGGAATAAATCCAGTTTTGAATCTGGTAAGGCAATGGCCTATGACGTTTGTTCATCAGATTCAAAAATGCTTGACCTTATCGGAAGATGTAGGAGAAGTCTTTCTCCTCTACTGTGAAGGAGACGCCCCCTGCTCAAAAAAACCACTGTCAGGTGACACTTATATTCTACATAGGTAAGGGTAATGAACAAGGTTTTAATATTGGTATTCACTGAGTTGAACACTGTGACCCAAGGTCTTACCTATAAAGAAAAAGATCTTACCATCTTTAACAACATTTAAAGATGGCTCAACAAACCCTTTACTTTGCAGGAATTGCTATCAACTAGGATGTTATCCCCATCTGAAACACGAGGGACAACAGACTAGCGATGGCTGGTGAGGAGGGAGGTGAAGGTGGTCTTGGGTGACGGCATCTACCTACATAACGTGGGACTTTAACGAACTGCGCTTTCTCGGAGAACTACACACAGCAGGCTTTATAACGTTGGTGCACAGGTATGAAGAAGCACTCGAGTGTTGACCTAGGTGAGCCAGAAAATTAAAGCTGATAGACCCAATATATGGGTAGAGAATGGCACACGTGGTTGTTTTGTATGGGTGGTGGCTGGTGGTGGAGAGCTGGGCGAGCATCCCGTGCTAGTTGGCTGGTGGCGTAAACACCACAACTCACGTGAAAAGCCTGGGGTGGCTTGAAAGCCTTGGGTGGCTTGGCAAACCACAAAATACCACAGGGATGGTGATTATCACTCTGGACAGCTTTGAACTGGAAGCACAAGCAATGGTGATGACAGGAACTCAACGTGACTTGCTTGGCTTACTTCTCTCACTCAGCAGGGTTGACTTGCTGGCTTAAGCCCTCAAAACTGGCTTGGATGGCTTGAAGTCCTGAAATCAAATGCACAGCAGATGAGGAAGCTACCTGGAGTCTACCTGGAGGGCATTCCGCGGATCAACGCCCCCGCGGCTCGCTCCACGACCAGGCCTCCCGGTGGATCAGGGCCTGATCAACGAGGCTTTTACTGCTGGCCGCACCCAATCCAACGTACGAACCACAGCCCGGCTGATCCGGCACCGTCTTTAGGTATCTGTCCAGCTCCCTCTTGAAGACAACCAGGGGTCTACCGGTAATGTCCCTTATTGCTGATGGGAGGCTGTTGAACAGTCTTGGGCCCCGGACACTCATTGCGTTTTCTCTTAGTATACCAGTGATGCCCCTATTTTTCACTGGAGGTATGTTGCATCGCATACCAAGTCTTTTGCTTTCATGGATGGATGCTGTGGCTATTAGGGCCAGTCCCTCCAGAATCTTCCAGGTGTAATTATGATATATATCTCTCGCCTGCACTCCAGTGATACAATACAAGTGCTCAGCGCTTCCAGCTGCATGGCAGGCTGGAAGGCTTAGGCTTCTACCCACTGACTGGTATACTGGCTTGGCTTAATTTGCAAAACCCAGTATCAACTCCTTGAAGTTTAGCAAATATCATAACAAGGCTCAAAACTGCGCAAAAATTGTGTAGACAGGTGAGGACTCTGGCTTTGTAGTAGCCATAGCGGTGTAACTGGCTTGATAGGCCTCATGCGTCACCATCAATGTCAGTCGTCTTGGTATAGTTTACTCTCCAAAATCACTGTAGTCATCAGAATTACGCGACACTCTGCACACCATTTTGTCGGTGGGTGTTCTAGGCATATTGATGTTGAAGAAACACTAGTCGGTTGGTAACATATATGAATCTTGTGAGGGAAGCCAGGCCGCTACCTCTCATAGTCTGTGCCTAAGGTGGAAAGGAGAGAGTATGCCTCTGGCTAGCTGCTCATTCGAGTAACTATGAGTCAAAGCTACCACAGAGCTACTCAATAGGAAAGCTATGATATCAATATATTGTTACTAACCGCAATTCTAAAAGTATTATATTATTTCATAGGGATTCGGTAACACTCTGTCATGTGTGCGAGGCTTGGATTTCAGCTGGTGCAGTGAGCCTTGGTGATGGGGGCAAAAAAAAATGGAGACAATAGGCTTTTTAGGACTATTGCTGATGAGTAGTGTAAGCAAAGTAACATTTCTGAAGGGATTAAGGAAACCGGCAGTCCGACTTGATTGTGGAGATGGGAAGACAATGCCGGCACTTGAAATGAGGGAGTTATAATGTTGCAGTTTTATAACTGTAGTGTAAGCATGCCTCTGGCAAGACTTATGGAGCGAATTGATGGAAGTTTTTTCTTTAATCGGGTCACCCGCACTTGGTTGGAAATGGCCGACGTTTTAAATAAAAAATTACACAACACTCACCATTTGTCTGAGGGTTTGTGAGGAGATATTGTTGTAAGAATTACACTTGGATTCTTGGAGGCTATAATTAAGGTCTTTGAAAAACCCAGCCTGCCTGCCGGTCTAAGCCTAGGTGAATGAGAGGAGGCTCTAGCTTGTGGATACATAGGAGCTATCTATAAAGTAGCTGGATTTTCTAAGTATACTACACAGTACACAGCAACACTTTGACATAAATTTGGTCAAGGAAATAAAATGGTAGCCTTATTAAAACATTACTTACATCCAGGGAAAAAAGCACTTTGTTCACAAAGCTTTCCCTAACTTGCGTATATTAGCCATAGATAAAATTCATAGGAAACCGTTACCCTGGATGTCTAGTTTTGATTATAATATTTAATTTGCACTTGCAAAAGCTGAATTTTTTTTATATTTAAAAAATCAAATCAAAATTACGCCTCAGAATGTGAGATCCTGTTACTTTTAACAATTTTTCTTTTATTTATTAACTTTCTATTTTATCATAACATCCTTTTGTTACAGTTTATTTAATAATTCATTTAGGCGACATCATTTAGGCAATTTGTCACTGCAGCATAGTGTGCTTCAAGAACTTTCTCCAACATACCAAGAGCTAACCATATCCCGCAATATACTAACAGTGCCATAACTCCTGCAATAATTCAAATTAAAAAATATGATAAGTCAAAAATACGTGTGCACATGACTGGAAGCAATGTTTACAGCATCTTTATGAACTTGCGGATATTATAATATGCCATCAGGAAATTTCAAAAAGCATTTGAAACAGGGTGCTCCAAATTGTTTTTATAAAAGAAAAAAAAATCTTATGTCAGAATACATGCCTTATTTCCCAGGATACTTGCTTGCTCTAGTTATCTTCATTGAATTATCCTGATCGTGCAAATGTCTTTGTGTAGTTTCAGAATTTCAAAAAATAAAACAAAACTTTAAAATTTAAAATTTTAAAAGGGGAAGAACCAATGTATATTCCAGCACGTTCCAATCTTGGTCCATGCCCCTGGATAAAAGTAAAAAGGCTTCTCAAATTTATCTTTTCCCGGTCTTACACTAGTTTCAACATCCCAGGAGTAAACAGATGGCTGCAAAAACTTCGAAATCGACAACCTAAAATTAAAGCAAATCTATGGATGATAAAGAAAAAAAATCCACGATATCCTTAGTATGGAAACTAATCTCAAAATATTATTTCACAATCTTCCAATTCAAAAACCACTTTGCAATGAAAATGAATTGATTAGGTCAATGTAACCTGACTCAGGCAAGGTTTGCAAAAAGACAGTAGAAAATGAGCCACGAGACAAACTTATTTTAATTATTAATGACAAAAGCTTTTCATTGATTAGGCAATATAAAATAGAGTAAAAGCACACTTTATAATGGTAAACACAACAAGAGAAGACTATTATAGCGGGATCCTGTTAAAATACACTATTCAAAAATACATCCACGTTTGATAAAAGGATCCCACTTTTTTTTCTTTCAACTTGTTTGAATCTGCAGGTACAGCGTAATTAGTCGATCAGCAGTATTGTGCAACACATGGTAATATTAATGTGAGGAATTGCAGCACACTCATTATAATGAGGTACTTTGTGTACATGACTTAGTTCTCGTAGCTATAAAATTAATATATATATATATATATATATATATATATATATATATATATACACATACATATACATACATACATACAATACATACATACATACACACACACACACACACACACACACACACACACATACACAAAACAAACCACTGTGAAAGAATAGAGAAATTCCAAGCGCTTTCTTGACTACTCACATTATCAAGGAACCAAACGTTCCTTGATAATGTGAGTAGTCACGAAAGCGCTTGGATTATTATAATCAAAAAGAAGTGCTAAGCCACAAGGGCTATACAGCGCTGCAGGGTAGGAAAGGAAGCGAGGGTATTGGGTGGCAGAAGGGGGAGGGGCGATCAGTAGGTTACAGAAAACAGCGGGGCAGGGGATAGTGCAGGGTAGAGGGTAGCAAGAGATCGAGATAGAAAGGGCTGAAGGTATAATCAGAGTTTGTGCAGTAAGTCAGTTGTCAAAAAGTCAATGAGAGTGTCCGGATAAAAGGTGGGTCCATCAGCGAGGAGGGAAGGTAAAGAGAGAGCAGCGGAGAGAAGACCGAAGACGACGTTGGAGGTAAATTCTGCGTGCTCGTTGATAAAGTGGGCAGTCTAACAGAATGTGGCTGACTGATAATGGAACCCGACAATTCCCACAGAGAGGAGCAGGGCGCCTCTTCATGTGATATCCATGAGTAAGACGAGTATGGCCAATGCGGAGACGAGAGAGAGTAGTCTCCCAACCTCGGCACTGGTGACAAGAAGACGGCCAGTAACCTATACTCGGTTTAATAGACTGAAGTTTGTTACCGAGCAGAGTAGACCAACGTTGTTGCCAATGGGTGTGAAGGTGGGTAGCTACTGCAGCAAAATAGTCCATAAATGGAACACCTCTACATGAAACTGGTAGGTCATGTACTGCTGATCGTGCAGCAGTGTCTGCCTGTTCATTGCCCTGTACGTCAACATGACCAGGGACCCAACAAAAAACAATATCTTTATGCTTGGTAGAGATGCAGCATAGCCAAAGCTGGATACGAAGGACTAAGGGGTGAGGTGTATCAAATTTTTGTATAGCCTGTAAAGCACTAAGGGAGTCTGAGACAACCACAAATGATGACACAGACATAGATGCAATATGGATAAGTGCTGGAAGAATGGCATACAATTCAGCAGTAAAAATACTAGCCTAAGATAGTAAATGCCCTCGTACGATGCTGTTCGGAAACACTGCTGCGAATCCTACGCCGTCAGAAGACAGAGCCATCTGTGTACACTGCAATGGCATGAGAATGAGAGTGGAAGTGGTCAAGAAAAAGAGAGCGGGAAGCTACTGTAGGCAGTTGGGCTTTCGAGCAAGGGAATGAGAAAGAACAGACTCGAACAGCTGGAACTTCCCAAGGGGGTAGGGAAAAGTGAGATGCTACATGAACATAGAAAGGTGGAAATTGAAGAGAAGGCAAGAGCGAATGTAGGCGAAGAGAGAAGGGACGGAGCAAACAGGGGCAGCGAACAAATAAAGAATGTCTACTAATATTGGTGACCATTTTATAAATGGAAGGATTGCGGAGATCATGAGAGCGTACATAGTAGCGAAGGCAATGGGCATCACTGCGATCGGATAAGCATGGAACATTCGCTTCTGCATAGAGGCTCTCAACAGGGGAAGAGCAAAAAGCACCAAGGCATAAACATAATCCTTGGTGATGAATAGGGATGAGGCTAGATAGAGTAGCAGGAGAGGCAGCTGAATAGATCTGGTCACCATAGTCAAGTTTCGATAAAATGAGGGTGGAATGTAGGCGAAGGAGAGTTCAAAGATCAGCTCCCCATGAAAGATGAGCAAGGGTTTTAAGAAGGTTCAGCCGGCTGTGAGAAGTTGTCCTCAGAGAGGTAATGTGAGGTTTCCAGGATAACCTACGGTCAAAGAGGAGGCCTAGAAACCTGACTATCACGTTCAGGGATAGGGGTGCCATAGAGGTATAAAGGATGATCGGAGATGACAGAGCGTCTAGTGACAGTAATTTGGCGAGTTTTGGTACTGGAAAATTTAAACCCATGTGTGGTGGCCCAATTGGAAAACTGGTCGACCGCATGTGGAGAGAAACGAAATGAGGGACAGTCGCGCCGCAAGGCAATAGCGAATTATCAACAAGGAGGGCCAAATTTTTTGTGGAAGACAGAGGCCCAAATCACTTAGGGAAAGGAGAAAAAGTTTGGCTCAGAACACACCCCCTGCGGGACCTTTCAGCTTGGATAAAGCAGGGAGGCACTTTTAACCCGAACACGGAAAGTCTGTCATTAAAATTCAAAGGGAAGGATGGTAGATTGTCTCGAAGGCCTAAGGAGTGAGTTTGGGGCCCAAAAATAATTACCCCAATTCATATGCCTTTCAAGGTAAAAAAAATATGACAATAACTGATGGCTATCGCAAAGACATTAAAACATAGTTCCAAGCGTAGTAAGGGGTCTATGGTAGAAGGGCCCCAACCAAAACATATTGACGGTGGAAGAGTGTTTGCGTGCTCAAAAATCCCACCTAAACGTTGTTTCCCAGGCGTTCCATCACTTTGCAAACTGCACTGGAAAAGAAAAGGGGACGATGTGGGAGGTTATGTCCGTAGTCCCCGGGTTTTTGGGATAGGGAGAACAAGGCGTTTCCACAGTGTGGAAGAATTCTTTGACCAAATAAATTGAAAAGGCGTAATGGGACTGCAAGGCTGACGATGAAAATGTTGTAGCATAGAATTGAATGTCGCAGGCCCAGCGGGGGATGATCGGGAAGCTGAGTGTGTTGCCTCCAGTTCCCAAATGTAAAAGGGACATTATACTGTTCTTCTCCCAGAGAAAAAAGTCCAAGGGGGCAAAATTCTGGCGATTTGAGGAAAGAAACGGGGGCATAGATGAAGCCCCCGAGAAATTGGACCCGGATATTTCCCAATTTCATTGGCAACATTGTGGGTTTTCTATATCAACACTGGCAATCCGCAGAAAAAGGAGCCCGGGGGGGAGAATTTTACCACTAGTTTCGTGCTTTTTTCCGACGCATCAAGGAACGAGGTTGGTGGAGACAACTTGCCAAAGGTTTTTAGCGTAGGAGACTGGCGACGATCGCCGTTCTGCTTAAAACAAAAAGTCTTCCGTGGTTCATTGTCTGGTACCTCCCCCCGCAGGCATTTTAAACGTATGCACGAGCGCAAGAGGAGACCCCCAAGGCACGCATTTCTGAGAATGCCTGCCCAAAGTTTGGGGTATAGAATGAGAAGCTGCGGTTAAAATGGAGGACGAGAAGAGGTGTAAAAGCTCATCAATGGAGGATGAAGAAGGAACCTCACTAAAAACAGTTAGTTGAGAGTAAAGGTTCCAATTTGCCTGATCAAATTGCCAGCATGGGTTACGAAGAGGTGGTGAATATGAAGGGGAAGCAAGAATGATTGGGAAATGATCGCTGTCATGTAAATCTGGGAGAGCAGACCAGATGAAGTCTAATGCAGTGGAGGAAGAGCAGACTGAGAGATCGATGCAAGAGAGAGTATGAGTATCAAAATGGGTGCGAGTACCTGTATTTAAAATGTGGAGGGGGTGGGTAGCAAGAAAAGCCTCTAACTGAAAGCCACGGGAATCACAGTGAGACCTCCTCCAGAGGAAATGATGGGCATTAAAGTCGCCAAGTAACAGAAGTGGTGGCGGTAATGACAAAACAAGAAAGGCAATATCTGGGATAGATAATACCCGAGAAGGAGAGAGATACAAAGAACAGAGTGTCTACCACCTATGCAAGTGGATACGGGCTGCTGTGTAATGCAGTGAAGTACGAACGAATAGCTGATGGTACTAAATAGTGCGTAGAAGAAGGGCACTTTCATTAAAGGTCCCATCAGGAAAAGGATCTGAAGAATACAATAAATTATAGCCTGAGATGGGATAGATAATGGCAGAGTGTAATTTTGGTTCCTGTAAGTAAACACCAACAGAGGAAAACTGGGAGAGCAACATCTCAAGCTCACCCCGATTACCCATGAGGCTGCGAATATTCCACTGTCAATAGGCTATGATTGGCAACGATAAAGATACCTGAAATCCGCAGGTAAGGGTACCTACGGACAAGAAGGGTTAGAAAAGTCCACATGCGGTGGCAAAGGAAAACGTTCAAGTAGCAAAGGAATGGTGCATTGTGAAGAAAGGAGTTGGGCAGATGGAGAAGAGGAAAGAGAAGGAACAGAGGGTGGATCAGTGTCCATTGATGGTTTGGTCTCTGCAATATATTCAGAGATTGCTTCAAGTGTTTCAGAGTTCAGAGACATCGTATGGGAGACGATATTGGAGGTGGAAGGAGGAGGGGTTTGATAAAAAGATCGGAGCTGTAATGGACTGTACCAAGGGTGGGGGGGGGGTCGAAAGGGTGGAGGGAACTGGAGAAGTGTGGGAGGGGACAGAAGAGGCAGAAACTTGGGAGGGGACAGGGGAGGAAGGCACAGTACGAGGAGGAGGATGAACCTCCACACTTGTAACGGAGCCAGTGAAAGGGAAGACCTAGGTACAGGAAACCGGGAAGGAAAAAATGGGAGGGGGATGAAGGAAGGGGGGGTTAAAGGAGATTTGTTGGACCTCTGAGAAGTAGAGGGACGATTGGGAGGAGGTGCCATATGAGGTCTTATTGATACCGGGGTTTGTGAGGGAGAACATGAAGAAGTGAGGACAGACTGAGGTGTTGAAGTAAGGACGTCTGAGCCCAGGACAGCAAAAGAATTAGATACAGGAGTGACTATGGGACTGGCAACTGCAGAGGAGGCTGCAGAAGATGGGACCCCAGAAGTGGGGGGACATTTTGAAACACAAGAATAAGAAACACGGGGTAGTCTCCCTTCGAGGCAGAGATGAGAAACTGCCATAGCATAAGGGAGACCTGCTTCTTTGAGGCAACGAATTTCCCACTCATTTAAGTAGACCTGGCAACAGAGAGAGTATGAAGGGCGAGCCTCATGACAATTAAGGCAAGAGGGAGGTCGACTGCAATATGTATTAGAATGGTCATCGGCACCACAGACTGGGCATTCGGCTATAGATCTGCAATATTTTGCTGGGTGGCCAAATCGCCAGCAATTCCTACACTGTTGTTGTGTAGGGATCACCTTCCGAACTTGCAACCAATGTCCTGCTACATAAACAGAGGATGGGAGTTCACGGCTGTCAAAAGTTAAACGAGCTACATTGCAAGGTTATCTATCGTCTTCACCCGTGGGCGGAAAGAACAAAAGTGTCTACGTTGAGAATTGGGAGATCTTGGAGTTCCAGCTGTTCGAGAATGTCATTGCCACATGTCTGGAAATTCTACCACTACAAGAAATGAGGGAATGATGTTTTTTGATAGTGATAGGAATAGTATCGATATGTGAAAGAAGAGAAAGATCATGAGCTTGGGTAGAATTCTGGACTGTGATGATGCGTGTACCACTCTTAAGAGCATGAAAGGAAATATCTCTACCAACATGACGTAGGAACGCTTTGCCAATACTATGGTCAGAAAGATAGGCAGTAGAAGAAGTCAGTCGTAAAGTAAAGAATTTAGTCCATTGTGTGGTCCAAAACAGTGTGGAGAGGGAGTGCATGACGTGTCGGTCTTTTCCGAGTAGAATGGGAAGGTAATGAAGTAACATCATCAGGAGATTGTCGTTGGCGTTTAGAAGTGGGACCAGAGTCGGTCCGACGTGAGATGGGCTGGCGATTCGAGAATTGTCACAACAGAGGGAGAGGCTGGAAGCACAGTCAAAGGAGAGCAGAAGTCAGACAAATCAGAGTCAGTGGAAGCCCCGGTACCTGAAGCGGGTGAGGAAACAGCACCAGCAAGAGGTACAGGGGCCTTAGGTCCAAAGGGTGGCTAAAAGACGAGGCGAGGTAAACGGGGTCGGAATATAAGGGGGGGGGGGTAGGGGGGTCATGGTTTGGGGACCCAGGGTTGGTTATTCTTTCTTTTTGTTTTTAAGGAAAAAAAAAAAGAAAAAAAAAAATAAAAAAAAAAAAGAAAAAAAAAGGGGGGCCCAGGGAGGGATAGTTCTAGGAGGAATGAAGGGCAAAAATCTCCCCCCGCCCCCAAGAGGACCTCCACCAAGTAGTGCAGATGCAGCATAAAACCAGGGCCATCCCCCCTACCCTTCATGCCGAAAACCCAGCAATGGGGGGATAGCAACCTCACACTGCCGAGTACCCGGTGAAAAAAAGAGAGGGCGGCCGGATACCCACCACAAAAACCCTCCTTCGGCCACCCCGGGAATTCGAAAGGGGCTTCCAGAGATACCCCCGTCGCCCGAAAGCACCCAAAGCCCCCTTCCGGGAACTGGAGAGGGTTGGGCATCCACAGGCGATCCAGATCCCACAACAAACAACGCCACCCCCAAGAACCTAAAACGGAATTGGAGGGCCCCCGGTACCCTTCCCCCTACCTTGAACTAGTGTGTGGGGGAAAAACCCCAAAAAAAAAAAAGAGGAAGGAAAAAAAGGGGGGGTGGGGAGGAGGAGGGGGAAAAGGGAAAAGGGGGGAAAGGGATAGGGAAAGGGGGGGGTTTGGGGGGGAAAATAGGTTCGGTCTGGGGGGAGCCCAACAGGTCAATACCTCAACCAAGGCCTCTTCACCACACGGGGCCCCCCTTAAAGAGGGGAAAACCTTGGAATTTCCCTTTTTTTCACAGTGGTTTTTTTGCTATTCTGAAATACTGTTTACGTGATCTTATTGCCACACAGACACATATTATTAATATATAAATTTTATATAAATTATAAAATATTATAATAAATAAATTTTAATATATTAATAAAAAATATTTAATATATATATATATATAATTATTATTATATATATAATATTAAAAATATGTCGTGCCCAATAGGGAGAAATTGCGATTTGGTTACGCTCATCTTGCCCTATGGGCAAGTGAAAATTGTGTATGCAATAATTTTGCCAAAATCTTTTTGAAACCCAAAGAAAAAATTATATTTCACCCTTTGTTTAGTATTAAATTATTGTAAAAAAATCTAAAATATATTTTGTTGGGTTAGGCTAAAAAAAATTTCGCTTGTTATAAAAGGTTTGGTAATTTTTTTAAGTTCCCTTTTTGGGGCAAATTTAAATTTTTCCCTCAAAAATTAAAGAAAAAAATATATCTTTAAAGTATAAAAGAAAATTTTTGAAGGACTAATTTTAAATGAGTTCTTGCTAAATGACCAGTTTTACTAATCCCGACATATATTATATCAGTGGGGCCCCGCATAACTTTCCCCCGAATGTGACCAATTAGTAAGTGATTTTTGTAAGTGCGTTTGTCGTGTATGTTTGGGGGTCTGAAAAGGATAATCTACTTCACAATATTTCTTATGGGAACAAATTCGGTCAGTACTGGCACCTGAACATACTTCTGGAGTAAAAAAAATATCGTTAAACCCGGGGGTCCCACTGTGTATATATATATATATATATATATATATATTTTGCAAAAAACCACTGTGAAAGAGGTAGTGAAATTCCAAGCGTTTCGGGGACTACTCACATTGTCAAGGAACTTTGCATATTTTAAAATCACTTTTTGCTGTGATCTTGTTGCATATATAATATATATATATATTATATATATTTATATATATTATATATAATATATATAATTTCTTTTTCTTTCAACAAATCGGCCGTATCCACCGAGGCAGGGTGACTCAAAAAGATAAACAAAAGTTTCTTTTTAAATTTAGTAATTTATACAGGAGAAGGGGTTACTAGCCCTTTGCTCCTGGCATTTTAGTTGCCTCTTACAACAACACATGGCTTATGGAGGAAGAATTCTGTTCCACTTCCACATGGAAATAAGTGGAAATAAACAAGAACAAGAACTAGAAAGAAAATAGTAGAAAACCCAGAGGAGTGTATATATATGCTTGTACATGTATGTGTAGTGTGACTAAGTGTAAGTAGAAGTAGCAAGACGTACCTGAAATCTTGCATGTTTATGAGACAGAAAAAAAAGGACACCAGCAAACCAACCATCATGTAAAACAATTACAGGCTTTCGTTTTACACACTTGGCAAGACGGCAGTACCTCCCTGGGCGGTTGCTGTCTGCCAACCTACTACTAGGATACATATACAATATATATATATATATATATATATATATATATATATATATATAATATATATATATATTATATATATATATATATTATATTCTTTATTTCAACGCACCAGCCATATCCCACTGAGGTGGGGATGGCCCAAAAGGAGAAACGAAAGTTTCTCCTTTTAAATTTAGTAATATATACAGGAGTTACTAGCCACTTGCTCCCTACATTTTAGTCGCCTCTTACGACACGCATGGCTTACGGAGGAAGAATCCTGTTCCACTTCCCCATGGAAACCAGAGGAAATAGACAAGAACAAGAACTAGAAAGAAAATAGAAAAAAACCCAGAAGGGTATGTATATATATGCTTGTATATGTATGTGCAGTGTGACCTAAGTGTAAGTAGAAGTAGCAAGACATATACCTGAAATCTTGCATGTTCACGAGACAAAAATGGACACCAAGAATCCTACCATCACGTAAAACAATTACAGGTTTCCGTTTCATACTTGCTTGGCAGGACGGTAGAACCTCCTTGGGCGGTTGCTGTCTACCAACCTACTACCTAGGATATATATATATATATATACACAATAAGATCATGCAAGTAGTCACAAAAGCACTTGGAAGAATTCTGTTCCACTTCCTCATGGAGAAATATATACAGTGGACCCCCCGGTTATCAGCGGTTTGGTTATCAGCAGGTTTTTCGGCGCCCGGTTATCGGCCGTGTGCTCGGTTATCGGCGGTTTTGGACGCATCTATCCGATGGCTGGGGCAGCTTGCCCTTCAGTTTGGCTTTGTCTCTCGGTAGCTGAGGAGGCTTCTGTTCATACATCCAAACATTTTACTTGTTTACCATTGTTTTCTTGCAGTGCAACTGTGAAATAAGTAACCATGGCTCCAAAGAAAGTTCCTAGTAAAGTTCCTGTGGTAAAGAAAATGAGAAAAACCATAGAATTGAAGCGTGAAGTGATCGAAAAGCTTGAGAGTGATATGAAGGAGATGGAACTTGCCAGGATGTACAGCAAGAATAAATCATCAATTACATCCATCCTGGCAACGAAAGAACAAATCAAAGATGCTAATGTTGCGAAAGGAGTGGCTTTTCTAACTCAACAAAGGACACCGATAATGGGAGAGAGAAAAGTTATTATTATTGTGGATTAAGGAAAAAGAATTAGTGGGAGACAGTGTAGTGGAGTCTACTATTTGTGAGAAGGTAAAGCAGTTGCATGAGGATCTTGCAAAGAAAATGCCTGGAACAAGTGCTGCAGTTTGTGAATTTAGGGCCAGCAAAGGATGGTTTGAAAGATTTAAGAAGCGTAGTGGCATACACAGTGTTGTAAGGCATGGTGAGGCCGCAAGTTCTGACAAATGTGTAGCTGAACAGGATTCGAACCTCAACAAGTTTTCACTTGTGACGAATCAGGCCTGTTTTGGAAGAAAATGGCAAAGAGGACTTACATTACCCAGGAGGAAAAGGCACTGCCAGGGCACAAGCCTATGAAAGACAGGCTTTGTGGGTAGACTGGTAAAGCACTGTGTACCTTGTTCCAAGGTTAGTAGGTTCGAGTCTCCTTCAGCCAGAGATCAATGTTTGTGTATATTTCGCCTGCTCTTGCGAATTCCTTGCATTGTTAAATTCTCTAGTAAGGCTGATGCATGCAGGGGATGAGATGAAAAGTTGTAAGCCTTCTCCCTGAAAGCTGGCTGCCTTGGATCAAAGTCCAGCGCAAGCTGGACTCCAAGGTATTGGTCCAGTGTGGGTAGATTGGTAAAGCACTGCGTACCTTGTTCCAAGGTTCGTAGGTTCGAGTCTCCTTCAGCCAGAGATCAGTGTTTATATATATATATATATATTTATATATATATAATATTATATTATATATATATATATATATATAAATATATAATATATATATATATATATATATATATATATATATATATATTATATATATATATAAATATATATATAATTTATATAATTTATATATATTACACAAAAAAAGGATAAAAAAATAAAACAATACTGTCATTCTAAGTTAAAATAAGGAGCATCACTTAAACCCCCATTAAATTAATATCAAAAGCCTTACTAAAGTTGACCGAGGTTCCTACAGTCGCCTTAGTAATTATGAACTATGAGGAAGGCAGAAAGGCCTAGGCCATTGGCAAACTGTCAGCATATTACAAAAAAAAACTTTAATTTATTAATTAATGCTCTACCCACCTCACCTTAATGTGTAGATATTAATATATTACACGATTCCCTCAAGATATACAAAAATGTGTCACAAATGCGCCAGGGAAGGGAAGGAGGGTGGCTCAAATTCCTTGGAGGTCCAAAGCAACATGCTTCACCCATCTATCTGCAAGAAAAGATAAACTTAATTATGAAATCCTAAACACACTCATTCACTAACAATAGCGTGAATCCAGGACTAGTGACAAAATGAGATATACAAGTTGCTACTTAACCAATATTTATATTACCTAGGAAAAACCGACCCTTAAAAATATGGGCTGTCCAAGAAGCATCAAGCTAATTCTCTTAATATATAAGGAAAGAATTCAGTTTTCTGAATGGAACATAACGTATAGCACAACATTTAAATGTACCAATTTTAAATGCAGAGTTAACTTTTTTTTGTTTTTAAATAGTTCTCAGTATCCATAAATGTCTCACTAATGCCCATATGATTTGTAAGAGGTGCACATCAAAAAAAAATAAAATAGGTTCAGTGACAAATTCAGAACTCACGTTCTATTCTGCTAAACCATTATTAGTGTTCATATATTGTTGTTAGAGCTTATGTTCAGGTACTGAAGTCAATGTGTTGGTGTTCTACCAGTAGAGGGCAGTATTAATTGTGATACTCAAGAAAACTGATAATTTAACACAAAAATAAACATGGAGTTAAAATAAAAACTACGAACATGAAAAAAATGTTTGGCAAATAAATACAAGCAATGCAGATTTGTCTTCAGGGGTCCATGCTTTACCCTACCCTCTCTCCACACCATTAGCACCAAAGTGGTGCCAACTTCCTGGGGCACAACCTCTGGAAGACTCGCCTATTGACACATTTAGGCATTAGAAGAATTCAATTAGTAATGGGAGAGAGCAAAGAGGCATGAAGTTACACATCTACACCTGAATCTGAAAAGATCTCCAGTTATAATTACACCGCACGAGTCACTGACTGTATCACCAGATGTGCAACCAGGTGGTTCACCAGGTCCCCTTATGGTCCAATCCCCTCAGAACTACAACTAGTGGGAGAACAAGGAGTGTAACAATGTCTCCTTCAATAATCCCTCAGAGCAAACCTTAACGACTAGGGAAAAAAAATCCCAGTTATAAAAGTCAAATAAATGAGGGGAAGAGGGATGCTTGGTTCTTAGGAAGGCTAAGTCGCTAAAAATCCCCTATCATGTTAAAGTGATCCACTGTCAGGAGAAAAATATGAACACACCAGTGCTCTACTATGTCCTGGGTGGTGTTCAAGTCCATAGTTCAAATCTGTACACAGTGTCAGGATGGCTTTCATAATCCAAGACTCAAGCCAAAACTCACTTTCATGTTTTAATTGCCACCCAAAACCCTTGCAAGATGCATTTACTGCCATCCTAACATGAGGATCATGACTAATGCTACACCAACTGATATGCAAGATTCATCCTAACCTCTTAAAAGCAGCTTGTCAACTGCATCCTTAAATCATTCAACATACTGAAAGCTTAAAAAGGGAAGGGGATATAAGCACCAATCTAACCTCCCCAAGCAGCACCAAATCCTGTAACCCACTTAAAGGACCATCTACCTACAACATCATAGACCACCTACTCACTTCTAGATCAAGGGCCACCTTCCTTCTCCAAGAGCCAACCACCTATTACATCAAAGAGAAGATATGTCGCTACATCATGCGCCATTCCCTCACCCCATCAAGGACCACCCGCCTACCCCCATCAAGGACCATCCCAATTTCCTCTCCCACCAATTTCAGCGTCCATCCCATCCTATACTCCCGCCTCCCTGACTCCCACTATCAAATACCACATCCCCCTGTCTCCCTCCCTTCCACCACAGTCTTTGCTAGTGACTTTGATGGAAAAACTGATTGCTATATTGAAAGTCAAACAATTCGTTTTTTCTTGTGTATTTTTTATGAGAGAGAGAGAGAGAGAGAGAGAGAGAGAGAGAGAGAGAGAGAGAGAGAGAGAGAGAGAGAGAGAGAGAGAGAGATTTAGTTGTTCTTTACCGTTTCTTATCCTCATAGCTGGGATGAAAATGCTCACTGCAGTTTTTTTTAATCATTTGAGGATACCAAAATAAGCATGAAAAATCTGCTCGGTAGAAGATATGGAAAAATGGCAAGACAGAGTTTTCCATTAGACAGTGGAGAAAATTATGACATTCCATGTTGAGAAGAGCAAACTGCTTTGATATGGAATGAATGATGAACTCAAGAGACACTATATAAAATGCAAGATGACCCAGTAGAATGAAAGGAAATGTGAAAGACCTGAGTATAATAATGAGAGCTAACCCTTTATAAAAAAACAAATCTCACAAAACCCAGGAAAATGACAAGGTGGATAGTGAGAACTTTCAAAACAAGGGAACTAGCGTCAATGGCGACATTCTTCAAATTACTTGTGCTCCCTCATTTAGAATATTCAGTGATGGCATCTCTGTTCAGGGTAGGACACTGTCACACGAGTTGGAATATGCAGCGACCATTTGTGGTTGTAAAGAGCCAATTAAGCATTATAAATACTTGAAATGCCACTGAAGCAGAGGAGATATATGGAAGAAAATGTAAACTAAACCCCTTGAAAAGTAGGGG
This sequence comes from Cherax quadricarinatus, assembly GCF_026875155.1. NCBI lineage: Eukaryota > Metazoa > Arthropoda > Malacostraca > Decapoda > Parastacidae > Cherax > Cherax quadricarinatus. Next base: position 38,991,458 of record NC_069411.1, on the reverse strand, counting down.
AGTCATGGGAGGAACATTGTATAAATTCTCTAGGTGCACACTTTTTATCTTAGCAGAAGATATCAAAAACAAAGTTGGAGCAAGTGGGGATATCTTAAAGAGGGAACTTGAAAAGCACCTCCACCAAGACTGATGGATATGTGGTTCAGTGGGTCGCCTGTAGCAACAGTCTGGTTGCCCATGCAGGCGCCTGAAAATAACTGGCCCAAGGCAGAGCTGCAGGGTTGGAAAACTCTCGAAACCCATGAAAAGTTTGAAGAGTTGCGTTTGCTGGGGTCGAGTCACTCCTGACCTACAATCTTCACCTACTATTGGCTTTAGTTTTGGCTCCGGGATTCTTGGACCCTAGTATTTCTTCTCTTGAAAGTGTATATGGTCTTCGCTTCTATTTCCCAATCTAGCTAATTCTGCATATTTGTTTGTGTATGGGGATTCAAAAATCCCATGTGAGCAGTGAGGGGACTTGAGCTAGAGTTCGTCACGGCCACGCTAGCTGGAGATTCGTCTGTAAAAACTTGCATTTGTGGTCACAGTGGTGCCTATGCTAACCTTCCTATGGTGTAGAAATATATCTAGTTGGATGAATCTTATTGTGGCTAGCTGGTCCAGTGGCTAACGCGACGGTCTGGAGTTTTGAGACTCTCTGACCGCGGGTTCAATCCCGCCCGTGGTATGGTTTGTATATGGTCTTTGCTTCTGTTTCCTAATCTAGCTAATTCTGCATATTTGTTTGTGTATGGGGATTCAAAAATCTCATGTGAGCAGTGTTTTAGAGTAGGCATGGGAAAAAAAAAGGATGTTCAGTGATGACTAAGTTCCAGCTGCTTAGAAATAGAGAGAATGAAGACCTTGAAGGGGAGGCTGAATACAAAATTCACGCTGATCAAATAGAATGAAACGTGAAAGACCAGGGGAGTAACTATGTCGGCTGACCGTTCAAAGAATACAATAAGGCAAGTGTCACGACAGCCAGGAAGATGACGGGGTGGATAATGAGAACTTTCAAAACAAGGAGAAATGGTGCCACTATTTAAATTTGTGCTCTCTCATTTTCAGTAATGTTCAGCATTAACGGCCCCATTCTGGGAGGGAAATATCAAAAAAAAAATTAATTTTAAATTTAAAAAATTTGAAACCCTAAAATTATATATTTTCATTTGTTTAAAATTTTTTAAATAAAAAAAAATTTAAAACTTTAAAATTAAAAACCCTAAAATTTAAATTCTTTTTAAAAACCCCCCTATAATTTCAATATTTTTTTTTGGGGGATTTTCCCCCTATATTTTTTTTAAAGTTATATTTTTTTTATTTTAATTTAATTTTATATTTTTTTTATATTAAAAATATTAATAATTAATAATTTTAATATAAATTTTTAAAAATTAATTTTAATTTATGAAAAATTATTTAAAAAATATATTTATTTTAAAAATTTATTTTAAAATTTTTTTTAAACTTTAGTTTTAAAATTTCCCCGGGGTTAACCCCCCTTATTTTTTATATTTTTTTTTTAATTATAATTTATATTTTTTTTAAATATTAAAAATTATTAATTTTAATAATAAAAAAAAATTTATTATAATAATTTAAAATAAAGAAAAAATTAAATAATAAAAATTAGTAATAAAAAAAATAAATTAAAAAATAATTATTTATTTAAAAATAAATAAAAATTAACAGCAAAATATATAATAAAAATTTAAAAAAAAAATTATATTTTAAATTTTTTAATTTTATAATTTACTTAAAAATTATAAATATAATAAAAGAAAATTAATTTTTAAAAAAAAAAATTTTTAATTATAAATTAAAAATTTTTAAAAAAATAAAATTTCATATTATTAAAATATTTAAAAAAAATTTGGAAATTTAAAATTTTAAAAAAATTTAAAAATTAAATAATTTAAACCCCTAAAAATAAAAAAATAAAATAAAATAAAAAAATAAAAAAAAAACCTATAAATATAAATAATTTAAAAATTTAAATTAAAATTAAAATTTATTTATAAAACCGTTGAAGTTTTATTATTTTTTTAATATATTTTATATATTAATAATAATATTATTTTATCATATACTTATAAAATTATTTTTATTTTTAATTTAATATAAAAAAATTTTTTTTCCCTTACAAATAAAATACAATTTAAACCAAAATTTTTATTTTTATTATATTAAAAAATAATATAAATTTTTATAAATTTTATAAAATTTAATAAAATAAAGATATTTTATTAAATAAATTTACCATTTTTTAAAATAATATAATTTTTAAAAATTATGGAAATAACAAACCCTATTTAAAAAACTAAAATTATAAAATATCCCTAAAAAATTTCCATAATAAAAAAAAAATTTAAAATTTATTACCAAAATTTTTAAATTCTTTAAAATAAACATAATCCCCAAAAATTTTTAAATATAATAAAAAGGGGAAAACCTAAACCTTCAAATTAAATTAATTTAAAACTTATTAAAAATTACAAATTTATAAAATACTTTTAAAAATTTAGTTATATTAAATTATAATACATTAATTATAAAAATAATTTTTTTTTTATATATAATATATATATATATATATAATATATATAAAAATACATATATTTAAAATAATGATAAACATCACCCACAGGGGAATCAAACCCTGCTAACCTATCGAGCCCACAATATTTTTACCACTGACTAGACCCAAGATGAGTAGGGCGCTTAGCCGAAGCAAGCGATGTTTCCCCCCCATACCCCCGGGCACCAAGCACTTTTTGAAAGTTATTCATCGAATCCGCCACTGCATGGACAACGAGAGAGATTTCAAATGCTTAACAATTCCAAACGGCGAAATTTTTTTAAAACATTATCTCTAGGGCCACAGCAGGATCGAACCTGCAAACTACAGTTTCTCAAAACGATGGTGCCCGGGGTAGGGTAACATTCTTAACTTCGGCTAAGCGCCCATATTTATTTTTGGTCTAGCCCCGAGAAAAGTCTGGGATTCTGATACAAGTTAGGAGGTTGAGTCCTCTGTGGCGAGACAATGTTTGTAAATAATTTGCCTTTTGAAATTGTTAAGATATAAACCCTTCCCCTGGGCCAGTTGGTATCTACGAGGGAATATAGTACTGAAAATTTCCCTTCAAAAACTTTCCTTCAGAGGCGTTTCGGACGTCAAATACGGACAGCGGTTCGAGCCCTCGTCCATTCGTTAATGTTTATTCACGACAGTTTTTTTTATTTGAAATTTCAAAAATATACATGTAAAACTTTTTGAATAAATACATCCCTTTGAGATCACTCTACTCCCAAATCACCATTACTACTCCCTCCACTTCTGTCATCCCTCTTAAATTCTCTTTTATTTTTCCTTTTGTGTGACTAGCAAAATGGTTCAATCAAAAACGAAAGGGAACTCATAAATTTCAGTCCCCAAAAAGTGTAGGTTTTTGTGTAAACACCCTTGCATTTACTACACAAATAACACACTTCTTGTTATATTAATGTTTCCTTAATCTTTCAAAATTAATTTAAAAAACCTAGGATTACACTTTGTCATTAAGGCGATGTAACCTGCACACCCCCAAACCAAAAATTTTTTAATATCTCAAAAAATTTAAAAAATAGGGTCCGGGGGACATACTTGAAAAACGCAAAATACTTTTTTTTTTTTCCTAAAGAAAATTATTCAAGCCAAATTTTTAAAAAGCTGACTAGTCCCAAACATCGGCAAAAGTAAAATAAATCCAATCGTATAAATAAAAAATTTATTACAGCGGGCAAAAAAAAATAAAGAGTACATGTTACAAAAAAAATATTTCAGCTGCAACGGCTTTTAGGTTAGATCAGTTATTTTTGGTTTTGACACGAAAGGGTTTAAGGGTTTAAATCATTTGGATTTCCCCATTGTCAATAGGAACAAAAATGTTGAAAAACCCCTAAACCCGTTCGTTATTCTATTTAAGAAATTTGTTTCCAAATTAAAAATCTAGAAAAAAAAAAAAAAAAAAAAAAGCCTCACTTAAAAATTTTCTGAAATTTATAGGGGAAAACTGAAAAACGCGTAAAAAAACAGCCATGATACGAGATTTGTTTTCTACCTCATACGATTTCATTTTTACAAAATTGTTCCATCTGTCGCACTTTTTGTGACATGATGACATTTGATAGTGAATGTCTCTAAACGTTCTACAAGCTGAAAAAATATATGAAGTATGTTTTATTTACCTTAACACCTCTGATAAGATCAAATCTACATATGGAAAAGTTAAAAAAGAACTCTCATTATTCCTTAACTGTTAGAATTGAAGATTGAACACTTAGGCAAAATAGGGGGCTTTATTGAAAAAACGTTTCGCCACTAGTGGCTTCATCGTCTAAACAAAACAGAAACGTGTAAGGAGGGATTTGAGGTAATCAGTCCCCTGTCTGACAAATGTCGACGCTGCAACATCATGGGGGTCTTGTGCAAAAAATTCTTAAAAAAAAACAGAAAAAGGCACAATACGTGCTGGAACGTAACCAAAACTTTGTCCAAGTCGGGCCGAAAAAAGCGTCGCAAGCTCTCTCTTCATGTGCGATTTGTGTGTAAATTTTAAACTTTTCCAACTTGGACGAAGACTTTCTTTGACTAGTGGGGTAATTCCATTATAAACCCCCCCTCCCCCTGCTTCGCCTCGCCTGCTACATATTAAGCCACGTCTACGGCCCCATGCTGTACATTCTACAAGATTTTATGGATGAACAAAAGCTCCGCTGGGGCTGTTACCTCAAACCCTCCTCCTTTCACCTTTTTGCTTTTTTGGACTAGAACCCTGTGACGAAATTTCTTAGTAAAGATTCCCCTTTTTTCATAAGCGTCTCAATCTTCAACTTTTCGGTTTTAAACCATTTATCAACTTATTTAGACAAATACATAAAGATAAAATTTAATTGGTAAACTGATGGTTTTTCTTTTTAAAAGGCAAAAAAAAAATCAAAAAGGTGGCGGTTAAATTTTGGAGTTTGGAATGGGTGCAAAGAAAAGGTTGACGCGGGATTATAAAAACAAAACTAAGGAAATTTGGTTGGTAAATTGTTGAATGAACCCCTGAAAAAAAACGAAAGGGGATAAAAGTTTTAATTTGAAAATTGGGGGCTTGGGAAATAATGGAAGCGTGAAGTTGCACAGTGTCACACTTATATTTGAATACGTGGGGTGTAAAAAATAAATTGACAAATGTTTGTGAAAGTTTAAAAATGTTTGGGGAAGGGAGGGAGTAAAAGCTCTGGGGGAAAATTAAACAAAATTTTGGAAGGCTACGTGCAAAACTCAGTAAAAATTTTAAATAACGTTATCCCCCATGGGCGAACCCTTTGATTTTTTGCTTAGGCGGTTATTATATTTATAACATGTTTTAAATAATAGGTTAAAGAAGTCCTTAAAGAGGGCCCCCTACTATCTTTGGATTCCATTGTCTTAAATTAAGATTTACTGGTTGACGAAGGCTAAGAGATCTTTCAGGGTGAAAGGGAGAATTTGAAATGAAGGAAAAGCAACCATAAGCGATGAACATCGAGGGGACGAGATTATGCATCTGGAAAAGCGGTGATAAAAGGTTTGAAGAATCATTCTTTGATCAGTTGTATTTCATGAAGTGTAGGGAAAAAGGAACGTCACTGAGGAAATAAAGTAAACTGAAAGGGTACGATACCCAAAACCGATACAAGTGTTAAAACGCATTACTACAGGGACTAACGAAATTCGAAAGGGAAAGGACGTGTGAACAAGTGTTTCACTGACAGAGTGGCAATACTCCGTCGGAAGGGGGTGTATATGTGTATTTGGAAAAAAGCGTGAATCGAGAAGCGATTGGGCAAGTCGTGCAGTTGTACAGGGGGTTTTTAAGTTTTTTCAAGGTGTTGTGTTTTGATAGGATAGTCCCCAATTAGTGCCTGTACTTAAAAAAAAAAAAAAAAAAAAAAAAGGAAAATTTTTAAGAAAGAGGTAACTTCGGCAAGCAGCGAGATCATCAAGGGTTTTAATCTCATTACTGACGGGCTGTAAGAGGCGATTTAAAATAAGCCTCTTTACAGATACTTTAAACACCATTTCACACAGGGTTTGGGTTTATAATATACGGGCAAATTAATACACCGTAACTGGCAAAAAAAAAAAAAAAAAAGCAAATATACTCTTGATAAGGGGGTGTATTTTCTTTTTCAAGTATACATGATAAAGCCCAGTCTTGGTTTAAAAATTAATAAAAAGGATTCTCTTCTAAAAATTCTCTTTATTTTTTACAGGTTTTTCCCTTGTCATCAGAGAAGAAAAGCTAGTGCGTTTTGGAATGGGTTACCCTAAAGGGTAACCACCCCTAAATGAAATTTTTATTGAAATGCCTTAGCACTTGCAAAAATAATTTATATAGGTTTTGCTCAGTCCTGGCCCGGTCTTTCCCAATGTGACCCCGGGATTACCCCTGCAGACGACCAGTGTTGTTGGGGGGAATTTAAAAGAAATACTGAGGAGTTTTGGAAAAGGTTTCCAAAAATATTAAAAATGGGTTCCTTTATCTTGTTCCTACGATCTCTTACCCCCGTTAAAAGGGGTCAACACATGGACGCTAAAATTCTAATTAAGCAATAATAGTATAAGTAAAGTTCAAATTTTTGATAAACTTTGGTAGTGGATACTGTTTAAAAATGCTTAGAAAGATAGAGGGAAACCACAAAATTTTTTAAAAATCTTGGGCCTGAGACCTTGAACCGAAACTTTTCTAATTAATGTCCCTGTGGGTTTGCTCATTGCTTTTTTAAACTTTATTATTTTTTTATTCATTCAAAAAGTTTTAAAACGTTTTTGGAAACATGAACCTTCCCCCAAATTTGTGAACATCCAGAAGATGTCTCAAAAACTGAGGAAAAAAAAAATCAAAGGGGGATATATTTGCGGCAAACCAGCGTTATATAAATGATTTCCAAATTTTTTTTGCTAAAACAGTCATTATAAAGCTTTCCCAAAATTGTTTTTTGCTAGAAAAGTGCATATATAAATGTTTTTTTCCCAAATTGTTTTTGCTAGAAAGTGCATTTTAAAAAGCATTTCCAAATTGTTTTGCTAGAACAGTGGCATATATTAAATGCATTTTCCAAATGTTTTTGCTAGAACTGTGATATATAAAATGCTTTCCAAATGTTTTGGCTAGAACTGTGCATATATAAATGCATTTCCAAATTGTTTTTGCTAGAACTGTGCATATATAAATGCATTTCCAAATTGTTTTTGCTAGAACTGTGCATATATAAATGCATTTCCAAATTGTTTTTGCTAGAACAGTGCATATTACTAATTCTTGATTTCAAGTACGTTGTACTGAAGATTACTGAAAAACGCACTGGTAATGATTCAACTATTTATAATTAAAGAAAAAACTAAATTTTACAGTAAGTTACAGAGATCTTAAAACTGCTGATGTGTTTTGATTAATCCTGATAAGAGGCAACGTATATGTTCCACTTCATGTTCCTGTGCGTCTTTGAGTCTTCTCATCTCTCATTTTCCATTCATCCTCCCTCCCTCCCTCCATTCATTCATTCATTCATTTCATTCTTCCTCACTCCATCTCTGCCAACTGCTATCGTACATTCATCCTCCCTCCAACACTCACCCTAACTCATTCGTCTTCCAGGTAAATTTTTATTTAGCTTTCAAAATTTGTGGGAGAGGGACAGAGAGGGAGGGAGGGAGAGAGAGCGAGAGAAAGTGAGAAAATTAACACAACATTTAACATTAATTACATTTCGAAGACATTCCAAAACACAAACTCTGCAACTATACTTAAGAATGTTTTTGAAATGCATTTTTTTTAAATAGAGGAAAAAACAAGTAAAGTGTTGTAGTCTGGCAAAAATGATCACTTAATGTCTTCTCCGGTTTTAGAGTATTTATTACACTTGTCAGAATTTTTTTAAACGACAGTTTGATATATTTTTTCGGAAATACTTCACGCACATGTATACAGAAATTTGTATTTTTATTACTGTTATATCTAGTGGAGAAGCTCTAAACTAACATGGGCCATAAAACGTGGGGGAAATCAGACTTGGCCAAAGGGAAAAAGTGTTTCAGTTCCGTGTCACGAGCCTTAACTAGTATAAAGGCAACCACTCTGAAGGGCTTTAAAAAGGGGGGGAAATAATAGGCGATTTACTGGGGAAGAGAAAAAAGGATTATGCTTCTTTTTTGAATTTAAAATTTAATATGTGAAAATATTGCGGGGGAGGGAATCTGCGTTTCGTTTTTTGGTAATTGTGTACCATTTTTTGGCGGTGTTCGTGCGATTTGTGATGTACTCCAACGTGAAAATAAAAATTTTGAAAGGGGGTCGGGTCGGTTCGTGCCCCTAATTTGTTGTTAGGTTACCCCTTTCCCTAGCCTTTCAAAAAAGAGAAATTGCGTAAAAAAGATGGAATTTGAGTTCTAGCTTATCTAATTTTTACGTTTTCACTGTTTTACGTGAAAAATTTATTTTGGAACACCCCTTGGCTTTTTGACGTTCTCAATGCTTCTTCTTTAATCCATAAGTTAGGTTCTGTCGGATGCAGAGTCGGGGGGGTTGGATTTGAGTGGACTTGCATGTGAGTAAATAGAATTGTCAAGTTTTTGCTCGGTACGTTTATTCGGGGGTTGGATTTGTAAAGGCCCCCTGTATGACCCAACGGCTTATGCGTGTTTTAAATTATGCATGCCCTTCAATATCGTGCATGTAAGATGCACTTCCTTCCCCAATTTTCCCAGTGAATGAGCCTCGGGTCTTTTTTTTTTTTCCTTTTAGCTCATTCTTCACTGCAAACCTCTGATTTTTTTCAGTTGTTTTGTGGGGTTGTGTTTTCCATTTTGTTCTAGGCACATTTTGTGGCATGATGTACTCGCCCAGGAGGTTGCGGGGTCAGTCCCCCTCCTGGCCCCACCCCTTCATGGCGTACTAGGTCACTCCCTGAACCGTGAGCTTTTCTACCTCTGCTTTAAAAATATGTAGGTCCTACCTCCACTACATCGCTTCCCAAAACTTTTCCACTTTCCCGCTACTTGGGAAAAAGGGGTTAACATCCCCCGTATTCACTGTGTCTTCAACTTCCAACTGTGTCCCCTTGTTTCTGTTCCCCTCTCTGGAACCCTGCTTTGTCCACTTGTCAATTTCCTCCCCAGTATTTTGTTGTCGTTTTCAGTCTCCTATCTTCCTGTCCCCCAGTGTCGTCAGTTTATTTCCTTAACCCCCTCGTAGGAATACCTCTTTGCTTGGGCTAGTTTGTTGCAAACCTTTGCACTTTCTCTGTTCTTTTTTGTGCTTGGCTAGGTGTTGCATACTCCAAATGGGGCCCAACGTACACGGGTAAAAGGGTCCTGAACGTTCCCATTAATTGTCAGAATTTTCTGTTCTGGGTTTTCTAGGCGCCATATGCTGCGCAGTTATTTTGGTTTATGTGGCTTCAGGGGGTGGCCTGGGGTTTTTTCACCCAAATCTTTTTCCTTGAGCGAGGGTTTTTTCTCTGGCCCCTAGACTGTATCCGTCTGCGGTTCTTTGCCCTTTTCCCAATCTTCTGAATGGACTTGGGGATTTTAATCCGGAGTTTGTGGGGTTTTTAGGTGACCCTTTTTTGTTTGTGGTCTTCGATCAATGAATTTCTTCTCATCCTTTACGTCACTGCAAAACAGGGACACTTTTGGTTATTTCCCTTTGTCATGTCGTTCCCAAATACCCGAAACGCATTGGTCCTAGGACTGACCCCCGTGGAACCCCCCGGTCAAGGTCCCCCTCTGTTGTGTGTGTGTGTGTGTATGTTTTTACTTTTTGTGGTTGCGGGGTCAGTCATAGTCCTGCCCCCCCTTTACGATTGCTACTGGGCCTCTCTCCCTGCTCCATGACTTTATCAAAAACCCCGTTTTTTAAAAATATGACGGTTCCCCCCTCCCTACGTCACTTTCTAGGCTATCCCCTTTCCACAAAATCGAAGAAATACTCCCAAACATCCCCCTTTATAGTAGGAGTCTTCATTCCAAAATGTGACCCTTGTTTCTGGGGCCCCCTCCTGGAACATCCTGTCTTTGTCACCTTTTTTATTCCCTGCAGTATTTTGTATGTCGTTATCTTTTTCCCCTGCCCTCCTGTCCTCCAGTGTCTCAGGCTGTTTTTCCCCTTAAAATTTTTCGTAGGGGCAAACCCCTTACTCTGGAAAAGTCTTGTTGAAAACCCTTTTCCTTTCCTAATTTCTTGACGCTTGACCAGGGTGAATTTAAAAATGGGGCGCGGGGCCTGACGTACAAGGGTACAGTCTTGAGCAATTTTCCCTTTCTGAGGTATCGGGAAATCTTTCCTTAGGTTTGCGAGGGGCCCATTTGCTGCGCAGTTATCTGTTTTATGTGCGCCCAGTTGCTCCCTATTATACTCACCCCCAAAATCTTTTTCCTTGGGAGGTTTGTTATTTTGGGTACTGTGTGTGTGTGGTGTGTGGTGTGTGTGTTGTGTGTGTGTGTTTGCGTGTGTGTTCTTCAACATTGGTTGCCAAAGCATGTAGCAATGCTTATAAAAACAAAGGATAGTCATATCTCTTCAATCAATTATGTGTCGCATCATGGCCGTGTATTTCAAATTAACATTAATTTTTTAAATAAATGTTACGTTTCATCAGCCTCAATATGCACACTACTATACGCGTTAAGTATATTTTAATTCAACCTTTCGTGTTCAGATGTGTGTTCTTAGTCTGCTTTTCTTTGTAGACTTACAGCAAATATGCTCAATTGAATGTTTGCAGGTTTTAACAATTTATAAACACGTGTTAAATACACAACGAGAACCTTATCCTTGAGTCTACGAATGCCTCAATGTGTGTTCTTGCAAATTGTATATTTTTTGTATGTGTGTATGTGTATATGTATGTATGTGTGTGTGTGTGTGTGTGTGTGTGAGCTTAACTGCAAATCAGTATACAAGCTGTACATGCATGTATATTGCAATAAATATGTGCATGAATATCTAACCCTTTGCGTGTACCTATTTGTGTATATATTATTGTGCATTTTTTATGTACGTATGAGTGCAGTAGAAGGCAGAATAAATGTGGGTGACTGTTCATAAAGTGACTGCGTATATACTGAAGTCTCCCAGCTCAGGCTGATAAATTTCAATATCTTGTATGAGCCCCATCCTACGTGATATAATATGACAGTGTAAACACTGTTAGTTTTTGTACGGCACTGTGTAACTATCATTCAGAATTGAGTAGCAGCACACTGCTATTATATTCAGTTTTGTTAAAAAAAACAATACGAGTGTGTGTACAGGAAAGGGCAGGGAGGGTTACTGTATGTTGTTGCATTTGTGTATGCGTTGTTTTGGTCTCATACATTATATGAATGCAGGCATTGTTGCTTTTAGAAGTTTATGGATTCATGCGTATCCGGACATACATGAACAAGAGTACTGTGCTTCAATGTGTAGGCGAGTGTATTGTGTATCCGAAAAGGTTTGTGATCGCCTCGAGTATATCTGAACGTCTTAGGGCGAGTATCGCTTCATCCACTCATTCCCTTCACTGGCTCTTACACCACAGCAACTCATTCTTCAATATTTCGCTTGCACACCCACATTCATTCAGTTTTACCTTCACTCCTTCACACACCTCCATTTCTCTCACACCTATCCTACAACTCTCTCAATCACCCACCCATTCACCCATCTAACCACTCGCACATCCCACCGCTAGCTCACTCACCCATCTACTCACACACGTACCCCAACCCTTTCTCACTTATCCATCCACTCTCGCACCCCATTATTTCCCCACTCCTTCACTCTCAAAAAACAGAAGGGCGCCTTGCTCTAGGAATCCCGCAAGACTTCTTCATTTGCCAGTGATTACAGTAGTGTGTTAGACACATCAGGTCTGCGGGCGCTTGGTTCATTGTGGTAAGAGAGTGTTAAGAACTTATGGGACATTGACTGCATCTTCATTACCATGTAAGTCTCCGTCATGGCAAAGCTTGATGCCTCTTACAACAAGGTCCTCTTGGCATCGCTATTATCTTAGAATTTTCAAAGACGATACCGTAAAGAAAAAGTAATAACAGTTTTTGCTGAGAAATTTCCTACTTTTTAAAGTGTTCTTACGTAACATTGTACATAATTTTTGTAGTCTCAAAAATAGTCAAGGATTTTTTAGTTAAATTTTAGTTTTCTTTTGAAGATGTCATATTTTTTATAACCCCTTATTATTTTTTCTTCATTAAGAATATTCATTATATGGCTAATAGAAACTAAGAATATTAAATGTATACACATACACTGTGTGTGTGTGCGTGTGTGTGTGTGTGTGTGTGTGTGTGTGTGTGTGTGTGTGTGTGTGTGTGTGTGTGTGTGTGTGTGTGTGTGTGCGCGCGCCGCGCCGCGCACTCGCCTAATTGTGGTTGCAGGGGTCAAGACTGCTACTGGCCCCGCCTCTTCACCGACCGCTACTAGGTCCTCTATCCCCCTGCTCCATGAACTTTATCATACCTCGTCTTAAAACTATGTATAGTTCCTGCCTCTACTACATCGCTTGCCAGACTATTCCACTTTCTAACTACTCTGTGACTGAAGAAATACTTCCCAACATCCCTTTGACTCGTCTGAGCCTTCAGCTTCCAATTGTGTCCACCATGTGTTGTGTCCACCATGTCTATTCCACGCAGTATTTTGTATGCCGTTATCATGTCTCCCCTGATCCTCCTGTCTTCCAGTGTTGTCAGACCGATTTCCCTTAATCTTTCTTCATAGGACATTCCCCTTAGCTCTGGAACTAGCCTTGTTGCAAACCTTTGCACTTTCTCTAATTTCTCGACGTGTTTGACCAGGTGTGGGTTCCAAACTGGTGCTGCGCACTCCAGTATGGGCCTGACGTACACAGTGTATAAAGTCTTGAACGATTCCTTACTGAGGTACCGGAACGCTATTCTCAGGTTTGCCAAGCGCCCATATGCCTCAGCAGTTATCTGGTTAATGTGTGCTTCTGGCGATGTACTCGGTATTATACTCACTCCTAGGTCTCTCCTTGAGTGAGGTTTGCAGCCTTTGGCCTCCTAGCCTATACTCTGTCTGCGGTCTTCTTTGCTCTCCTCCGATCTTCATGATTTTGCATTTGGCGGGGTTAAATTCTAGGAGCCACTTTCTGGATCACGCATCCAGCCTGTCCAGGTCTCTTTGTAGACCTGTCTATTCCGCGTCTGATTTAATTCTCATCAACTTCACGTCATCTGCAAACAGGGACACTTCTGAGTCTATCCTTTCAGTCATGTCGTTCACATATACCAAGAACAGCATTGGTCCCAGGACTGACCCCTGTGGGACCCCGCTGGTCACCGGCGCCCACTGTGATACATCATTTACCATGACTAGCTGTTGCCTCCCTGTTAGGTATTCTCTGATCCACTGCAGTGCCCTTCCTGTTATATGTGCCTGTTCCTCTAGCTTCTGTACTAATCTCTTGTGAGGAACTGTGTCGATGGCCTTCATGCAGTCCAAGAAAATGCAATCAACTCACCCCTCCCTCTCATTTCTTACTTCAGTTACCTTGTCAGTGCTGGCTGTCGTTTATAATCATGTTCTGCTCCAGGTGCTCCACCACTCTCCTCCTGATAATCTTCTCCAAGACTTTGTATACTATATACGTCAGTGACACTGGTCTATAATTTAGTGCTTTATTTCTGTCTCCCTTTTTAAAGATCGGGACTACATTTGCCTTCTTCCATACTTCAGGTAGTTGCCCAGTTTCAAGGGAAGTGTTGAAGATTTTGGTTAGTGGCACACGTAGTGTGTGTGTGTGTGTGTGTGTGTGTGTGAGAGAGAGAGAGAGAAAGAGAGAGAGAATGAATTTGTGTGTACTCGCCTAATGGTGGTTGCAGGGATCGATTCATAGCTCCTGGCCCCGCCTCTTCATTGGTTGCTACTAGGTCACTCCGTCCCTGCTCCGTGAGCTTTATCATACCTCGTCTTAAAGCTATGTATAGATCCTGCCTTCATTACCTCAATTTCCAGATTCCACTTCCTGACAACTGACTGAAGAAATAATTCATAAGAACATAAGAAAGGAGGAACACTGCAGGAGGCCTGTTGGCCCATACTAGGCAGGTCCTTTACAATTCATCCCACTAACAAAACATTTGCCCAACCCAATTTTCAATGCCACCCAGGAAATAAGCTCTGATGTGAAAGTCCCACTCAAATCCAACCCCTCCCACTCATGTACTTATCCAACCTAAATTTGAAACTACCCAAAGTCCCAGCCTCAATAACCCAACTAAGTGACTGTTCCCCTCATCAACTACCCAAATTTTAAACCAATATTTTTCCTTGCCCTTTTTTCAAAATTAAATTTACTAATTTAAATCCATTATGCGGGTTTTCTTGGAGGACATCCTCAAGCCCTTTTAAATACCCTTTATTAATCCCTTTTTCCCCATTATACACTTCGTCAGGTTCCCCTCATTCTTCTTTAAGTAAAAGAACTTTAAGATTTTTAATCTTTCTTCAAAAGGAAAATATTTCAACATGTATTAATTTGCATCCTACGCTAAAATGTTTTCTAACGTTTTTATGACCTTCTATAATATGGAGACCGAATGAGCGATAATAAGGTGGGGGCCTTATAATGAGGAAAAGCTCAGTATGACCCCTTTGGGCTTCTGTTGTTCACTTCTTGAATAATCCCATAATCTATTTGCCCCATTACTACGTTAGGGATTGCTGTCTTTTTTTTAAAGGGTTTCTCTCCCATAAACCCCCCAAATCCTTTTTTCAATCTGTTTTGGCTAATTCTACATCATTTAAATTTTAATATAGGGGTTATGGGCACTCCAAGCTTCAGAACCCTTTCATTTTTCTACATTGAATGCACTGCCACTTTTCTGACCAAGAATAGAGTTTTTTAAAAACCTCCTGAAGTTCCATAACTCAGTTTGAATCAATTATCCTACCTATTTTGTGTATCGGGGAATTTGCTCTATCACGTAATTCCCTCATCAAGTCATTGTATATATTATAAAAAAACAACGGGCCAAGCTGTCCGTGGAATGCGACTTGTTACAGATCCCCACTCGGATTTAACCCCATTTTGGCACTGCTTCCTGCGTGAGCCTTGACTCGCCCAGAGAGATTTCCCCCCCCAGCCATGAGCTGCCACTTCTTTAACATCTATGGTGCGGAAAACTTATAAAAAGCCCTTACTGAAATCTAAGTAAATAATACAAAATTTTTTATCGTGGAAACAGCCTCAAAAGCTTTACTGAAGAAATTAATAAATTAGTTAGACAAGCGGCCTCTTGTGAATCCATGCTGAGTACATAATAAAGTATGTTTACGAGATGGCTTCTTAAATCTCAGTTTTAATTGATAGTAATTTGCCTAAAATTGAGGTCGGGTTATTGGGCGGTAATTTGACGTAACGATTTGCCCCCTTTTTTAAAAAAATGGAATTACATTAGCCATCTTCCACATATCAGACAAAAAACCTTTTTTGAAGAGAAAAATTTAAAAATATTGGTTAATGGTTAACGAGTTCCATTTGCTTTCCCTTAAAAAACCCTTGAAAAACTCATCGGGCCCCGGAGCTTATTTGCTCAGTTGTCTTCTGTTTTCACAACCATTTCATGTGACTGTGATTTTTATAAATTTATCTTCTATCCCACTTAAAATTAAATTTACTGAATATTGTTAGTGTTTTCTGGTAAAAACTGAGAGAAAATAATTAAAAATCAAAATTAATCATCTTTTTTGCATAAGGTGCCCATAGTTATTTTAAGGGGACCTATTTTTACTCTAACTTTTGTTCTATAGACCGGGAAAAAACTTTTTGGGTTAGTTTTAGAATCCCTAGCAACTTTAATTTTCATAGTCCCTTTTGCTTTTCTTACCCCCTTTTTAAGTCCCTCTTAATGTCAATTACTGTTTCAAAAAGATGACCCTCACCTCTTTTGATACCCTAAAATTCCTTTCTTATGCCTAGTAGATTTGAGCCTATTTTTCACCCTTTTGGGTCCATTTTATTTATCTAATTTCTTTTTTTGGGATAAAACGTTCGGGCCAGAAAGTGTTCAGAAAAAACTGTAAAATGATATTCCTTTTTCCCCCCAGTCAACAGTAAGTGTTCTCTAAGCCCACGTAATTGCAAAGGAAAATTGGGGATGTTTGATTATCATACTATCGTACTTCCTTTAAAAGCAAAATGTAATTGATTTTTTGTCGCTAGCATTTCCTTGAAATTTCAAAATTTATTAACAAGGGTCATTGTTTGCCATAACTAAGTAAGCGGTTATTCCCTTTTGGTTCTTCAAAATGCTTCAAAAACAATCCTGAAAAACTTCTAAGAAATGTATGATTCTAAAATTCCAGTCAAGAAATTCCAATCAATATGACCAAATTAAAGTCTCCCGAATTATCTTATCGTGCCTTGTGGGCCCTTTAATTTCCTCCCTAGTAGTCTCCCTTGGTCCCTACTAAGTTTGGGGGAGGATATCACTCCAAAATAGTTTTTTATGCCCCCCGAAAAACTATCCCAAAAAGACTGTTTTCTTCAGACTTAATCCCGTTTTTATGCAAAGTTTAAGCGATCTCGGCTTTCAAAGCCCCCCACCCCCCCTTCCCCCCTATTCTATCTACTTGGAACAATTTAAAAAAACCTGAATTGACATTCCGCGGATGTCCCCTTTTTGAATTTTTAAAACCCCATCTCAGTTAAGCAAATACATCAAAGTTACCCGCACTAGCAATAAATTTAACTCGTCCTTTATTCCTAGCACTACGGAATTAGCATAATAAAATGAAAGACTCTCCTTTCTCTTTACCCTTCCTGCCCTTCTGTTTTTCTAAAACCATTACTGTCTTTACCAAAAGTCCCGGCTTTTCAAAAATCTACCTCGTTCTGTTTTTAATTTTCCCCTAAAAACCCTAATATTACACACTGGGACTTACGTTTTCCTGCCAAAAACCCCTCCACTAACATTTCCTTTTTAAAATCCTATACCCCTCCACTCAGTTGCCAGTGTACACCCCCATCCCCGGATAATGTCATTTTTGCCTAAAAGGTCCCAGTTGTCAATGAAATTTTCTGCTT
Source organism: Cherax quadricarinatus (assembly GCF_026875155.1). Classification (NCBI taxonomy): domain Eukaryota; kingdom Metazoa; phylum Arthropoda; class Malacostraca; order Decapoda; family Parastacidae; genus Cherax; species Cherax quadricarinatus. The sequence goes on along the minus strand of NC_069411.1, from coordinate 38,974,340 downwards.
TTCCCTTACGTATTTGTCCCCGCCAGCAATTGCACCAATTGCCTGGAAAAACCCTTTATTTTCCAAAAACCTTCCTTGGCAAAATACCAAATATGCAGGGTTCCCCCCTTTCTCCTAAATTTTTTTTGCGACCCAACCTTTGTAGTGAAAGGTTCAGAGAACCCAATGTTGATAAATTAGAAAAATTGCAAATCTTGGTATCTTTTTGAGGAAAAGTTCGCCCACGTGGGTTTATCATCCATAATAGGAGAAACTTGAAAAAGGAGGGGAATGAGGTAATCAGTCCCTCAAACCTTGATCGTGGTTCAGTCCATCAATCTTGAGTAGAATACGGCGATAGCGGAGAAGCAGCTTTAAAAAGTATGGGAGGGGAGGGGTAGCTGTCATAGGTGTTACATTTTTCAATGTGGAAAAAAGGTTTCCCAAGAATTAGGCAAAACGAAGAAATTTTAAAGTATTAAGATCCCAAGAAATTGCAGTTCTGAAAGGGTTTGTGTGAATGGTTCAAGGAACCACTGTTGATAAATTAGACACAGTGCAACTTTGGGGATCTTTATTTAGGAAACGTTTCGCCCCAAAAGTGGCTTTATCAGTCCCTAAAATAGGAGAAACTTTAAGAAAAAGGGGGAGAAGAGGTAATCAGTCCCCCAAAATTTAGTCGATGTTTCATTTCCCTCAATCTTGGTAGAATACGGCAGATGAGCGGAGAAGCAAGCTTATAAACCGTATGGCAGGAGAGGTGTAGCAGTCATAGTAGTGTCACATTGTTCAATGTGTAAGTAGGTTTGTGCCCAAGAATAGGCATGCGAAGATACCTAAGTATTACGATCCCAAGAAGTTGCAGTGTCCTGCCAGGTTTGTTAATGATGGTTCAGAGAACCGACATGTTGATAAATTAGACACAGTCAACTCTTGGTATTCTTTATTTAGGAAACGTTTATTTCGCCACACAGGGCTCACAGACCATACATAGGAGAAACTTGAAGAACAGGAGAGAATGAGGTAATCAGTCCCTCCAAACCTTGGAGTCGATGTTTTCAGTCCATCAATCTTGAGTAGAATAACGGCAAGATGAGGCGGAGAAGCATCTTATAAAAAACCGTATGTCAGGAGATGTGTAGCAGTCATAGGTAGTGTCACATTGTTCAATGTGGAAGTAGGTTGTGCCAAGAATTAGGCCAAGCGAATGATTCCTAAGTAAAGAACCCTAAGAAGTTCAGTGTCTGACAGGTTTGAAGATGAATGGTTTCAGAAGAACCGACACATGTTTGATAAATTAGACACAGTGCAGACTCTTGGTATCATTATTGCGAAACGTTTCGCACACTGTGGTGCGAAAACGTTTCCTCAACTAAAGATACCCCAAGAGTTGCACATGTGTCTAATATAGTCGACCTATACTGGCTAATCAGGTCTTCACTCCTATGTCTGCCAACATCGCGCTCAGCACTGAGACAGATAATAGGATTGCTCCCATTACCCTCTCATGATGTCATCCCCAACGTCTAACAATATCCACCATCCCACCCCCAGGAAAGCAAACTCTTGTCTCTACACTCCTGTCCTTCAAGCAGAACGCCTATCCATATACCTCACTTGGCTATCCCCAACAACAATATTCTTACCTTCCCTTGTTGCGTATCGACGTGATGTTCCCGTTGTCGACTCACATTCGTCGGGTAGCCACTGGAATGTATTTGATGATTCCACAACAGGTTTCCACGGCAGTCTCTTCTTTCTTCCATCGTTTTTCTATCTTTCCCATCGTCTTCTGAACGTCAACTTCGTTCCCTGCTGTCTAGCCACTGACCAGTTTCCCTTCTTGACCTGAGGACTCAAAACAGGAGGACTACTACGAATCTTCTTGTTTTCCTCGGTCAGTTCGCCGAATCTCCACCTTCGCCAACCTCAATTCTTCCTTAAGCTGTTGGTAAAGTTCCTCGATGGAGGGCATCTTGCTTCAATTCGTAGAGTGCGCGCAAATAGGTCTTCAACAAGCTAAGTACACGTCAACACTGTGCTAAGAAACAACACGTCAACACTGAGCTAAGTACACGTCAACACTGAGCTAAGTACACGTCAACACTGAGCTAAGTACACGTCAACACTGAGCTAAGTACACGTCAACACTGAGCTAAGTACACGTCAACACTGAGCTAAGTACACGTCAACACATCCCTGTGACTCATCCGAGTCTTCAACTTCCAATTGTTGGGCGGCCCCCCCCCTGGTGTCCCGTCCGTGGAACATCCTATATCTGTTCACCTGGCAATTTCCTCTCTGTATTTTGTGTGTCGTTATCACATCCCTCCTATCTCTCCTGTCCAGTGTTGTCAGGTTGATTTCCCTTAACCTCTCCTCGTAGGACATGCCCCTTAGCTCCGAGACTAGTCTTGTTGGAAACCTTTGCACTTTCTCTAATTTCTTGATGTGAGTGGTGTGTGTGTGTGTGTGTGGTGTGTGTTGTGTGTGTGTGGGTTTGTTCTGTGCTCTGCCACTAGGCTATTATGGTTGGCTAACATTATAATTGTACCAAGATTATTGTAATAAGTTAAAACATTGTATTAGGATAATGTTTATAGGCGGAACGGTTTGCAACGCCAGTTCCAAGTTTTGGGGTGGGGATGGCCTTTTCCTCACCGACAACAACGGATGGAGACCTACCTCTTTTCCCTTTAATGCCAGTGTCTATATAGTCATATCATGATTGGAAAACTGGAGGGGTTTCGAACTCGAGGCCCTGTGTGTACCGAGCTGTGTTGGTTACAATAGAAAAGTCTTATTTTTATCTGCATCACTTTCATAATATTCCCATCACGATCGTCACCACCGTCGCCTTGGTACTCATTATCATCTTCATTTAAATAACACTGCAGATAAATATCTCGAGAAAGCATAAAAATTGTCCAGCCAAATTAAAATCAGACGTAAATTTCGAAAAGAGGTTCTATACATTTACATTATTTCTACCACCATTAAAGGAACTTTTTTTTTTTTTACATTACACAAAAACACGATTATGAATTGTATGAAATGTTCCTTCCAGGGATTGAACCTCGGGTCGCCTTGACGAGGCGAGCTAGTGTGACCACCTGATCACGTCAGGTGTCATAACAGGTTCAGTGTAAGACCACATAAGCGCGAGCTGAGGAACCTAGCGACATGTTCAGCCAGGAAGACGGGATCCTGAGATTTTTTACTTCATGAAGAACGAAAAGAGGCCAGATCCTTTAGAAGTCCTTCTCCATGAAACTGGAAAGAGAAAGAACCCGTTGAAAGAAACCCGTTCCTTCACAAAGAAGAAAGGAAAGAAATAAGAGCCTTCAAAAAAAAAAAAAAACCTTATCCCTTCTTGAAGGAACGAGAAAGCATCCTTCAAAAATTCCTTAAGAAGGAAGGAAAAAAAAAATAATTCAATACGATCCTGTAAACAAAAAAACTCCCCCTCTCCCTCCTCTGACTGTTTTGATTTTTATCTCTCGGGGAAAAAACAGAAAACATCAACGATCCATCAAACGTTTCCAATTTGGCGATTCTGTTTATTTTAGATTGTTTTTTCTTTTCCATCCACTGCGAGCTTTTAAAATCGGACCCCAGAAACACACGAAAAATTATATTTCCTTCGTATGTGTGTGTGTGTGGTGTGTGTGTGGTGTGAGTGTGGTGTGTGTGTGTTGACGCGCACTGCACACAACACACACACACACACACACATACCCCACACACGCGCACACCCCACATCGCTCACACACCGCGCACACACAACGCGCTGCACACACACGCGCACATTCACACGCGCACACACACGCTCACACACGACGCGCACACACAAACGCGCACACACACGCGCACACACACGCGCACACACACGCGCACACACACGCGCACACACACGCGCACACACACGCGCACACACACACGCACACACACACACTTTTCACCAAATTTATGGATTTGCATGCTGCGATCTCAGTGACTCCTGGCCCATCCATTTCCTGGGTTGCTACTACCACTCTCTTCCTGCTCCATGAACTTTATCGCATCTGTTCTTAAAGCTGTGTATAGATTCTGCCTCCGCTACATCACTACATATTGTTCGATTGTTCCACTTCCTGACAACTCTACGACTGAAGAAATACTTCCTAACATCCCTGACTCATCCGAGTTTTCAGCTTCCAGTTGTGACCCCTTGTGTCCCATCTCTAAAAATCCTGTCCCTATCCACCTTGTCAGTTCCTTTCAGTATTATATATACGTCGTTAGCATGTCCTCCAGTGTCGTCAGGTCGATTTCCCAGAACCTCTCCTCGTTGGACAGATCCCTTAGCTCCAGGACTAGTCTTGTTACAAACTTCTGGCACTTTTAATTTCATGACTTGCTTGGCCAGGTATGGAGTCCATACTGGTGCTACATACTCCAGTATGGGCCTTACATACTCTGTACACAGTCTTGAACAATGCTGCAGCAGTTAATGGTTGATGTGCACCTCAGGGGATACGTTCAATATTATACTCGCCTCAAGATCATTGTCCTTGAGTGAGGTTTGCAGTTTTTGGCCCCCAGGACTGTACTGTCTGTGGTCTTCTTTGCCCTTCCCCAATCTTCATACTCTACATATGGTGGGGTTGAACCCCAGGACAGTTATTGGATCAGGCCTGCAGCCTCTCCAGAGTGTGAGTGGGAATGTGTCCTGTTTATGGTTTGCACAAGAGCAATATAGCCATTTAGGGGATGGAGAGCGAGAATCAGGGTTATTCCGAGGAAGTGGAGGCCATCTCCAGTTCCTTGGAGTAAAAGTTCTTCACTAAATCAATGTCGTCCTCATCTGTTCTAAATGTATAAGTGACATTATCTTTGGTTGCTGCTTATCTAGTTATCTCTGCGGCACTCATGCGCTCTAGCGATCTCGAGATCTGCCCCCCCCCCCAGGAGCCGTTTTTCTTGACTGTCTCTTCAGTCTAGTTCTCACTGTCATTTGTCTACAATTTTCACATTTATTAGCTCGGTTATGGATATCTTGGAATGGAGAACTGCGAAGATTCATGAAAAAGGTTTAAGAGATTTAGAACAACTCAGAGTTCTGAAGCAACACAGATCTGGGGACAAAAAAACATGAACACAAGAACTGAAATATACAATACAGACATCGTATAAAGAGAACTAAAACGTCAGAATAAAGGAAAAAATCTATAAACATGTAGGGGTCATACACAGCAAGGTATGAAGCTTCGATCCTCCGTCCGCATAACTAGAGAAAGAAACCACCTGTGCTCACGAAGGTGCTCAAACGTGATGATTCTCTAAGAGCATCATCTCACAATTGCGAGTTCTGGGGACTGTAGCAGATGCCTTATCTATACCGGTAAACCAGCAGCGAAAAGCCTCTGTCAGATGACCAAAAGCTCCAATAGCAGGTCACCTGACTAAGACCTGCGTCAGGAAACCACTTGTCTTATTTAGTGACGAACCTTACTATCCGCATAGGCAAAATAAACCTAATGCTGCTCACAGTGTATATATGATATTGTCGAGATGACTGACATGATATACCTACCATCCTGGGTAACAATCTGGGATCAAAATCAAATTAAACCCATTCACACAGGGGTTAGTGCTTCCCGGCGAACGTAATAATTGGAATGAACCCGGCGAGCCGTACAGTGAATGTACAAAGCAGGAGGAAAACCTGGTACGCAGGGTGAATGAAGAGACATCGTGCTATGCAAAGACAGAATTTTGATACTCCGGGACGAAAAATACTGAAGTGAATACAAGACAACTTGTGCGTTAAGAAGTGAGAGAGCAAAGGAGACACTCAGGCCGCCGAGAACAATTTAGTAAGCACTTGGCCAAAAATATAAACATGAGATTTACAAGAATGTCCGCAAAGTTTTAGGAAACACAAGGAACGTAACTGGCTACAAGGAACGAAACTAGTCACACACTCGAGGAAGGTCCTACGAAGGAGCGTAATCTGGTCCTAGCAGTCAAGGATTATCCTGAAGGAAAGTCTCCCAGAAACGCAATTTGTGCTCCCCCCCCCCATTCCTCAAGATGTTTACAACACAGTCAAGGTTTACTTGAACAAATCAATAGAAAAATACATTCAGTGGAGTATGATGAGGCATTTTGAACAGAGGAAGTAAATATCAACAACTGTCAAGGGTAATTAAAAGGTCAAGGCACCCAGTAAAAAAATAACAACGAAGACTAAGTTTAACTCCTCCTACCCACCCGCAACGCCCACCCCACACAAGATGCGCACCTACTGCGTCGCAAAGTGAATTATGGTGCGTGTATTCAGCTAGATGGGCTTGCTAGTGCTAACCTCCACCTCGTTAACCTTAGCTGACATCTGTGTCGCATTTGATTTATTATATATATGGGGAAGCGCTAAGCGTTTGATCGAAGGAAGCGCAGAATCTCTCTCTCAACCCCCAATCTAATCCCTTTTCACCAGCATCACGCGTCTCACCTTAAAAGGGATTGGGTTTATAGCCTCCTGAGCTCTGTCCTTATCTATGCGTGGTTAGTAAACATCTGTCAAAGACAAATGTCGATAGACATTTAACATCATCACCCCCTATCTTGCTTGAGTTGAGGTGGGGGTGTTGTTGGAGGGTGGGTGGCGTGTTGTGGAGGGGTGGTGCGTGTTGTGGAGGGGTTGGGTGCTTGTTGTTGGAGGGGGGGGTGCATGTATGTGGAGGGGGGGGTGCGTGTTGTGGAGGGGGTGCGTGTTGTGGCGGGGGTGGTGCGTGTGTGTGGAGGTGGGGGTCGTGTGTGGAGGGGGGGTGCTTGTTGTGGAGGGGGTGGGTGCGTGTTGTGGAGGTGGGGGTTGGTTGTGGAGGGGTGGGTGCGTGTTGTGGAGGGTGGGGTGTTTGGGGAGGGGTGGGGGCGTGTTTGTGGAGGGGGTGTTGTGGAGGGGTTGTTGTGAGGGAGGGAAGGGGGGTGTTGTGGAGGGGTGTTGTGGGTGCCGTGTTGTGGAGGGTTTGTTGGGGTTGCGTGTTGTGGAAGGGGTGTGTGGGTGCGTGTTGTGGAATGAGGGGGTGTTGTGGGGTGCGTGTGTGGAGGGGGTGTTTGTGGGGAGCGTGTTGTGGGGGGTGGAGACGGGGGTGTTGTGTGGGTGCGTGTTGTGGAAAAGGGGGTGTTGTGGTGGTGGGGTGCGTGTTGTGGAGGGGGTGTTGTGTTGTGATGGGGTGCGTGTTGTGGGAGGGGGTGTTGTGGGGTGCGTGTTGTGGAGGGGGAGTTGTGGGGGTGTGTGTTGTGAGGGGGTTTTGTGGGTGTGTGTTGTGGGGGGGTGTTGTGTGATGGGTGGGGTGTGTTTGTGAGGGGGGTGTTGTTGTGAGGTGGTGCTGTTGTGGAGGGGGTGTGTGGGAGGAGGGTGCTTGTTGTGGAGGGGTGTTGTGGAGGTGGTGCGTTGTTGTGGAGGGGGTTTGTGGGAGGTGGGTGCGTGTTGTGAGAGGGGGTGTTGTGGGAGGTGGGTGCGTGTTGTGGAGGGGGGTGTTTGTGGGAGGTGGGTGGCGTGTGTGGAGGGTTGTGGAGGTGGGTGCGTTTGTGGAGGGGGTGTTGTGGAGGTGGGTGTGGTGTTGTGTGGGGGTGTTGTGGAGGTGGGTGTGTGTTGTGAGGGGGTGTTGTGGGAGGTGGGTGTGTGTTGTGGAGGGGGTGCTGTGGGAGGTGGTGCGTGTGTGGAGGGGGTGCTGTGGGAGGTGGGTGTGTGTTGTGGAGGAGGGTGCCGTGTTGTGGAGGGGTGTTGTGGGAGTGGTGCGGTTGTGGAGGGTGCTGTGGAGGGGGTGAGTGTTGGGGAGGGGGTGTTGTGGAGGTGGGTTGCGTGTTGTGGAGGGGTGTTTGTGGGAGGTGGGTGCGTGTTGTGAGTGGGTGTTGTGGGAGGTGGGTGGCGTGTTGTGAGGGTGTGTGGGAGGTGGGTGCGGTGTTGTGAGGGGTGCTGTGGAGGTGGGGTGTTGTTGTTGGGAGTTGGTGCTTGTTGTGGAGGGGGTGCTGTGGGAGGTGGGTGCGTGTAGGTGGAGGGGGTGCTGTGGGAGGTGGTTGTGTGTTTGTGGGGTGGGTGCGTGTTGTGAGGGGTGCTGTGGGAGGGTGGGGTGCGTGTTTGATGGCGTGGGTGCAGTGGGAGGTGGGTCGTGATGTGGAGGGGGTTGCTGTGGGAGGTGGTGCGAGTTGTTGGAGGGTGTTGTGGGAGGGTGGGTGCGTGTTGTGGAGGGGGTGCAGTGGGATGTGGTGCGTGTTGTGAGGTGCTTGTGGGAGGTGGGTGCGTGTAGTGGGGGGTGCTGTGGGAGGTGGGTTCGTGTTGTGGAGGGGGTGTAGTGGAGGTGGGTGCGTGTTGTGGAGGGGGAGTTGTGGTAGGTGGGTGCGTGTTGTGGAGGGGTGTTGTGGAGTGTGCGTGTAGTGGAGGGGGGTGTTGTGAGGTGGGTGCGTGTTGTGGAGGGGTGTATGTGGGAGGTGGGTGCGTGTTGTGGAGGGGGTTGTGGAGGGGGGTGCGTGTTGTGGAGGGGGTTGTTGTGGGGAGGAGGTTGCGTTGTTGTGGAGGGGGTGTTGGTGGAGTGGTGACGTGTGTGGAGGGGTGTTGTGGGAGGTGTTGCGTGTTGTGGAGGTGTGTGTGGAGTGGTTGCGTGTTGTGAGGGGTGTTGTGGGAGGTGGGTGCGTGTTGTTGAGGGGGTGTTGTGGAGTGGTGCGTGTTGTGGAGGGGGTGTTGAGGAGGTTGGTGCGTGTTTGGAGGGGGTGTTGTGGAGGTGGGTGCGTGTTGTGGAGGGGGTGTTTGTGGGAGGTGGGTGCGTGTTGGGAGGGGTGTTTTGGAGGTGGGTGCGTGTTTGTGGAGGGGTGTTTTTGGGAGGTGGGTGCGTGTTGTGAGGGGTGTTGTGGGAGGTGGTTGCGTGTTTGGAGGGGTGTTTTGTGGTGAGTGGGTGCGTGTTGTGGAGGGGGGTTGTGGGAGGTGGTGCGTGTTGGTGGAGGGGTTGTTTGTGGGAGGTGGGTGCGTGTTGTGGAGGGGGTGTATGTGTGGGTGGGTGCGTGTTGTGAGGGGTGTTGTGGAGGTGGTGCGTGTTGTGAGGGGGTGTTGTGGGAGGTGGTTGCGTGTTTGTGGAGGGGAGTGTGTGGAGGTGGGGTGGGCGTGTTGTGGAGGGGGTGTTGTGGAGGTGGGTGCGTGTTGTGGAGGGGGTGTTGTGGGGAGGTGGTGCGTGTTTGGGAGGGGGTTTTGTGGGGAGGGGGTGCGGGGGGGGGTGGGGGGGGTGGAGGTGGTGCTGTTGTGAGGGGGTGGTTTTGTGGGCGGTGGTCTGTTGTGGGAGGGGGTGTTGTGGGAGGTGGGTGGCGTGTTGTGGAGGGGTGTTGTGGGGAGGTGGTGCGTGTGTGGAGGGGTGTTGTGGGAGGTGTGCGTGTTGTGAGGGGGTGTTGAGGAGTGGGGCGTGTTGTGGAGGGGTGGTGTGGGAGGTGGTTGCGTGTTGTGGAGGGGGGTTGTGGGGAGGTGGGTGCGGTTGTGGAGGGGTGTTGGGGAGGTGGGTGGCGTGTTTTGGAGGGGGTGGTGGTGAGGTGTGCGTGTTGTGGAGGGGGTGTTGTGGGAGTGGGGGGGGTGTTGTGGGAGGTGTGGGTGTTGTGGAGGGGGTGATGTGGGGAGGTGGGTGTTATAAAAAAATGTTATCAACATTTAAAAGAAAGCTAATGGTCAGAAAAATCAGTAAAAATAACAGATTTAGGTTAAACCTTTACAGACAAGCAACACGCTGCGCAAGAGACACCTCGTCAGAACTCTCAACGGGAGTCCCTTCAGAGGAACCGCATAATGGACGGAGCCGGGAGGGAGGGCATGTGTAGTGGAGGCGTAGAGACCGAACACGGGCACAAGAACACGGTACCGGGCTCCGAAACCGGCCACGTCAGGTCACCAAAACCCAAGCAAGCAAGCGCACAATTACCTTTTTATGGATGGGGACAACACAATGATGATGGACATATGCGGGGTGTGGGTGGTGGATAGATAACCTCCTACCCACCCCTTGCCAACACCCTACTCCTTGCCCTACTCTTCAACACTTCTAACCTACCAGCACTTTCCTGCAGCTGCTTACTTGTGATATCTTGTTTTCACCCCTAAAAAAAAAAAAAAAAAATTTTAATTTTTAATTTATTTTAGATATATTCGAAATGTGTGGTTCCTAAGGTTATATATTATGTAATAATAGCGAACAAACGATAAGAGATGGAAAACAACCACGGGGGAGGGAGCTGAATGATAGGGGGAGAGTTAAACCCGTAGGGGTCATAGAATGCCTGGGGGTGGGGGAAAACTGAACTCATTCAGGCTCGATTCAAGGAATTGACGTTACCTGAAAAGGCCAAGGGAATATGGAGAGGGGAGGGAGATGAATTTTAGGTTATTCAGATAGCACGTACTTCATTAACAGCCTGGTTGATCAAACCTTGATCCTCCAGGAGGCTTAGCCTAGGACCTGGCCGAGAAAGGAAGCGGGGTGGGAATTGACCCTTGGACAAGTCCTTCAGGTATCCTACTGGTATCTAGCAGATTTATCCTGTTTATGAGATTTCAGAGGGACAATGGCGATATCCATATGCATTCTATGAGATATAATATGCCTGTGATATTATACAAGATTCGACACTTTTCCCAGGGAACGCAGCACGACATGGTCAGTTGTTTTGTTTCCTCGTCGAACTGTGGCAATCAGGTTGCAAAGCAAAGCTTAATGTTTAAACACCATCATAGCTGTACACACAAAAATCACTATTCAACTTTCTAAGTGCTTGTGCCCTAGTACATGTTACGGACACACCCGCCTGTGTTTTCCCAGTCCCCCTCGCAGCACAACTGTCCATTTTGTGAAAGCCAGAAAGTCCATGTCACTGGGTATAAAGTAACGATACGAGTGATCCTCTGAGGGGGACTGTCGGTGTGTTAAAAAAATTGAGTGACTGATAAATGTTTAATGACATGTTTAATAAACACTTATCTTCAAGATCTGTCATTATCGGTGAAGTACAATAAAAAAAATGTAGGGATGATGGATAAATGTTGCAAGGCTCGAGGTAAATTTAAATGAATATTCTTTTACATCTTAAATAAACTACCTCCCTTCCCCCTACCCCTCCTACGAAGTTCTCGTCCCACCCCTTGACTCTGGTTTCATTTACCGTGTCCCCTACACCAATACCTTTCTTATATTTTCTCATCTCTCCACTTCTGCTGTCCGTCCGTTCTCACTCCATGTCCCGTATTATCTTCTTGCATTTTCCTCATCCACCCCAGTTACTAGGACCCATCTACATCTTCTGAACCTCCAGTGTCCTCTCATCTTTGAAGCCTGTATTTCTCCTCACTTATCTTCTCAGTTAGTGAATGAGCGTGTGTTTAGATAGTTTCCCATGATTAAATTTTTTTTTTTTTTTTTTGGGGGGGGGGGTGGTTCACAACCGGCCGATTCCCATCCAAGGCAGGGTGGCCGAAAAAGAAAAACGTTTCCACTCATCAATTCAATCCATCACTGTCTAGCCAGAAGGGTGCATTACACTACAGTTTTTAAATACTGCAACATTACACCCTCCCTTCAGAAGTGCAGCACTGTACTTCCCCATCTCCAGGACTCAAGTCCGGCCTGCCGATTCCCTGAATCCCTTCATAAATGTTACATTGCTCACAACTCCAACAGCACGTCAAGTATTAAAAACCATTTTCTCCATTCACTCCTATCAAACACGCTCATGCATGCCTGCTGGAAGTCCCAAGCCCCTCGTCACAACAAAACCTCCTTTATATTTAACCCCCTCCCCTCCAACCCTTCCTAGCGCGAACCCCCCCCCCCCCCCCTACCTCGCCTTCCTTCCACTACAGAATGATACACTCTTGAAGTCATTCTGTTTTCGCTCCATTCATCTCTACATGTCCCGAACCACCTCAACAACCTTCCTCAGCCTCTTGACAACAGTTTTGGTAATCCGCACCACCTCCTAACTTCCAAAACTACGAATTCTCTGCATTATATTCACACCACACATTGCCCTCAGACATGAGACATCTCCACTAGCCTCCAGCCTTCTCCTCGCAGCAACATTCATCACCCACGCTTCACACCCATATAAGAGCGTTTGGTAAAACTATACTCTCAAACCTTCCCCTCTTTGCCTCCAAGGACAAAGTTCTTTGTCTCCACAGACTCCAAGTGCACCACTCACTCTTTTTTCCCTCATCAATTCTATGATTCACCTCATCTTTCATAGACCCATACCGCTGACACGTCCACTTCCCTGTAGCACCCAAATATCGAATACGTTCACCTCCTTCCATACTCTCTCCCTCCAATCTGATATTCAATCTTCATCACCCTAATACTCTTTTTGTTATCCTCATAACCTTACTCTTTTACTGATTCACCTTAATTTTTCGTTCTTCTTGCACACCCTACCCAAAATTCATCCACCAATCTCTGCAACGTTCTCTTCAGAATCTCCCAAGAGCACAGTGTCATCAGCAAAGAGCAGCGTGACAACTCCACTTTGTGTGTGATCTTATCTTCTAAAAACTCCACCTCTTGCCAGACCCCCGCATTTCCTTCTCTTACAACCCCATCTATAACTATATTAAACAACCACGGTGAATCACACATCCTAGTCTAAGGCCTACCTTGTTACTGGGAAAAAATTTCCCTCTTTCCTACATACTCTAACTTGAGCCTCACTATCCTCGTAAAAACTCTCACATGCTTTCCAGTAACCTACCTCCTACACCATACACTTGCAACATCTGCACATGCCCCCCTATCCACCCTGTCATACCGCCTTTTCCAAATCCATAAATGCCACAAAGACTTCTTTTAGCCTTAATCTAAATACTTGTTCACTTATATGTTTCACACTGAAACACCTGGTCCACACACCCCATCTACCTTTCCTAACGCCTCCTTGTTCATCTGCTCATCCTATTCTCCGTCTTACCTTAATTCTTTCAATTATAACTCTACCATACACTTTACCAGGTACACTCAACAGACTTATCCCCCTATAATTTTTGCACTCTCTTTTATCCCCTTTGCCTTTATACAAAGGAACTATGCATGCTCTCTGCCAATCCCTAGGTACCTTACCCTCTTCCATACATTTATTAAACAATTAAATTATATTCATGAAAAGCGCTAAATTCTCAAGTCATTCAGCGCTGCCACATTATTAAGAAGTTACTAAATACTGTATACATGATTGCTTATTTTAGGATTTCATCATAGAGATGACCACTGGAGAATAAAAGAAGTGCTTATTTGGTCCTTTCACTAGCAATGTCGATGAAGTGAATAAGTTAAGGAGGATTGATAACTTAGGAACGAGGGTGGGAATGCTTGAGGTATATCCTGGGCAGGGCAAAGTGTATGCCATGTTAGGGCATGAACATGAATATATTGCAACTGTAGGGATATATCCAAGGAGACCATGTGCTGACCTTTTATTTTTCAAAGCTGTGGATAACCAAGCTCTTATGTTATTATATGACAAAACCCTAGTCAGGAAACGATTTATTTGTTTTATGACAAACAACTCTACAATCCCAACAGGAACAGAAAGCGAGGAGTCGTAAAATGCTGAATAAAATTAGACAAAGGCTCAGATGAAGTACGTGGGGGGGGGGCGGGGGGGGGGGTGAGGGGGGGGGTGGGGGGGGGGGGGGGGGGGGAGGGGAGAATAAAAAAATACAGGCAAAAAAAATGATGCAATTTTCCATTCTCGTAGCAGACCGAGACTTCAAGGTACAGAGCTCTCCAACAACAGCAGTTGCCAGTCCGCTCTTAATCATGCACATACCTTTGACGAGTTCAGAGAGATTTTCCTACTCCCGGAGCCCGGCCCCAGGTCAGCTGTTTTGGTGGCTGGCCTGTTAACTAGTTTGTTTACTGATATCGGCCCGCGACGTGCAGGTCCCATCTCATTTTTGTAACAGACTGATGAAATCCACATATAGGCTTTTAGAAGGAAACATGATGGGTTGTATTTAAAAGAGTAGCAGCATTAGTCTCCAGAGAGCTAAGATTTTGGATATTCTCATAAGTGTCAAATTCATTGAATTAAGAAGAGAACCCTCGGGACACTATTTGCCCGACCTATTTGGGTATGAAAGATTGAAAGCAGAGCAGAGTGGAAGACAAACTAGTCGGTTACAATGTTTCAATTAAAGTTTAAAAAAATAATGGAAAGACTCATTATCACAGGATTGCTACCGAGATATCATTTACTCTTACACCCAGCAAAGACACAGGAAGAAACCAGAGGCTAATACCAATATGCGAAAAGGAAGATTAATTACTCCCAGTACATAATTAGGAGGACAGGCAAGCCTATCTGCGTCTGAATTCAGTGGGAAGAGCATGAATTGGCAGAATTTTACAAGAAATGGTGAAAGACGTGAAGGAGGATAAGAGGGAATGGGGGACAAACGATCACATCCAATCAGCTTCTTGAAGGTTGTGCCAGATCCAGCGGCAAGAATTCAAAGTTTCCTATAAAAGTTTTAAAAATACATTTAAAAAAAAGATTAACCTAAAATGCGTATTCAAAACAATCACACATTATATCCTTGAACAAAGATGATGTTCTACCTATAACTTAATAGCAAATTATTTTTCACGAAGAAACACTAAACCTGTATTATCATATATTGCGTGGAGAATGGGAAGAAATTGAGTTTGATCAAGGGAAGAGTAACTCAAGACTCCTTAGATGAATTCTTCACCAGGATGAAGACACCACGTTTGTAGGGACTATAGCAAAAATAGCTATCGATGCGTACAAAATTTTTACCAAGGTTGGCACCCACAAAAAGTATGAACGTTGGAGTGATTCAGTGTAATAATGAAAGAAATCCGAAAGCAAGGTAAGAGAAATTACGACTAACGAAACTTTGGCAACATGAATGTTACGAAGGGTACAGTACCATCCTTCTAAATTAATAATAAGTTGCAGTAATAATAGGTAACTTCAACAACAAAAATGTCAACTGGAATAATCTATCAGGCGACCAGAAAGTTCCCAAACTAATCACGAAGTTTGAGAGACATCTTATCGAAAAATTTCAAGACCCCAAATGCTGGAATGAAGACGGAGGTTTTCACGATGGAGGGGTAAAGCTTCCTCCTACTAGTGCCAGATCAGCTGGATTGTGATGGTTATGTGGGCCTGCGGACGCCAGCACACACAACCTGACTGACCAGGTGGTCGGTAGGGAAATGTTTCCTCTGGACGGACTGAGGGAAGGTGGCACAGAAGAGCACTCAACCGGTCATAAGAACATTACAGGTATAAAAACAAAGGGTTAAGAGTATTCAGGAACCATATGAAAGCATTCGTACTTTACGCCACATACTTTATTTTTCAAATTTAAAAAGTTTCTTTCCTCTTTCCTGCAGAGCTGGAATACTGCTTGGACTTGCTTACTGGGACATCCATATTGGTCACGTATAGATGAGAGGTGGAAGTAAAACTGGTAAAAAAGGATCATAGCACTTCCCCATTCAAATTAACACAAACTTCAGGATTCAGAGGCAAATATGACAGCTCCCGTCTACTAAATTATTATACTGTTAGACACAGAAATACACAAATTTCAAAACAGAGCTGCTTTGAAATCGGGTCCATCTCTTTAAAACACCCTGTATTAGAAACAAATAAACCGACAGATAAATATAATACAACGTACAGGAAATGTTTAGTGATTTATAATGGAATCATACGAAAGTACAGCGTACCGAAAAAGACGAGAGGAAAATGTTAAGGCCAAACCAACCTGGACGACGAAACTAGTTCGGATAGACCCAAAAAAGTCGTTTATAAAAGTAAATGTTAAAAAAAAATTAAAAAAGTAATTTTTAAAATTTGTCTAGTTAACATTACAGGAAAGCACAAACCCAAGGGGTTATATAGCAAAAATTACTAACTGCATATTGTTAGAGTAGAAAAAAACAAAATATAAAAAAAGGAAATAATTTAAAATGACGAATTACACACGTCAGAGTTAATTTCAAAAATTTTTTAAAAATGTCAAGAAACCTTTAACAATCCGGTAGAATGACTATCTGAAAATGGAATATTACCAGCAAAGGAGAAAAAAGTAACAGTAACGGAATAGCACGGGTACATAACAGAATGGAGAATATTTAATACAACGTAGAATGATCAAATCACGAAAATGATTCATCTTAGTATTATTTATGGGGGGAAAACCTGGGAGCCGGGCAGTGTGATCCAGAGAAGGGAAAGGGTAGCTCTAAATCCTTTGGGCCAGAAGCCCCTTTCCCCCCCATCAGCACCACCAAATTTCCAGGGGCCCAGTTTACCCTGAACCAGAAAGTTGAAACAATTTCAGATCTGAACTTTCGTTAAGCTCGTTAAGTTTGCTTCCGTCCGTACTATGCCGGGAAAAATTGAAAATTCCCCCGTCTTGGAGGGAAATTTATGATTAAGGGCCCTTTGTAAATCCAAAGAGCGAAAAAAAAAAATTTTTTAAAAGTGCGGATTGGGAAAATAAATCCACAAAAAACCAAAAAACTCAAACTAGCAAATTCACTTCGGGAAGGGTAATAAAAACCTGTCGCTAAACTACCCTTGGATATCGTTTTTAATTAAACAAGGAAACCCTTGAGAGTTTACGCCGGGTTTTTAATTTTAATAAGGGTAATAGTTAAAGAAAGGACGTTGTAATTAGGAAACAAAAAAATTTTCATAAAGTAACAATGAGGAAATCAATTGTTTAATATTTATGCTAACATTAAAAGCGTAAGTAATTTTTCTTAAAAAAATTTTTAAATAAAACAAATGAAAAACAATATAAAAAAAAATACATTCTAAAGAAGCCCCAAAAGGAAAAAAAAACGCTTACCTGGGGTGTGATCGCCAGTAACCCCCAAGTAGAGTGAAGCGCATCAAATGACAAAAAAAAAGTCGTTTGGTTAATGCGGCTTAAAGCCATCAACACACTAGGGGCATTTGGGCTGCATGTCACCTGTTTCACCACCATTGAACCCCCCTAAAACAGGATTAAACTCTTATTGTGTGTACACCGAAGCCCCACACCTTTCAGTTATATATCTGTATCAAAAAAAGGGAAATAAGTGCGGGGTCACTTCCCAACTACATACCATCGAACTACAAACCACAAAAATTAACATCAAGGGGGGTTTGGAGGGGGGAGGGGAAAGTTTACGACCGATAAAGGAAAATTCTTTTTCAGTGTACAGTTTAATGGACACATCGGTAACTGCATTTTGCTTGATGATGGGTCATGTGTCCCCTCTTCTAAACCTGCATTTTTAGTTTTTAGAAAATGGGTCAAAATTCTTGAATTAGGGACAAAACCCCTTTTTTCCCCCTTTCTAGCCCCCCTTTATTTCGTACCAAGCCCACCCCAGTGTCTGTGAACCCCTCAGAGGGTCCCCAGAATTCACCCCTCACCTCAACACATCCGCTGTCTCCACCCTGTTCGTCGGGCTCGCCTTAAAATAATTCCTTTAAAACAATGTTCTTTTTAACATTCTGTCTTATCGCACTCGCTTTTCTTTTCTCCTTCCTGTTCCAGGGTATAAACGCATGTGTTCTCATTTATTGGTACGCGTTCATTTTTTTTTAGTACCTCGTTCTATTTTATTCCCGTGCAAGGCCCTTTTCTCTCCCCTCAGTCTGGTCTACATACGTTTCCCGTACATGCTTGAGAGGGTTTTAAAACATGGTGCTAGGGAACCCCCAAGCCACCGAAACAATAGTTCTTTCTACTTGGGTTCTTTCCCTTGGGGAAAGTTTTGGTTTCTTTTTGCTTTCATTCAGTAATTTGGATAGGGACGGCCGAGCTCCTGTCACAGGTTTTGCTTTGGGATAGACCGTTTAAAAGCACCTAAAGAAATCTTGCAACATTGCAATCCGGGCTTTTGTAATAAAGGGGGAAACAAAACACACACACACACACTTTTTTCGTTTTTAAATTTGTCAATTAAAAAATTTTAAGGGGCGCTACAATTACACACAGAGGTCCGTGTTCGTTCTTTAAATTTCTTTCTTTGCGAAGGTTTATTCATACTTTCATTTTTTTTTTTTTTTTTAAAATCTGGAGAGCAAAGAATTATTGTATCCCGTTTTGTGTTGTGTGTGTGTGTGTGTGTGTGTATTTACCTATATGTCGTTGCAGAGGTCAAGCCCAGCTCCTGCTCGGCCTCTTAACTGTCGCCCAACAATTCCCCCCGCTCAGCCTCGTAACCCTGTCGACCTTATCTAAAAATATAATGAAACGTGCTTCCTCACTTCGTCCAGGTCAAAACCCCTTAAATTTGTGGTTGCAGAGAGTTGCTGGAACAGAAAGGGGAAAAAGGGAAAGGGGAGGATGGGGAAAAGAAAATAATAAAAGATAAAGAAGAAGAAAAGGAAGGGAAAGTAAAGGGGGATGGAAAAAGGATAAAAAGGCAAAGCACCAAAAGTTTGCTTTTTTTAAAAAACCCGTGAACCGAGCTCTCCTTCCGCTATCTCCCTCGTTCCTCCCTCAACACCACCTTTTTCCCTTTTCCTTTATCCTTCCCCCCTCTCTCTCTCTCTCTCTCTCTTCTCTCTTCTTCCTCCCTCCCCTCGCTCCCTGCAGGTTGAGGGGTGATTGCAGTTATATAGAACTGAAAAAAATGATACACCGAATGAATGTTTGATGAAGTCGTAAACAAAGATGGGGCAGTGCAGTGAAAATTTTTAGAAAAATTTGAATTGTCCGTATTGGCTGTATCCCCCCCAGGCGGGGTGGCCCAAAAAAAAAAACGAAATTTCCCTTTTCCATTTAGTAATAAAATAGGGAAGACACAAGGGAACAGTTAGGCAACTTTATTCCGAAACGTTTCGCCTACACATAGGGTTTTTCAGTCGAATACAGAAAGTAGGGGGAAAAGTAGAGATGAAAACGATGTACAGAAAGTAGCAGGAACTCTCTACGTTCCGCCTTTCCCGCATTTGACGAAGAAGCCACTATTTGGCGAAACTTTCGGAAAAAAGTTGCCTAACTGTTGCCTATGGTTTACCTACCAACCTTCGGGATTTAACCTTTTGATGTTCATAGTAATATATACAGGGGAAGAGGTTTCACCCCTTTTTCTTAGGGATTTTTGTCGCCCTTACAAAACTCATGGCTTACGGAGGAAGAATTCTGTTCCACTTCCCCATGGGCATAAGAGAAAATAAACAAGAACAAGAACTAGAAGGAAAATAGAAGAAAACCCAGAGGGGTGTGTATGTATATGTTTGTACATGTATGTGTAGTGTGACCTAAGTGTAAGTAGATGTAGCAAGATGTACCTGAAATCTTGTATGTGTATGAGACAGAATAAAAAGACACCAGCAATCCTACCATCATGTAAAACAATTACAGGCTTCCGTTTTATACTCACCTGACAGGACGGTAGTACCTCCCTGGGAGGTTGCTGTCTACCAACCTACTACAACCCACTATATATATATATATATATATATATATTATATATATATATATATATATATATATATATAATATATATATAAATATATATATATTATATATGTATTCAACAAGTCGGCCGTCTCCCCACCGAGGCAGGGTGACCCAAAAAAGAAAGAAAATCCCAAAAAGAAAATACTTTCATCATCATTCAACACTTTCACCACACTCGCACATTATCACTGCTTTTGCAGAGGTGTTCAGAATACAACAGTTTAGAAGCATACACATATAAAGATACACAACATATCCCTCCAAACTGTCAATATCCCAAACCCCTCCTTTAAAGTGCAGGCATTGTACTTCCCATTTCCAGGACTCAAGTCCGACTATAAGAAAATAACCGTTTCCCTGAATCCCTTCACTAAATATTACCCTGCTCACACTCCAACAGATCGTCAGGTCCCAAGTACCATTCGTCTCCATTCACTCCTATCTAACATGCTCACGCACGCTTGCTGGAAGTCCAAGCCCCTTGCCCACAAAACCTCCTTTACCCCTTCTCTCCAACCCTTTCGAGGACGAACCCTACCCCGCCTTCCTTCCCCTATAGATTTATATGCTTTCCATGTCATTCTACTTTGATCCATTCTTTCTAAATGACCAAACCACCTCAACAACTCCTCTTCTGCCCTCTGACTAATACTTTTATTAACTCCACACCTTCTCCTAATTTCCACACTCGAATTTTCTGCATAATATTTACACCACACATTGCCCTTAAACAGACATCTCCACTGCCTCCAACCGTCTCCTCGCTGCTCTGCATTTACCACCCAAGCTTCACACCCATATAAGAGTGTTGGTACTACTATACTTTCATACATTCCCTTCTTTGCCTCCATAGATAACGTATTTTTTGACTCCACATATACCTCAACGCACCACTCACCTTTTTCCCTCATCAATTCTATGATAACCTCATCCTTCAAATCCATCCGCCGACACGTCAACTCCCAAGTATCTGAAAACATTCACTTCTTCCATACTCCTCCTCCCCAATTTGATATCCAATTTTTCTTTATCTAAATCATTTGACACCCCTCATCACCTTACTCTTTTCTATGTTCACTTTCAACTTTCTACCTTTACACACATTCCCAAACTCATCCACTAACCTTTGCAATTTTTCTTTAGAATCTCCCATAAGCACAGTATATCACAGCAAAAAGTAGCTGTGTCAATCCATTTTGAATTGATCCCAAAATTTAATCCCACCCCCTCCCGAACACCCTAGCATTTACTTCCTTTACAACCCCATCTATAAATATATTAAACAACCATGGTGACATTATACATTCCTGTCTAAGACCTACTTTTACCGGGAAGTATTCTCCCTCTCTTCTACACACCCTAACCTGAGCCTCACTATCCTCATAAAAACTTTTACAGCATTTAATAGCTTACCACCTATTCCATATACTTGCAACATCTGCCACATTGCTCCCCTATCCACTCTATCATATGCCTTTTCTAAATCCATAAATGCAATAAAAACTTCCCTACCTTTATCTAAATACTGTTCACATATATGCTTCAATGTAAACACATGATCTACACATCCCCTACCCACTCTGAAACCTCCTTGCTCATCTGCAATCCTACATTCTGTCTTACCTCTAACTCTTTCAATTATAACCCTACCGTACCCTTTTCCTGGTATACTCAGTAAACTTATTCCTCTATAATTTTTACAGTCTCTTTTGTCCCCTTTCCCTTTATATAAAGGGACTATACGTGCTCTCCGCCAATCTCTAGGTACCTTCCCCTCTTTCATACATTTATTAAACAAAAGTACCAACCACTCCAACACTATATCCCCCCCTGCTTTTAACATTTCTGTCATGATCCCATCAGCTCCAGCTGCTTTACCCCCTTTCATTTTACGTAATGCCTCACGTACCTCCCCCACTCTTACATTCTGCTCTTCTTCACTCCTAAAATATGGTATACCTCCCTGACCAGTGCATGAAATTACTACCTCTGCTTCTTCCTTAACATTTAAAAGATCCTCAAAATATTCTCGCCATCTACCTAATACCTACATCTCCCCATCTACTAACTCCCCTACTCTGTTTTTAACTGACAAATCCATACTTTCCCTAGGCTTTCTTAACTTGTTTAACTCACTCCAAAATTTTTTCTTATTTTCATTAAAATTTCTTGACAGTGCCTCTCCACTCTATCATCTGCTCTCCTTTTGCAGTCTCTCACCACTCTCTTTACCTTTCTTTTACTCTCCATATACTCTGCTCTTCTTATAACACTTCTGCTTTGTAAAAACCTCTCATAAGTTAACTTTTTCTCTTTTATCACACCCTTTACTTCATCATTCCACCAATCACTCCTCTTTCTCCTGCCTCCACCCTCCTATAACCACAAACTTCTGCCCCACATTCTAATACTGCATTTTTAAAACTATTCCAACCCTCTTCAACCCCCCCTACTCACCTTTGCACTAGCCCACCTTTCTGCCAATAGTCGCTTATATCTCACCCAAACTTCCTCCTCCCTTAGTTTATACACTTTCACCTCCCTCTTACTTGTTCGGCGAGTTTCATATGTCTGCAATCTAGTACCTCAGTATGTTAATATTGCATATTTGTAGTACCAAAAGACCGTGATTGTATGGTGGTCATTCTCCAGTTATCATTTTGTCTGATGCCTCTGACCTTAATGTGGGGCTTATTTTCTTTTTTTTTTTCTTTTTGCCTAGCGGTGTCCGTAAGGACCCCGCTAGCAGAGTGAGACCTATGGTCTGGGGGTGGGGGTGTTATGCAGGGTTCTGCATGACATCGTAATGTACATATAGTGGAGAAGTGTGCCATAATAGTATGAATATTATAGTTGTAAAGAATAATTTTATAATGGATAATGTGCATTTGGGGGTACTGTAAAGTACTCTAACTGTAATTATAAAGAAATTCTGTTAATGATTTATTTTCCAAGGATGTTTGGGTACGTGGAGTAAGCGTGGTTTGGGGGAGTCACGTGACGTTAGCATGGTGTGTAGAGGCTGGCGTCGGAGATGCTGTGTATTTAAGATAAGTTTGTAGTTGTGCACTCATTTTGTTTATCCAACTCAAGCCATAGGCTCTCATATGGCTTACCTGTATGTTCACCCAGGCTCTG
>NC_069411.1:38915302-38951213 GCF_026875155.1 Cherax quadricarinatus | reverse complement strand
GGATAGGGGGGGAAATAGAAAAGGGAAGGACAATTATGTGGGATTGAAAAAAACTAGGGAAAAAAAGTAAGGGAGAAACAAATTACTGTGAGATTATATATTTTTTCAAAAATAAATACATAAGTTGTTTTCACACAAAATGAATATTTTATGATTATATACGTATATTATAAATAATATATATATATCTTAATATATATATATATATATAATATATATATATATAATATTATGTATAATATATTTATGATAATTTATATATTTATATTAATATTTTATTTATTATATTATATATATATACTAATATATATATATTTATTTATATTATATATATATATAATATATATATTATATATTATTTATTTATATATTATATTTATCTTATATATATATATTTATATATATATATATGTCGTGCCTAATAGGTAAAACTTGCAATTTTTTACTTAAATAGCAGCGCTCTTCTTTCGTAAGGCAAGTGGAAAATTGTGTGTATGGTATAATTCTTCAAATACATCATTCTGAACTTTAAAAACCTAAACGAAAAAAAATAAGATTTCAATTGTGTTTTGTTTTATTATTGAATTACTGTTTAGTTGGGAATTAGGCTTAAAATTTCAATTGCAAATTGTTATAAATAAGTGTTAGGTTAGTTTCTAGAAGGCTTTTTTGGTACAAAATTTTTAATCCGACGCTGGGATTCCGGCTCAAAAAAATTAATAAAAATAAGAGGAAAGTTGTTGAAGATATAAATCCTCAGCAGCCAAACTATCCCTCGCGGGCTAGCGAGACCCATCCCCTTCGGCCTGGCTAGCGAAGACCATCCCTCGCCTGGGCTAGCGAAGCTCCCTTCGCCTGGCTAGCGAAAGACCATCCCCTCGCTGGCTAGCGAAAAAAGGGACATCCCTCGCCTGGCTAGCGAAAGGATATCCC
This sequence comes from Cherax quadricarinatus, assembly GCF_026875155.1. NCBI lineage: Eukaryota > Metazoa > Arthropoda > Malacostraca > Decapoda > Parastacidae > Cherax > Cherax quadricarinatus. The sequence goes on along the minus strand of NC_069411.1, from coordinate 38,950,280 downwards.
TCGCTGGCTAGCGAAGACCATCCCTCGCATGGTAGCGAAAGACTATCCCTCGCCTGCTAAGCGAAGCCATCCCGCCTGGCTAGCGAAGGACCTCCCTCCGGCCTGGCTAGCGAAGACTATCCTCGCCTGGCTAGCGAGTACCATTCCTCGCCTCCTGGCTAGCGAAGGACTATTCCCTGCCTGGGCTAGCGAAGGAACATCCCTCGCCTGGCTAGCGAAAGACCATCCCTCGTCTGGCTAGCGAAGACCATACCTCGCCTGGCTAGCGAAGGACCATCCCTTCGCCTGGCTAGAGAAGGACATCCCTCGCCTGGGCTTAGCGAAGACTAATCCTCGGCCTGGCTAGCGAAAGACCATTCCCTCGGCCTGGCTAAGCGAAGGACTATCCCTTAGCCTAGGCTAGGCGAGACCATCCCCTCGCCTGGCTCGCGAAGGGGGGCCCATCCTCGCCTGGTAGGGCTAGCGAAGGGGGACCATTCCCTCGCTGGTAGGAGACCATCCCTCGCTGGCTAGCGGACAGGACCAATCCTCGCCTGGCTAGCGAAAGACCATCCCTGCCTGGTAGCGAAGGACCATCCTCGGCGGCTAGCGAAGACCATTCCCTCGCCTGGCTAGCGAAGACCATTCCCTCGCCCTGGCTAGCGGAAGACCATCCTCGCCCTGGCTAGCGAAGACCATCCCTCGCCTTTGGCTAGCCGAAGACCATCCCTCGCATGGCTAGCGCGAAGACATCCCTCGATCTGGCTAGGGCGAGACCATTCCTCGTCTGGCAGCGAAAGGGACCATACCTCGCCTGCTAGCGAAGTCCATCTCGCCTGGCTAGCGGAAGACCATCCCTCGCCTGGCTAGCGAGACCATCCTTCGCCTGCTAGCGAAAGACCAATCCCTCGCAGGCTATGCGAAACAAGGGGACCATCCCTCGCCTGGGCTAGCGAAGGACCATTCCCTCGCTGGGCTAGCGAAGGACCATCCCTCGCCTGGGGTAGCGAAGGTCCATCCTCGCTTGGCTAGCGAATAGCCTTCCCTCGCCTGGTAGCGAAGCCCATTCCTCGCCTGGCTAGCGAGACCATCCCTCGCCTGGTAGCGAAGGGACATCCCTCGCCTGGGCTAGCGAAGGGGACCATCCCTCGGCTGGCTAGCGAAGGACCATCCCTCGTCTGGGCTAGCGAAGGGACCATCCCTCGGTTCTGGCAAGCGAAGGGGACCATCCCTCGCTGGCTAGCAATAGGGACCATTTCCCTCGCTGGCTAGCTGAAGACCATCCCTCCGGCTGGCTAGCGAAAGACCCATCCTCCGGCCTGGCTAGCGAAGAGCATCCCTGCCTGGCTAGCGAAGACCATCCCTCGCCTGGCTATGGCGAAGGGACCATCCCTCGGCATGGCTAGCGAAGAGATCCCTCGCTGGCTAAGCGAAGACTCCTCGGGACTGGGCTAGCGGAGGACATTCCCTCGCCTCGGCTAGCGGAAGACCATCCTCGCCTGGCTAGTGAAGACCATCCCTTCGCCTGGCTAAAAAAAGACATCTCTCGCCAGGCTAGCAAAGGACATCCCTCCGCCTGGCTAGCGAAAGGGGACCATCCCTCGCCTGGCTAGCGAAGGACATCCTCGTGGCCTAGGCGAGGAACCATCCCTCGCCTGGCTAGCGAAGGACCATCCTCGTCTGGCTAGCGAGGACCATCCCTCGGCCATTGCTACGAAGACCATCCCTCGGACTGGTAGCGAAGACATCCCCTGGCCTGGGCTAGCGAAGACCATCCCCGGGCTGGCTAAGCGAAGAAGATCCCTCGCCTGGGCTTAGGGTCGAAAGGACCATCCCTCGCCAGGGCTAGCGAAGGCCCACCCTCCGCCTGGCTAGCGAGACCATCCCTCGCTGGGCTAGCGAAGAGCATCCTCGCCGGCTAGCGAAAGACATTCCCTCGCCTGGCTAGCGAAGACCATCCCTCGCCTGGCTATCGAAGGATCATTCCCTCGACCTGGCTAGGCAAGATCTTTCCCTCGGGCCCTGCTTAGGCATGACAAGAACAATCCCCTCGCCTGGCTAGTGAAGAATCATCCCTTCGCCTGGCTGCAAAGATTCATCCTTCGCCTGGCTAGCGAAGACATCCCTCGCCGGCTAACAAAGGGGACCCATCCCTCGCCTTGGCAAGCAAAAGACCAATCCCTCGCCTGGTAGCGAGACATCCCTCGCTGGGCTTGCGAAGACCATCCTCGCCTGGGCTAGCGGAAGGAGCATCCTCGCCTGGATTAGCGAAGACCATCCCTCCGCCTGGCTAGCGAAGGACATCCCTCGCTGGGCTAGGCGAGACCATCCCTCGCCTGGCTAGCGAAAAGAGATCCCCTTCGGCCTGGAAGCTCGAAAGGACCATCCCTCGGCCTGGTAGCGAAGTGACCATCCTCGCCTGGCTAGCGAAGATTATCCCTCGCCTGGGCTAGCCAAAGATCTCCCTCCGCCTGGCTAGCGAAGGGGCCATCCCTCGCCTGGCTAGGTGAAGGATATCCCTCGCCCCTGGCTAGGCAAAGATCATTTCCCTCGCCTGGCTTAGCGAAAAGACCATCCTTCGCCTGCTAACCACAAAGCCATCCCTCGCCTGGCAGCAAAGGACATCCCTCGCCTGGCTAGCGGACGACCTTCCTCGCCTGGCTAGCGATAGGACCCATCCCTCGCCTGCGCTAAGCGAAGGGGACCTCCTCGCCTTGGCTAGCAGAGGTGACCATCCCTCGCCTTGGCTTAGCGATAAGATAACATCCCTCGCTGGATAGCGAAAGGGGGACCTTCCTCGCATGGCTAGCGAAGGGACCATCCCTCGTCTGGCTAGCGAAGACCAATCCCTCGCCTGGCTAGCAGAAGACATCCTCGCCCTGGCTAGCGAAGGGGACCATCCCTCGCCTGGTAGCGAAGGACCATCCTCCGCTGGGCTAGCGAAGACCATCCCCTCGCTGGCTGCGAAAGGACCATCCCTGTCTGGCTAGCGAAGGGGACCCAGTTCCCTCGTTCTGGCTAGCGAAAGCCATCCCTCGCCTGGCTAGCGAAGGGTACCATCCTCGCGTGGCTAACGCGACCATCCTCGCCTGGCTAGCGAAAGACAATTCCTCGCCCTGGCTAGCGAAGATCATCCCCTCGCCTGGCTAGCAAAAGATTTATCCCTCGGCCTGGCTAGCGAAGGACCCATCCCTCGCCTGGCTAAAAGGTGAAGATCATCCCTTCGCTGGTAGCAAGAATCATCCCTCGCCTGGCTAGCGAAGGGGGACCATCCCTTGTCGCCTGGTAACAAAAGAACCATCCCTCGCCTGGGAAGCAAAAGACCATTCCCTCGCCTGGCTAAGCGAAGATCCATCCCTTCGCCTGGCTAGGCGGAAGACCATTTTCCCCTCCGCTGGCTAGCGAAGGACATCCCTAGCCTGGCTAGCGAAGTACCATCCCTCGCCTGGCTAGCGAAGACCAATCCCTCGCTGGCTAGCAAGACCATTCCTCGCTCTCTAGCGAAGACCATTTCCCCTCGTCATGGTAGCCGGAAGTCCATCCCTTTCGCCTGGCTAGCGAAGACCATCCCTCGTCCTGGCTAGCGAAGACCATTCCCTAGCCTGGCTAGCGAAAACATCACTCGGCCTGGCTAGCGATAGAGCATCCCTCGCCTGGGCTAGCGAAGGACCATTCCCTCGTCTGGCATAGCGGAAGGACATCCCTCGTTTGGGCTAGCGAGACCAATCCCTCGCCTGGTAGGCGATGACCATCCACTCGCGTTGGAAACGATGACCATCCCTCGCCTGGCTAAAGCGAAGGGGACCCATCCCTCGCCTGGCTCGCGAAGACCATTCCCTCGGCTGCTTAGCGAAGACCATCCCTTCGCCTGGATAGCGAAGGGGGACCATCCTCGGCCTGGCTAGCGAAAGGGACCATTTCCCTCGCTGGTAGCGAAGAGCATCCCTCGCCTCCTGGCTAGCGAAGACATTCCTCGACTGGCTATGCGAAGACCATTCCTCGCCTGGCTGCGATAGACCATCCCTCGCTGGCTAGGCGAAGGACCATCCTCGCTGGCTAGCGAGGACCCATCCCTTCGCCTTGGCTCGCGAAGACCATCCCTCGCCTGGCTAGCGAGGGACCATCCCTCGCCTGGCTAGCGAAGATCCCATTCATTTTTTTTTTTCCTCGCCTGGCTGCGAGATCATCCCTCGCCTGGGTTAGGCAAAGACATCCCTCGCTGGCTAGCAAAGCCATCCTCGCCCTGGGCTAGCGAGGGGGGACCATCCCTTCGCCTGGCTAGCGAAGAGCATTCCCTCGCCTGGCTAGCGAAGATCACCTCGCCTGGTAGCGAAAGATCATCCCTCGCCTGTCTAGCCGGAAGACCATTCCCTTCGGCCTGGCTAGCAAAGATCATCCGCGCCTGGCTTAGCGAAGACCATCCCTCGTGGCTAGCGAGATCCATCCCTCGCCTGGCTAACAAAAGAACCTCCCGCCGGCCTGGCTAGTGAAGACCATTCCCCTCGCCTCGGCTAAAAAAAAAGGGACCAATCTCTCGCCTGGTAGCAAAGGGGGACCATCCCCTTCGGCCTGGCTAAGCCGAAGGGACCATTCCTCGCATGGCTAGCGAGAAGACCAATCCTTCGCCTGGCTAGCGAAGACATCCTCGCCTGGCTAGCGGAAGGACCATCCCTTCGTCTGGCTAGCGAAAAGACCATCCCTCGCTTGGATAGCGAGACCACCCTGACTGGCTTAAGCGAAGGACCATTCCCTCGCCTGGCTAGCGAGGAACCAATTCCCTCGCCTGGGCTAGCGAAGGTAGCATCCTCGTCCTGGCTAGCGAAGACATCCCTTCGCCTGTCAAGCGAAGCCATCCCCTCGCCTGGCTAGCGAAGAGGGCATCCCTCGCCTGGCTAGCGAAGACCTCCCTCGGGACTGGCTAGGAAAGACATCCCATCGCCTGGCTAGACGAAGGACCTCCCTCGCCTCGCGCTAGCCGGAAAGCAATCCCCTCGCCTGGCTAGCGAAGGGACATCCCTCGCCCTGGCTAGCGAAGGGAGGGCATCCTCGCCTGGCTAGCGAAGGCATCCTCGCCTGGCTAGCGAAGAATCATTCCCTCGCCTGGCTAGCGAAAGATATCCCTCGCTGGCTAGGGAAGACCATCCCTTCGCTGGCTAGCGAAGATTTTTCCCCCCCCAATCCCTCGCTGGCTAGCAAAGATCATCCCTCGCTGGCTAGCGAAGACCATCCCTCGCCTGGCTAGTGAAAAAGATCATTCCCCTCGCCTGGCTAGCAAAAGATCATCCTCGGCCTGGCTAGCGAAGCGGACCATCCTCGGCCTGCTTAGCGAAGGACCATCCGCTCCGCCTTGCTAGCGAAAGACCATTCCCCTCGGGCCTGGCTAGCGAGACCATCCCTCGCCTGGCTTAGGAGAAAGACATCCCTCAACTTGGCTAGCGAACGGGACAATCCCTCCGCCTGGCTAGCGAAAACCATCCCTCCCTGGCAGCGAAGAACAATTCCCACGCCTGGCTGCGAAGGCCCATCCTTGCCTGGCTAGCAAGATCATCCCCTCGCCTGGCTAGCGAAAGATATCCCTCGCCTGGGCTTAGCGAAGATTCATTCCCTCGCCTGGTCTAGCGAAAGGGACCAATACCTCGCCTGGCTAGCAAAGATCATCCCTCGCCTGGCTAGCGAAGGACCATCCTCGCCTGGGTAGCGAAGATTTCATTCCCTCGCCTGGCTAGCAAAGGACCCATCCCTCGCCTGGCTAGTGAAGACCATCCCTCGCCTGGCTAAAAAAGCCATCTCTCGCCTGGCTAGCAAAAGGACCATCCTCGCCTGATAGCGAGACATCCCTGCCCCCTGTGCTAGCGAAGGACCATCCTCCGCCTGGCTAGCGAAAGACATCCCTCGGGCCCTGGCTAGCGAAAAGGACCCATCCCTCGTCTGGCTTAGCGGAAGACCATCCCTTCGCTTGGGCTGCGAAGACCATCCCTCGACTGGGCAGCGTAGCCATCCCTCGAGGCTAGCGAAGACCATCCCTCTTCTGGCTAGCGAAGATGGCATCCCCGCCTGGTAGCGAGACCATCCCTCGGGACTGGGCTAGCGAAGACAATCCCTCGCCTGGCTAGCGAGACCATCCTCGACTGGCTAGCGAGGGACATCCCTCGCCTGGCTAGCGGAAGGACATCCCTCTCCTGGGCTAGCGAAGAGCATCCTCGCCTGGCTAGCGAAAGACAATCCCTCGCCTGGCTAGCGAAGATCATCCCTCGCCCTGGCTTAGCGAAAGAACATTCCTCGCTGGCTAGCGAGGACCATCCTGCCTGGCTAGCGAAAGTCATCCCCTCGGCCTTGCTAGCAAAAGATCAATCCCTAGCCTGGCTTGCGAAAAGGACCATCCTTCGCCTGGCTAGTGAAGATCCTTTCCCTCGCCTGGCTAGCAAAAGATTCATCCCTCGCCTGGCTAGCGAAGGACCAATCCCTCGCCTGGCTAAAACATAAGTCCAAATTCCTCGCTGCAAGCAAAGACCATTCTCGCCTGGCTCTAGCGAAAGGAAGGACCATCCCTCCGGCTGGTAGCGAAGGGACCATCCTCGCTGGCTAGCCAAAAGGTCATCCCTCCGCCTTGGCTAGCCGAAGGACATCCTCGCTGGGCATAGCGAAGGATCATCCCTCGCCTGGCTAGCGAAGATCATTTCCCCTCGCCTGGCTAGCGAAGACCCATTCCCCTCGCCTGGCTAGCGGAAGGCCATCCCTGCCTGGTATCCAAAAGATCATCCCTTCGCCTGGCTAGCGAAGATCAATCCCTCGCCGGTAGCGAAGATCATTCCCTCGCTGGCTAGGCGAAGGACCATCCCTCGCCTGGTAGCGGAAGATCATCCCTCGCCTGGGCTAGCAAAAGGACATCCCTCGCCTGGGCTAGTGAAAAGACCATCCTCGCCTGGCTAAAAAAAAGGACCATCTCTCGCTGGCTAGAAAGGGTGACCATCCCTCGCCTGGCTAGCGAAGACACATCCCTCCGCCTTGGCTAGCGATGACCATCCTCGCCTGGCTAGCGAAGACATCCCTCGCCTGGCTAGCGAAGGGACATTTCCTCGTCTGGCTAGCGAAGACCCATCCTCCGCTTTGGCTAGCGAAGACCATCCCTCGACAGGCTAGCGAAGACCCATCCCTCGCCTGGGCTAGCGGAGGACCATCCCTCGCCTGGCTAGCGAAAGAAGCATCCCTCGCCTGGGCTAGGCGAAGACCATCCTGACTGGCTAGCGAAGACCATCCCTCGCTGGGCTAGCGAAGGGGACCATCCCTCGCTGGCTAGAGATGACCATCCCTCGGCCTTGGCTAGCGGGAAAGACCATCCTCGCCTGGCTAGCGAAGAGGATCCTCGGCCTGGCTAGCGAAGACATCCTCGCCTGGCTAGCGTAGTCATCCCTCGCCTGGCTGCGAAGATTCCATTCCCTCGCCTGGCTAGCGAAAGACCAATCCCTTCGCCTGGCTAGCGAAAAAGATTCATCCCTCAGCGTGGCTAAAGGCAAAGGGGATCATCCCTCGCCTGGTCTTAGCGAGGACCCATCCCTCGCTGGCTAGTGAAGATCATACCTCGGCCTGGCTAGCAAAGATCATTCCTCGCCTGGATAGCGAAGACCATCCCTCGCCTGGCTAGCGAAGACCATCCTCGGCCTGGCTAGCGAAGACCATCCTCGCTGGCTAGGAAGACCCATCCCTCGCCTGGCAAAAAGCGAAAAGACCATCCCTCGCTGGCTAGCGAAGGGAAGCATCCCTCGCCTGGCTAGCGAAAAAGACCATCCCTCGAACTGGCTAGCGAAGGGGGGGACCATCCTCGCCGGGTAGCGGAAGACCATCCTCGCCTGGCTAGCGAAGGGGGAACCATCCCCTCGCCTGTCTAGCGAAAGACCATCCCTCGCCCTGGCTAGGCGAAGAGGCATCCCTAGCCTGGCTCGTGCAAGACCCCATTCCTCGCCTGCTAGCGAAGATCATCCCTAGCCTGGGCTAGCGGATGATCATTTCCCTCGACTGGGCTAGCGAAAGACCATCCCTCGCCTGGCTAGGCGAAGATCATCCCTCGCCTGGCTAGCAAAGGATAATCCCTCGCCTGATAGCGAAGACCATCCCTCGCATGGCTAGTGAAGATCATCCCTCGCTTGGCTAGCCAAAGATCATCCCTCGCCTGGCTAGCGAAAGACCATACCTCGCCTGGCTAGCGAAGACATCCCTTCGCTGGCTTAGCGGAAGGACCATCCCTCGCTTGGCTAGCGTAAAGAACCATTCCCTCGCTGGCTAGCGAAGTCCATCCCCTCGGCCTGGCTTAACAAAGACCTTCCCTCGCCTGGCTAGCAAAAGACCATTCCTTCGCCTGGCTAGCGAAGACCATCCCCTCGCCTGGCTGCGAAAGGGGGACCATTCCCTCGCCTGGGCTAGGAAAACCATTCCCTCGCCTGGCTAGCGAAAAAGGGGACCATCCCCACGCCTGGCAGCGAAGGCCATCCATTGCCTGGCTAGCACAAGTTCACCCTCCGCCTGGTAGCGAAAGATCAATCCCTCGCTGGCTAGCGAAGATCATCCCTCGCCTGTTCTAGCGAAAAGACCATCCCTCGCCTGGCTAGCAAAGTCATCCTCGCTTGGCTAGCGATGACCAATCCCTGCCTGGCTAGCGAGATATCCCCGCCCTGGGCTAGCAAAGGGACCATCCCTCGACTGGCTAGTGAAGACATCCCTCGCCTGGCTAAAAAAGAACCATTCTCCTCGCCTGGCTAGCAAAGACCATCCCCGCCTGGCTTAGCGTAAAACCATCCCTCGCCTGGCTAGCGAAAGGACCATCCCTCGCCTGGCTAGCGAAAAGACCATCTCGCCTGGGGCTAGCGAAGACCATTCCTTTCTGGCTAGCGAAGACCATCCCTCGCTGGGGCTAGCGAAGACCCAGTCCCTCGACTGGCTAGCGAAGGACCATCCTCGATGGCTAGCGAAAAGGACAATCCCTCCGCCTTGGCTAGCGAAGAGGCCATTCCTCGCTGGTGGCTTAGCGAAGACCATCCTCTCCTGGCTAGCGAAGGAGATCCCTCGCCTGGCTAGCGAAGGACCATCCCTCGCCTGGCTAGCGAAGACCATCCACTCGCCTGGTAGCGAAAAGACATCCCTCTCCTGGCTAGCGGGAAAGAAGCATCCCATCGCCTGGCTAGCGAAGGACAATCCCCTCGCCTGGTAGCGAAGGGATCATTCCTCGCATGGCTAGCGGAAGATCAATCCCTCGCCTGGCTAGGCGAAGGGTGACCATCCTCGCCTTGCTAGCGAAAGATTCATCCTCGCCTGGCTAAGCCAAAGTCATCCTAGCCTGGCTGCGACAGACATCCCTCGGCCTGGTAGTGAAGATCATTACCCTCGCTTGGCTAGCAAAGGTCATCCCCGCCTGGCTAGCGAAGACCATTCCCTCGCCTGGCTAACCAAAAGACCATAACCTCGCCTGGCAGCAAAGGACCAACCCTTCGCTGGCTAGCTGAAAAGCCATCCCTCGCCTGGCTAGCGAAGGACCAAAATCCCTCGCCTGGGCTAGCGAAAAGGACCATTCCCTCGATGGCTAGCGAAAGGGAACCATCCCTCGCCTGGCTAGCGAAGGACCCATTCCCTCGCTTGGCTAATAAAAAGGACCATCCTCGCTGGCATTAGCAATGGGGACCATTCCCCTCGCTGGCTAGCCCGAAGCCCATCCTCGCCTGGCACGCCCGCCGGCCCCCCATCCCTCGCTGGCTCGCGGAAGACCATCCCTCAAATTGGCTAGCGAAGACCATCCTCGCCTGGCTAGCGAAAACCTCCCTCGCCTGGCTAGCGACGACCATCCCACGCCTGGCTAAGCGAAGGCCATCCCTTGCCTGGCTAGCAATGATTCAATCCCTCGCCTGGCTAGCGAAGATATCCCTCGCTGGCTTAGCGAAGATCATCTCGCCTGTCTAGCGAAAGACCCATCCTCGCCTGGCTAGCAAAGTGCATCCCTCGCTTGGCTAGCGAAGACCATCCCTCGCCTGGCTTAGCGAAGATTCAATCCTCGCCTGGGCAGCAAAAGACATTCCCTCGCCTCCTGGTAGTGAAAGAACATCCTCGCCTGGCTAAAAAAGGACCCATCTCTCGCCTGGCTAGCAAAGGACCATTCCATCGCCTGGCTAGCGAAGACCACTCCCTCGCCTGCTAGCCGAAGGACAATCCCTCTGGCTAGCGATGAACCATCCCTCGCCGCTAGCCGAGACCATCCCTCGTCTGGCTAGCGAAGGACATCCCTCGCTTGGCTTAGCGAAGACCATCCCTCGACTGTCTAGCGAAGACCATTCCCTCGCCTGGCTATCAAAGGGACCGTCCTCGCCTGGGTAGCAAAGGACCATTCCCTTGCCTGGCTAGCGAAGAACATCCTCGCCTGGCTAGCGAAAGACCATCCCTCCGCTGGCTAGCCGAAGACATCCCTCCGACTGGCTTAGCGAGGACCATCCTCAGCTGGCTAGCGAAGGACCATCCTCGCCTGGGGACTAGCGAAGATGACCATCCCTCGGCCTGGCTAGCGAAGACCATACCTCGCGGGCTAGCGAAAAACCATCCCTCGCCTGGCTAGCGAAAAAAAAACCATCCCTAGGCCCTGACTAGCGAAAGAAGGACCATCCTCGCCCTCTGTGGGTAGCGAGACCATCCCTCGCCTGGGCTAGCGAAAAACCATACCCTGCCTGGCTAGCGAAAAAACCATCCCTCGCTTGGGTCTAGCAGGGAAACAATACATCACTTAAAACAACACCCCCATTCAATTTAATATATCAGGCGACGCTTACCGCGTGAAAAAAAACTCGCCTCGGGTGATGGCTCCCAACTTCATTCCTGAATCCATTGTTAATGTTTACTAATATTAAGTAAGTCTACATCTATAAAATTACTTATATTAAAAAGCGAATGCTAGTGCCAGGCGCTGAAAAATTAACTGGAGTAAGATAGGAGCTTAGGCCTGTTAAATTACATTGTTGGTTCTCTTCTTTCTTAATCCGTAGAACCATTATATCTTTGGAGAGAGAGGGAGAGGAGAGGGGAAAGAGAGAGAGAGAGAGGAGGAGGGAAGAGGCGAGAGAGAGAGAGGAGAGAGTGAGAAGAGGAAAAAAGAGGTGAAGATTAGGTGAGGGGATGTGTGGAAGGAGAGTGCTGAAGGAAGGAAGAGATTTAGGAGAAGGGGGTGAGGGAAGGTGACTGTAGGGTGGAAGGGTGAGAACACATTGTTTCAAACCTATTTCAAACATCGGTCACTATGATGGAAGGGGCGAAGAGGGAAATGAATCGATGGGGTTACTCTGCCTTGGTTGCCCAGTGGAATGTTGTGGTATAGTTTAGAGGATAGTGTAGAGTGGGGGAGAGTGATACTCGTGCTCTACCTCTCATTCCCTCCCCCTCCTCGTTCCATTCACTGGTCGTTCTTACCACTGTTCGTTCCTTTCACCTCTCGTTCCTTTCAGCTCTCGTTCCTTTCACCCTGTCGTTTCATTTTCACTGTCGTTTCCTCCACCTGTCGTTCCTTTCACCTCTTCGTTCCTTTCCACCTTGTCGTTTCCCCTCCACTCTCGTTTCCTTTTCACCTCTCGTTCCTTCCACCTCTCGTTCCCTCCACCTGTCGTTTCTTTCATAACCTTCGTTCCCTTCTACCTTGTCGTTCCCTCACCCCCTCGTTCCAGCCACCTCTCGTACCCTTTCACTTCTCGTAACCCTCACCCCCGTTCCTTCTCGTACCTCCACCTCTCGTTCCTTTCACCTCTCGTTCCCCCACTTTCGTTCCCTCCACCTTTCGTTCCCTCTCACCTCTCGTACCCCTTTCACTTTCTCGTTCCTCCACCCCGTTCCCTCTTCTCGTACCCCTTCCACCTCTCTTTCCCCCATTTCTTCGTACCCTCCACCTCTCGTTCCTTTCACCTTCTCGTTTCCATCCAGTTCTCGTTCCTCCACCTCTCGTTCCCTCCACCTCTCGTTCCCTCCACCCTCTTCGTTCCCATCCACCTCTCGGTTTCCCTTCCACCATCTCGTTCCCTCCACCTTCTCTCAGTTCCCTCCAACTTCTCGTTCCCTCCACCTCCACTTGGCAAGAAAATAAAGCAGCTTTAACAAAAAACTAACTACAATAAATGTTGGACGAAGGTCCAGAAAGATGAGCGAGGAAGAGATGAGGAACGGAAAAAAAAAGGGGGGTTGGGGTTCTAGGGGATAGGGTAAGGACAATGTCGCCCCCCCAAAAAAATCAGTTCTCTGCTTCCCTTGTGGGGTAATGTCCGCAGTATATTAAAAGGCAATTACGGATCCCCCCTGGTTCACGCCCTTCGCCTTTACTCACTCTGATTGCCTTTATAGGTTCAGCCAGGAACCCCCGGCGTCCTCCCTCCCTTCATGTTTTAGCTAATGACCTTTCTTACCTGGCTTCCTCTTCCTCTTGCCTCTACAGAATATAAAAAAAAAAAAAAAAAATAAATGAGAAAAAGAATTCTTTTGGGTCTTTCCAGACCACTAGTACCTGCAAGGTAGAACCGCTCGATGTAGAAAAAGGGAAAGGGGTTACCTATAACCCCTTGAATTAAGTCTAATTTTGGCGTTTGGAGTATAGAACCGCTCCTAATTATTTGTTTACTGTATTAATAATAATAAACAACCTGAGCTATTCATATCTTTTTGGTTAAATATTGAATTTACTTGCTTTAGAGGGCATTCTTGTGGAACTGTTTAATACTCGGTGGGTTGTGTTATGTGTGAGGAGCAGAATGAGGGGACATCCCAGGGATTGCTTTGCTTTGTCAGGGGTTAGACCTGATGTATTTCTTCACACAAGGCGACAATTATTTTTTGGGCGAATAAAATTAAAAACTCTTTTTTTAATACAGAACCGTAACATAGTGTTACCAACCTAAACCTAACCTACTAAACTAAACCTAAAGTAATGAAAACCTCAAACTTAAAAACCCAACCTTAACTAAATCTAATCGAACCAAAAAAAACCTAAAGTAATGAACTAGTCAAACCTAATCTTTAAAAATTACTGTCTTTCTAGGTTGGTTTAGTCTGGAATGGGTAAGAATTATTGGTTAAGATTAGGTTAAATTTGTTTACCAGGAACATAAGGTGTCCGAAAAAAACAATAACTTGCCCCAAAAACATTAAAATGAATTCCACTGGCACAACCCACTTAATATTTGAGGAATGATTTAATAACCATGTCTAAGATTGACACCCGAGCAGGCTAGACTCAATATTGACCTTCCTCTTTTTTAAGTTAGCTATTGTTTTTTATCTTTTTTCCATTTCTTTCTTTTTTTAGGGGTGTGTGAGGGACTGTAAGATTCGCCGCGTAAAAAAACGTAAAAACACTCTTTTACGAGGTTCTCGATCAACTTTTTTTTTTTTTGTTTTCAGGTTTATTGAATACCCGGCATCTTGAGTCCCCGAGGAAGTACCCCACTGTTTGGTAGGTGTAGTGGTGGGGGGGGGGGAGGGGGCTTTACTGGTACTGTCTGTTTGAAGGACCTCCCCCCCCCCCCCCCGCACAAGATAAAACATGAACAATTTAAACAGGACAAACGGGATAAACAGAGGCAGGTGGGTGGCCTGAGTCCTTTCATTCAGGAACAAGAGGACAGGGATGGGTTACCTAAATCTTATCAGGGGTAACAAGAGACATGTGGAATGAGAACCCTAGTCTTCAACAGGGACAACAGACCAGGTGATAAACCTCAGTCCTTCCACCAGCCACAAGAGGACATTGTGGGGCGACGAGTCCTTCTAACAGGGACAAGAGACAGGAGGGTGACCTGAATCCTTCAACAGGACAAGAGACAGGTGGGTGGGACCCTGAAGTCCTTCCACGGGAGCCGTTTACGGAGGGTCGGGTGAATATTTGCCATGGTGTCTCCAGAGCCCCAGATTATGAGGAAATAAAAAATTCAATCGATTATTTAATTTTAACATTTCAAAACAATCCCCACACTCAACGGCTGTCAGTAATACCTTTTAAAGCTGAGCTCTGTTGACAGGACCACCATTTGGGGTGTAATACCTAGCTGAGTGTGAGGGGGGGTTGGAAGCTTCGAATCCTCGGCCTGTGGTGTGTGTTTGTTGTGTTGTGTGTGTGTGTGTGTGTATATTGTGTGTGTGTTGTGTGTGTATGTTGTTGTGTGTGTGTGTGGTGTGTGTTTGTGTGGTGTGTGTGTGTGTGTGTGTGTGTGTGTGTGGGGCGTGTGTTTTATTTGGCATGAGTACTTCGATGTACAAAAGAGCAATGCAAAGGCTGGTATGTCCTAAGGGCAACAGACAGACATATTGTTTAGGTGATAGGCTCCTGACTTCACTCAGTAGTTCAGTTATTTACTCAAAGTGTCAGGACAGCCTCCTTCATCAAAGGGAAACTGGTGAGAAACAATCTCCTTGAAGTGAAGGATACTACAGGTAAAAGACATCTTCTTCTTCTAAGAGATGCTGATAAGGACATTTCTCTTTCCATGTGAAGGAGGCTGGTTAAGAGGGAACAATTCTTCCTATATGTGAAGGGATGTGGTGAAAAAAACAAACTGCATCTGGAGTTTAAAGATACACTACTTAACCTCTTAAGCACGGACCCTTCTACAGGGGTTGTCTGACGTTAGGGGGGTTAACTTCCATCGGATCAAACTTAAATGCCTCTCAGGGCCTGTATTACAGAAAACAAATACACTATTTCGGGTGAAAAGGGAAGAACTGGAAATGGAGACACGGTTCGGACCCGTGTATGCGATCAACGAGCAATGAAAAATGGCAGTACGATCCCAGCTTTAACCTTGGAATTCATATCTGCATTTCGCAGATTAACGTTCCTAGGATATGTTGGAAATCGTATCCTGCGTGAATAAATATTTATACCTCAGATGGTCATCAAGAACATGATAGTCAAACATAGCAGTTAATCAGGCAAGGCCAGTGCAGTCATTTAGCCAAAACGGTCTATTAACATTAAGCGTTTGCACATAGTTTTGACCATTTACTTTTCGGTACTGGTACCTGTTCTATAATGAGGTGGGAATATAAGCAAGGGGGGTGGATAGTAGCAGGGAGGTATGAAAAACAGGGAGTAATAGAAGCAGGGAGGAGATGGAAATCAGGAAGAGGTTTATACTGTGGTGCAGATCGTCTAGCAACCCGGAACGCGGTCCACTCAGCCACACATGATGCTCTTCTGGCACGGACGTTATATCCGGTTAGCGTTGTTGTCTCCAAACCTCCACGCTTACATGGATTTCATAAGGTTCCACCTGGGACACCTGGGAGAAGGAGACAGGGAGAGGGGGATGGGGGGAAGGCATGGAGGAGGAAGGAAGGGGGTGGAGCGGGAGGAGAGAGGAGGAAGGGGAGCAGGGAGGGAGAGGAGGAGGGGGAGGCAGGGAGGGAGTAGAAAAAAGGGATGTGGTGAAAAGGAGGTAAAGGGAGGAAGGGGAAGCATAGAAAGGGAGGATAGGGGGGGAAATAGAAAAGGGAAGGACAATTATGTGGGATTGAAAAAAACTAGGGAAAAAAAGTAAGGGAGAAACAAATTACTGTGAGATTATATATTTTTTCAAAAATAAATACATAAGTTGTTTTCACACAAAATGAATATTTTATGATTATATACGTATATTATAAATAATATATATATATCTTAATATATATATATATATATAATATATATATATATAATATTATGTATAATATATTTATGATAATTTATATATTTATATTAATATTTTATTTATTATATTATATATATATACTAATATATATATATTTATTTATATTATATATATATATAATATATATATTATATATTATTTATTTATATATTATATTTATCTTATATATATATATTTATATATATATATATGTCGTGCCTAATAGGTAAAACTTGCAATTTTTTACTTAAATAGCAGCGCTCTTCTTTCGTAAGGCAAGTGGAAAATTGTGTGTATGGTATAATTCTTCAAATACATCATTCTGAACTTTAAAAACCTAAACGAAAAAAAATAAGATTTCAATTGTGTTTTGTTTTATTATTGAATTACTGTTTAGTTGGGAATTAGGCTTAAAATTTCAATTGCAAATTGTTATAAATAAGTGTTAGGTTAGTTTCTAGAAGGCTTTTTTGGTACAAAATTTTTAATCCGACGCTGGGATTCCGGCTCAAAAAAATTAATAAAAATAAGAGGAAAGTTGTTGAAGATATAAATCCTCAGCAGCCAAACTATCCCTCGCGGGCTAGCGAGACCCATCCCCTTCGGCCTGGCTAGCGAAGACCATCCCTCGCCTGGGCTAGCGAAGCTCCCTTCGCCTGGCTAGCGAAAGACCATCCCCTCGCTGGCTAGCGAAAAAAGGGACATCCCTCGCCTGGCTAGCGAAAGGATATCCCTCGCTGGCTAGCGAAGACCATCCCTCGCATGGTAGCGAAAGACTATCCCTCGCCTGCTAAGCGAAGCCATCCCGCCTGGCTAGCGAAGGACCTCCCTCCGGCCTGGCTAGCGAAGACTATCCTCGCCTGGCTAGCGAGTACCATTCCTCGCCTCCTGGCTAGCGAAGGACTATTCCCTGCCTGGGCTAGCGAAGGAACATCCCTCGCCTGGCTAGCGAAAGACCATCCCTCGTCTGGCTAGCGAAGACCATACCTCGCCTGGCTAGCGAAGGACCATCCCTTCGCCTGGCTAGAGAAGGACATCCCTCGCCTGGGCTTAGCGAAGACTAATCCTCGGCCTGGCTAGCGAAAGACCATTCCCTCGGCCTGGCTAAGCGAAGGACTATCCCTTAGCCTAGGCTAGGCGAGACCATCCCCTCGCCTGGCTCGCGAAGGGGGGCCCATCCTCGCCTGGTAGGGCTAGCGAAGGGGGACCATTCCCTCGCTGGTAGGAGACCATCCCTCGCTGGCTAGCGGACAGGACCAATCCTCGCCTGGCTAGCGAAAGACCATCCCTGCCTGGTAGCGAAGGACCATCCTCGGCGGCTAGCGAAGACCATTCCCTCGCCTGGCTAGCGAAGACCATTCCCTCGCCCTGGCTAGCGGAAGACCATCCTCGCCCTGGCTAGCGAAGACCATCCCTCGCCTTTGGCTAGCCGAAGACCATCCCTCGCATGGCTAGCGCGAAGACATCCCTCGATCTGGCTAGGGCGAGACCATTCCTCGTCTGGCAGCGAAAGGGACCATACCTCGCCTGCTAGCGAAGTCCATCTCGCCTGGCTAGCGGAAGACCATCCCTCGCCTGGCTAGCGAGACCATCCTTCGCCTGCTAGCGAAAGACCAATCCCTCGCAGGCTATGCGAAACAAGGGGACCATCCCTCGCCTGGGCTAGCGAAGGACCATTCCCTCGCTGGGCTAGCGAAGGACCATCCCTCGCCTGGGGTAGCGAAGGTCCATCCTCGCTTGGCTAGCGAATAGCCTTCCCTCGCCTGGTAGCGAAGCCCATTCCTCGCCTGGCTAGCGAGACCATCCCTCGCCTGGTAGCGAAGGGACATCCCTCGCCTGGGCTAGCGAAGGGGACCATCCCTCGGCTGGCTAGCGAAGGACCATCCCTCGTCTGGGCTAGCGAAGGGACCATCCCTCGGTTCTGGCAAGCGAAGGGGACCATCCCTCGCTGGCTAGCAATAGGGACCATTTCCCTCGCTGGCTAGCTGAAGACCATCCCTCCGGCTGGCTAGCGAAAGACCCATCCTCCGGCCTGGCTAGCGAAGAGCATCCCTGCCTGGCTAGCGAAGACCATCCCTCGCCTGGCTATGGCGAAGGGACCATCCCTCGGCATGGCTAGCGAAGAGATCCCTCGCTGGCTAAGCGAAGACTCCTCGGGACTGGGCTAGCGGAGGACATTCCCTCGCCTCGGCTAGCGGAAGACCATCCTCGCCTGGCTAGTGAAGACCATCCCTTCGCCTGGCTAAAAAAAGACATCTCTCGCCAGGCTAGCAAAGGACATCCCTCCGCCTGGCTAGCGAAAGGGGACCATCCCTCGCCTGGCTAGCGAAGGACATCCTCGTGGCCTAGGCGAGGAACCATCCCTCGCCTGGCTAGCGAAGGACCATCCTCGTCTGGCTAGCGAGGACCATCCCTCGGCCATTGCTACGAAGACCATCCCTCGGACTGGTAGCGAAGACATCCCCTGGCCTGGGCTAGCGAAGACCATCCCCGGGCTGGCTAAGCGAAGAAGATCCCTCGCCTGGGCTTAGGGTCGAAAGGACCATCCCTCGCCAGGGCTAGCGAAGGCCCACCCTCCGCCTGGCTAGCGAGACCATCCCTCGCTGGGCTAGCGAAGAGCATCCTCGCCGGCTAGCGAAAGACATTCCCTCGCCTGGCTAGCGAAGACCATCCCTCGCCTGGCTATCGAAGGATCATTCCCTCGACCTGGCTAGGCAAGATCTTTCCCTCGGGCCCTGCTTAGGCATGACAAGAACAATCCCCTCGCCTGGCTAGTGAAGAATCATCCCTTCGCCTGGCTGCAAAGATTCATCCTTCGCCTGGCTAGCGAAGACATCCCTCGCCGGCTAACAAAGGGGACCCATCCCTCGCCTTGGCAAGCAAAAGACCAATCCCTCGCCTGGTAGCGAGACATCCCTCGCTGGGCTTGCGAAGACCATCCTCGCCTGGGCTAGCGGAAGGAGCATCCTCGCCTGGATTAGCGAAGACCATCCCTCCGCCTGGCTAGCGAAGGACATCCCTCGCTGGGCTAGGCGAGACCATCCCTCGCCTGGCTAGCGAAAAGAGATCCCCTTCGGCCTGGAAGCTCGAAAGGACCATCCCTCGGCCTGGTAGCGAAGTGACCATCCTCGCCTGGCTAGCGAAGATTATCCCTCGCCTGGGCTAGCCAAAGATCTCCCTCCGCCTGGCTAGCGAAGGGGCCATCCCTCGCCTGGCTAGGTGAAGGATATCCCTCGCCCCTGGCTAGGCAAAGATCATTTCCCTCGCCTGGCTTAGCGAAAAGACCATCCTTCGCCTGCTAACCACAAAGCCATCCCTCGCCTGGCAGCAAAGGACATCCCTCGCCTGGCTAGCGGACGACCTTCCTCGCCTGGCTAGCGATAGGACCCATCCCTCGCCTGCGCTAAGCGAAGGGGACCTCCTCGCCTTGGCTAGCAGAGGTGACCATCCCTCGCCTTGGCTTAGCGATAAGATAACATCCCTCGCTGGATAGCGAAAGGGGGACCTTCCTCGCATGGCTAGCGAAGGGACCATCCCTCGTCTGGCTAGCGAAGACCAATCCCTCGCCTGGCTAGCAGAAGACATCCTCGCCCTGGCTAGCGAAGGGGACCATCCCTCGCCTGGTAGCGAAGGACCATCCTCCGCTGGGCTAGCGAAGACCATCCCCTCGCTGGCTGCGAAAGGACCATCCCTGTCTGGCTAGCGAAGGGGACCCAGTTCCCTCGTTCTGGCTAGCGAAAGCCATCCCTCGCCTGGCTAGCGAAGGGTACCATCCTCGCGTGGCTAACGCGACCATCCTCGCCTGGCTAGCGAAAGACAATTCCTCGCCCTGGCTAGCGAAGATCATCCCCTCGCCTGGCTAGCAAAAGATTTATCCCTCGGCCTGGCTAGCGAAGGACCCATCCCTCGCCTGGCTAAAAGGTGAAGATCATCCCTTCGCTGGTAGCAAGAATCATCCCTCGCCTGGCTAGCGAAGGGGGACCATCCCTTGTCGCCTGGTAACAAAAGAACCATCCCTCGCCTGGGAAGCAAAAGACCATTCCCTCGCCTGGCTAAGCGAAGATCCATCCCTTCGCCTGGCTAGGCGGAAGACCATTTTCCCCTCCGCTGGCTAGCGAAGGACATCCCTAGCCTGGCTAGCGAAGTACCATCCCTCGCCTGGCTAGCGAAGACCAATCCCTCGCTGGCTAGCAAGACCATTCCTCGCTCTCTAGCGAAGACCATTTCCCCTCGTCATGGTAGCCGGAAGTCCATCCCTTTCGCCTGGCTAGCGAAGACCATCCCTCGTCCTGGCTAGCGAAGACCATTCCCTAGCCTGGCTAGCGAAAACATCACTCGGCCTGGCTAGCGATAGAGCATCCCTCGCCTGGGCTAGCGAAGGACCATTCCCTCGTCTGGCATAGCGGAAGGACATCCCTCGTTTGGGCTAGCGAGACCAATCCCTCGCCTGGTAGGCGATGACCATCCACTCGCGTTGGAAACGATGACCATCCCTCGCCTGGCTAAAGCGAAGGGGACCCATCCCTCGCCTGGCTCGCGAAGACCATTCCCTCGGCTGCTTAGCGAAGACCATCCCTTCGCCTGGATAGCGAAGGGGGACCATCCTCGGCCTGGCTAGCGAAAGGGACCATTTCCCTCGCTGGTAGCGAAGAGCATCCCTCGCCTCCTGGCTAGCGAAGACATTCCTCGACTGGCTATGCGAAGACCATTCCTCGCCTGGCTGCGATAGACCATCCCTCGCTGGCTAGGCGAAGGACCATCCTCGCTGGCTAGCGAGGACCCATCCCTTCGCCTTGGCTCGCGAAGACCATCCCTCGCCTGGCTAGCGAGGGACCATCCCTCGCCTGGCTAGCGAAGATCCCATTCATTTTTTTTTTTCCTCGCCTGGCTGCGAGATCATCCCTCGCCTGGGTTAGGCAAAGACATCCCTCGCTGGCTAGCAAAGCCATCCTCGCCCTGGGCTAGCGAGGGGGGACCATCCCTTCGCCTGGCTAGCGAAGAGCATTCCCTCGCCTGGCTAGCGAAGATCACCTCGCCTGGTAGCGAAAGATCATCCCTCGCCTGTCTAGCCGGAAGACCATTCCCTTCGGCCTGGCTAGCAAAGATCATCCGCGCCTGGCTTAGCGAAGACCATCCCTCGTGGCTAGCGAGATCCATCCCTCGCCTGGCTAACAAAAGAACCTCCCGCCGGCCTGGCTAGTGAAGACCATTCCCCTCGCCTCGGCTAAAAAAAAAGGGACCAATCTCTCGCCTGGTAGCAAAGGGGGACCATCCCCTTCGGCCTGGCTAAGCCGAAGGGACCATTCCTCGCATGGCTAGCGAGAAGACCAATCCTTCGCCTGGCTAGCGAAGACATCCTCGCCTGGCTAGCGGAAGGACCATCCCTTCGTCTGGCTAGCGAAAAGACCATCCCTCGCTTGGATAGCGAGACCACCCTGACTGGCTTAAGCGAAGGACCATTCCCTCGCCTGGCTAGCGAGGAACCAATTCCCTCGCCTGGGCTAGCGAAGGTAGCATCCTCGTCCTGGCTAGCGAAGACATCCCTTCGCCTGTCAAGCGAAGCCATCCCCTCGCCTGGCTAGCGAAGAGGGCATCCCTCGCCTGGCTAGCGAAGACCTCCCTCGGGACTGGCTAGGAAAGACATCCCATCGCCTGGCTAGACGAAGGACCTCCCTCGCCTCGCGCTAGCCGGAAAGCAATCCCCTCGCCTGGCTAGCGAAGGGACATCCCTCGCCCTGGCTAGCGAAGGGAGGGCATCCTCGCCTGGCTAGCGAAGGCATCCTCGCCTGGCTAGCGAAGAATCATTCCCTCGCCTGGCTAGCGAAAGATATCCCTCGCTGGCTAGGGAAGACCATCCCTTCGCTGGCTAGCGAAGATTTTTCCCCCCCCAATCCCTCGCTGGCTAGCAAAGATCATCCCTCGCTGGCTAGCGAAGACCATCCCTCGCCTGGCTAGTGAAAAAGATCATTCCCCTCGCCTGGCTAGCAAAAGATCATCCTCGGCCTGGCTAGCGAAGCGGACCATCCTCGGCCTGCTTAGCGAAGGACCATCCGCTCCGCCTTGCTAGCGAAAGACCATTCCCCTCGGGCCTGGCTAGCGAGACCATCCCTCGCCTGGCTTAGGAGAAAGACATCCCTCAACTTGGCTAGCGAACGGGACAATCCCTCCGCCTGGCTAGCGAAAACCATCCCTCCCTGGCAGCGAAGAACAATTCCCACGCCTGGCTGCGAAGGCCCATCCTTGCCTGGCTAGCAAGATCATCCCCTCGCCTGGCTAGCGAAAGATATCCCTCGCCTGGGCTTAGCGAAGATTCATTCCCTCGCCTGGTCTAGCGAAAGGGACCAATACCTCGCCTGGCTAGCAAAGATCATCCCTCGCCTGGCTAGCGAAGGACCATCCTCGCCTGGGTAGCGAAGATTTCATTCCCTCGCCTGGCTAGCAAAGGACCCATCCCTCGCCTGGCTAGTGAAGACCATCCCTCGCCTGGCTAAAAAAGCCATCTCTCGCCTGGCTAGCAAAAGGACCATCCTCGCCTGATAGCGAGACATCCCTGCCCCCTGTGCTAGCGAAGGACCATCCTCCGCCTGGCTAGCGAAAGACATCCCTCGGGCCCTGGCTAGCGAAAAGGACCCATCCCTCGTCTGGCTTAGCGGAAGACCATCCCTTCGCTTGGGCTGCGAAGACCATCCCTCGACTGGGCAGCGTAGCCATCCCTCGAGGCTAGCGAAGACCATCCCTCTTCTGGCTAGCGAAGATGGCATCCCCGCCTGGTAGCGAGACCATCCCTCGGGACTGGGCTAGCGAAGACAATCCCTCGCCTGGCTAGCGAGACCATCCTCGACTGGCTAGCGAGGGACATCCCTCGCCTGGCTAGCGGAAGGACATCCCTCTCCTGGGCTAGCGAAGAGCATCCTCGCCTGGCTAGCGAAAGACAATCCCTCGCCTGGCTAGCGAAGATCATCCCTCGCCCTGGCTTAGCGAAAGAACATTCCTCGCTGGCTAGCGAGGACCATCCTGCCTGGCTAGCGAAAGTCATCCCCTCGGCCTTGCTAGCAAAAGATCAATCCCTAGCCTGGCTTGCGAAAAGGACCATCCTTCGCCTGGCTAGTGAAGATCCTTTCCCTCGCCTGGCTAGCAAAAGATTCATCCCTCGCCTGGCTAGCGAAGGACCAATCCCTCGCCTGGCTAAAACATAAGTCCAAATTCCTCGCTGCAAGCAAAGACCATTCTCGCCTGGCTCTAGCGAAAGGAAGGACCATCCCTCCGGCTGGTAGCGAAGGGACCATCCTCGCTGGCTAGCCAAAAGGTCATCCCTCCGCCTTGGCTAGCCGAAGGACATCCTCGCTGGGCATAGCGAAGGATCATCCCTCGCCTGGCTAGCGAAGATCATTTCCCCTCGCCTGGCTAGCGAAGACCCATTCCCCTCGCCTGGCTAGCGGAAGGCCATCCCTGCCTGGTATCCAAAAGATCATCCCTTCGCCTGGCTAGCGAAGATCAATCCCTCGCCGGTAGCGAAGATCATTCCCTCGCTGGCTAGGCGAAGGACCATCCCTCGCCTGGTAGCGGAAGATCATCCCTCGCCTGGGCTAGCAAAAGGACATCCCTCGCCTGGGCTAGTGAAAAGACCATCCTCGCCTGGCTAAAAAAAAGGACCATCTCTCGCTGGCTAGAAAGGGTGACCATCCCTCGCCTGGCTAGCGAAGACACATCCCTCCGCCTTGGCTAGCGATGACCATCCTCGCCTGGCTAGCGAAGACATCCCTCGCCTGGCTAGCGAAGGGACATTTCCTCGTCTGGCTAGCGAAGACCCATCCTCCGCTTTGGCTAGCGAAGACCATCCCTCGACAGGCTAGCGAAGACCCATCCCTCGCCTGGGCTAGCGGAGGACCATCCCTCGCCTGGCTAGCGAAAGAAGCATCCCTCGCCTGGGCTAGGCGAAGACCATCCTGACTGGCTAGCGAAGACCATCCCTCGCTGGGCTAGCGAAGGGGACCATCCCTCGCTGGCTAGAGATGACCATCCCTCGGCCTTGGCTAGCGGGAAAGACCATCCTCGCCTGGCTAGCGAAGAGGATCCTCGGCCTGGCTAGCGAAGACATCCTCGCCTGGCTAGCGTAGTCATCCCTCGCCTGGCTGCGAAGATTCCATTCCCTCGCCTGGCTAGCGAAAGACCAATCCCTTCGCCTGGCTAGCGAAAAAGATTCATCCCTCAGCGTGGCTAAAGGCAAAGGGGATCATCCCTCGCCTGGTCTTAGCGAGGACCCATCCCTCGCTGGCTAGTGAAGATCATACCTCGGCCTGGCTAGCAAAGATCATTCCTCGCCTGGATAGCGAAGACCATCCCTCGCCTGGCTAGCGAAGACCATCCTCGGCCTGGCTAGCGAAGACCATCCTCGCTGGCTAGGAAGACCCATCCCTCGCCTGGCAAAAAGCGAAAAGACCATCCCTCGCTGGCTAGCGAAGGGAAGCATCCCTCGCCTGGCTAGCGAAAAAGACCATCCCTCGAACTGGCTAGCGAAGGGGGGGACCATCCTCGCCGGGTAGCGGAAGACCATCCTCGCCTGGCTAGCGAAGGGGGAACCATCCCCTCGCCTGTCTAGCGAAAGACCATCCCTCGCCCTGGCTAGGCGAAGAGGCATCCCTAGCCTGGCTCGTGCAAGACCCCATTCCTCGCCTGCTAGCGAAGATCATCCCTAGCCTGGGCTAGCGGATGATCATTTCCCTCGACTGGGCTAGCGAAAGACCATCCCTCGCCTGGCTAGGCGAAGATCATCCCTCGCCTGGCTAGCAAAGGATAATCCCTCGCCTGATAGCGAAGACCATCCCTCGCATGGCTAGTGAAGATCATCCCTCGCTTGGCTAGCCAAAGATCATCCCTCGCCTGGCTAGCGAAAGACCATACCTCGCCTGGCTAGCGAAGACATCCCTTCGCTGGCTTAGCGGAAGGACCATCCCTCGCTTGGCTAGCGTAAAGAACCATTCCCTCGCTGGCTAGCGAAGTCCATCCCCTCGGCCTGGCTTAACAAAGACCTTCCCTCGCCTGGCTAGCAAAAGACCATTCCTTCGCCTGGCTAGCGAAGACCATCCCCTCGCCTGGCTGCGAAAGGGGGACCATTCCCTCGCCTGGGCTAGGAAAACCATTCCCTCGCCTGGCTAGCGAAAAAGGGGACCATCCCCACGCCTGGCAGCGAAGGCCATCCATTGCCTGGCTAGCACAAGTTCACCCTCCGCCTGGTAGCGAAAGATCAATCCCTCGCTGGCTAGCGAAGATCATCCCTCGCCTGTTCTAGCGAAAAGACCATCCCTCGCCTGGCTAGCAAAGTCATCCTCGCTTGGCTAGCGATGACCAATCCCTGCCTGGCTAGCGAGATATCCCCGCCCTGGGCTAGCAAAGGGACCATCCCTCGACTGGCTAGTGAAGACATCCCTCGCCTGGCTAAAAAAGAACCATTCTCCTCGCCTGGCTAGCAAAGACCATCCCCGCCTGGCTTAGCGTAAAACCATCCCTCGCCTGGCTAGCGAAAGGACCATCCCTCGCCTGGCTAGCGAAAAGACCATCTCGCCTGGGGCTAGCGAAGACCATTCCTTTCTGGCTAGCGAAGACCATCCCTCGCTGGGGCTAGCGAAGACCCAGTCCCTCGACTGGCTAGCGAAGGACCATCCTCGATGGCTAGCGAAAAGGACAATCCCTCCGCCTTGGCTAGCGAAGAGGCCATTCCTCGCTGGTGGCTTAGCGAAGACCATCCTCTCCTGGCTAGCGAAGGAGATCCCTCGCCTGGCTAGCGAAGGACCATCCCTCGCCTGGCTAGCGAAGACCATCCACTCGCCTGGTAGCGAAAAGACATCCCTCTCCTGGCTAGCGGGAAAGAAGCATCCCATCGCCTGGCTAGCGAAGGACAATCCCCTCGCCTGGTAGCGAAGGGATCATTCCTCGCATGGCTAGCGGAAGATCAATCCCTCGCCTGGCTAGGCGAAGGGTGACCATCCTCGCCTTGCTAGCGAAAGATTCATCCTCGCCTGGCTAAGCCAAAGTCATCCTAGCCTGGCTGCGACAGACATCCCTCGGCCTGGTAGTGAAGATCATTACCCTCGCTTGGCTAGCAAAGGTCATCCCCGCCTGGCTAGCGAAGACCATTCCCTCGCCTGGCTAACCAAAAGACCATAACCTCGCCTGGCAGCAAAGGACCAACCCTTCGCTGGCTAGCTGAAAAGCCATCCCTCGCCTGGCTAGCGAAGGACCAAAATCCCTCGCCTGGGCTAGCGAAAAGGACCATTCCCTCGATGGCTAGCGAAAGGGAACCATCCCTCGCCTGGCTAGCGAAGGACCCATTCCCTCGCTTGGCTAATAAAAAGGACCATCCTCGCTGGCATTAGCAATGGGGACCATTCCCCTCGCTGGCTAGCCCGAAGCCCATCCTCGCCTGGCACGCCCGCCGGCCCCCCATCCCTCGCTGGCTCGCGGAAGACCATCCCTCAAATTGGCTAGCGAAGACCATCCTCGCCTGGCTAGCGAAAACCTCCCTCGCCTGGCTAGCGACGACCATCCCACGCCTGGCTAAGCGAAGGCCATCCCTTGCCTGGCTAGCAATGATTCAATCCCTCGCCTGGCTAGCGAAGATATCCCTCGCTGGCTTAGCGAAGATCATCTCGCCTGTCTAGCGAAAGACCCATCCTCGCCTGGCTAGCAAAGTGCATCCCTCGCTTGGCTAGCGAAGACCATCCCTCGCCTGGCTTAGCGAAGATTCAATCCTCGCCTGGGCAGCAAAAGACATTCCCTCGCCTCCTGGTAGTGAAAGAACATCCTCGCCTGGCTAAAAAAGGACCCATCTCTCGCCTGGCTAGCAAAGGACCATTCCATCGCCTGGCTAGCGAAGACCACTCCCTCGCCTGCTAGCCGAAGGACAATCCCTCTGGCTAGCGATGAACCATCCCTCGCCGCTAGCCGAGACCATCCCTCGTCTGGCTAGCGAAGGACATCCCTCGCTTGGCTTAGCGAAGACCATCCCTCGACTGTCTAGCGAAGACCATTCCCTCGCCTGGCTATCAAAGGGACCGTCCTCGCCTGGGTAGCAAAGGACCATTCCCTTGCCTGGCTAGCGAAGAACATCCTCGCCTGGCTAGCGAAAGACCATCCCTCCGCTGGCTAGCCGAAGACATCCCTCCGACTGGCTTAGCGAGGACCATCCTCAGCTGGCTAGCGAAGGACCATCCTCGCCTGGGGACTAGCGAAGATGACCATCCCTCGGCCTGGCTAGCGAAGACCATACCTCGCGGGCTAGCGAAAAACCATCCCTCGCCTGGCTAGCGAAAAAAAAACCATCCCTAGGCCCTGACTAGCGAAAGAAGGACCATCCTCGCCCTCTGTGGGTAGCGAGACCATCCCTCGCCTGGGCTAGCGAAAAACCATACCCTGCCTGGCTAGCGAAAAAACCATCCCTCGCTTGGGTCTAGCAGGGAAACAATACATCACTTAAAACAACACCCCCATTCAATTTAATATATCAGGCGACGCTTACCGCGTGAAAAAAAACTCGCCTCGGGTGATGGCTCCCAACTTCATTCCTGAATCCATTGTTAATGTTTACTAATATTAAGTAAGTCTACATCTATAAAATTACTTATATTAAAAAGCGAATGCTAGTGCCAGGCGCTGAAAAATTAACTGGAGTAAGATAGGAGCTTAGGCCTGTTAAATTACATTGTTGGTTCTCTTCTTTCTTAATCCGTAGAACCATTATATCTTTGGAGAGAGAGGGAGAGGAGAGGGGAAAGAGAGAGAGAGAGAGGAGGAGGGAAGAGGCGAGAGAGAGAGAGGAGAGAGTGAGAAGAGGAAAAAAGAGGTGAAGATTAGGTGAGGGGATGTGTGGAAGGAGAGTGCTGAAGGAAGGAAGAGATTTAGGAGAAGGGGGTGAGGGAAGGTGACTGTAGGGTGGAAGGGTGAGAACACATTGTTTAAAACCTATTTCAACCATCGGTCCATATGATGGGAAAGGGGAGAGGAATGACTCGATGAGGGTACTCTGTTGGTTCCAGTGGAAGTAGTGGTATAGTAGTGGATAGGGGTAGAGTGAGGGGAGTGATACTGGGCTCTCCCCCTCCATTCCCCCCCCCCCTCTTTCCTTTACCTGTCGTTCTTTCCACCTGTCGTTCCTTTCCCCTCTCGTTCCTTTCGTTTCTCGTTCTTTCACCTGTCGTTCTTTTCACCTGTGTCCCTCCACCTGTCGTTCCTTTACCTCTCTTTTCCTTTTTCACCTGCGTTCCCTCCACCTCTCTTTCCCTTTCCCTTCTTTCCTTCCACCTTCGTTCCCCCCACCTGTGTTTTTTTCCCCCTTCGTTCCCTTCCCCTTCGTTCCCTCACCTCGTTCCCTCCACCTCTCCCCCCCCCCTTCATTCTCTACCCCCCCCCCCGTTCCCTTTCTCGTACCCTCCACTCTCGTTCCTTTCCCTCTCGTTCCCTCCACCTTTCGTTCCCCCACCTCTGTTCCCTCCACCTCTCGTACCCTTCACTTCCGTACCCTCCCCCCGTTCCCTCTTTCGTACCCTCCACCCTCTTTCCCCCCCATTTGTACCCTCCACCTCTCGTTCCTTTCCCCCTTCTTTCCCTCCAGTTCTCGTTCCCCCCACCTCTCGTTCCCTCCCCCTCTCTTTCCCTCCCCTCTCGTTCCCCCACCTCTCGTTCCCTCCACCTCTCTTTCCCCTCCACCTCTCGTTCCCTCCACCTCTCTTTCCCCCTCCACCTCTCATTGGCAAGAAAATAAAGCAGCCTTTAAAAAAAACTAAACTACAATAAATTGTTGACGAAAGGGCCAGAAGATGAGCGCAGGGAAAGAGAGAACGAAAAAAAGGGGGGGGGGGTTTAGGGGGATGGGGAAGGACAAAGTGCCCCCCCCAAATCAGTTCTCTGCTTCCCTTGTGGGATGCCCCAGTTATTTAAACAATTACGGCTCCCCCTGGTTTTACGCCCTCGCCTTACTCCCTCTGATTGCCTTTATAGTTCAGCCAGGAACCCCCGCGTCCCTCCCCCTCCCTTCATGTTTTAGCTAATGACTCTTGCCTGGCTTCCTCTTCCTCTTGCTCTACAGAATATAAAAAATAATGATGAAAAAGAATTCTTTTGGGTCTTTCCAGACACTAGTCCCTTCAAGGTAGACGCCTCGATGTAGAAAAAGGAATTGGAGCTTACCTATAATCCCTTGAATTAAGTCTAATTTCTGGCGTTTGAGTATAGAACTCTCCTATTATTGTACTGTATTAATAATAATAACAACCCTGAGGCTATCATATCTTTTTGGTAAATATTGAATTTACTTGCTTGAGCATCATGTGAACTGTTTAATACTCGGTGGGTTGTGTTATGTGTGAGGAGCAGATGAGGGGACATCCCAGTGGATGCTTGCCTTTGTCAGGGGTTGACCTGATGTATTTCTCACACAAGGCGACAATTATATTTTGGGCGAATAAAATTAAAACTCTTTTTTTAATAACAGAACCTAACATAGTGTAACCCAACCTAACCTAACCTAACCTAAACTAAACCTAAAGTAATGAAACTCAACTTAACCCAACCTTACCTAATCTAATCGAACCAAAACCTAAAGTAATGAAACCTAGTCAAACCTAATCTAAAATTACTGTCTTTCTAGGTATGGTTTAGTCAGAATGGGTAAGATTTGGTTAGATTAGGTTAAATTTGTTTACCAGGAACATAAGTGTCCGAAAACATAACTGCCCCAAACATAAATGAATCCACTGCACAACCCACTTAATATTTGAGAATGATCTTAATAACCGATGTCTAAGATGACACCCGAGCAGCTAGACTCAATATTGACCTTTTTAAGTTAGCTATGTTTTTATCTTTTTCCATTCTTTCTTTTTTGTGTGTGTGAGACTGTAAGATTCGCCGCGTAAACACTCTTACGAGTCATCGATCAACTTTTTTTTTTTGTTTTCAGGTATTGATTACCCGCATCTTGAGTCCCGAGGAAGTACCACTGTTTGGTAGGTGTCTTGGTGGGGGGGGGGAGGGGGCTTTACTGTTACTGTCTGTTTGAAGGTACTTCGATAAGATAACATGAACAATTTAACAGGACAACGGGATAACAGAGGCAGGTGGGTGGCCTGAGTCCTTCATCAGGACAAGAGACAGATGGGTTACCTAAATCCTTCATCAGGACAAGAGACATGTGGATGACCCTAGTCCTTCAACAGGACAACAGACAGGTGGATAACCTCAGTCCTTCACCAGCACAAGAGACAGGTGGGCGACCTGAGTCCTTCAACAGGACAAGAGACAGGAGGGTGACCTGAATCCTTCAACAGGACAAGAGACAGGTGGGTGACCTGAGTCCTTCCACAGGAGCCGTTACGAGGTCGGTGAATATTTGCATGGTGTCTCCAGAGCCCAGATTCTGAGGAAATAAAAAATTCAAATCGATTTAATTTTACATTTCAAAACATCCCCACACTCACGGCTGTCAGTAATACCTTTAAAGCTGAGCCTCTGTTGACAGGACCACCATGTGGGTGTAATTACCTAGCTGAGTGTGAGGGGGGTTGAGCTTCGAATCCCTCAGGCCTGTGTGTGTGTGTGTGTGTGTGTGTGTGTGTGTGTGTATGTGTGTGTGTGTGTGTGTGTGTGTGTGTGTGTGTGTGTGTGTGTGTGTGTGTGTGTGTGTGTGTGTGTGTGTGCGTGTGTGTGTGTGTGTGCGTGTGTTTATTGCATGAGTACTTCGATGTACAAAGAGCAATGCAAAGGCTGGTATGTCCTAGCAACAGACAGACATATTGTCTAGGTGATAGCTCCTGACCTCCACTCAGTAGTTCAGTATTTACTCAAGTTGTCAGACAGCCTCCTTCATCAAAGGGAAACTGGTGAGAAACATCCTCCTTGAAGTGAAGGATACATACAGGTAAAAGACATCTTCCTTCTTCTAAGAGATGCTGATAAGACATTCTCTTTCATGTGAAGGATGCTGGTAAGAGACAATCTTCCTATATGTGAAGGATGCTGGTGAAAAACAACCTGCATCTGGAAGTTAAAGATACACTATCTTAACCTCTTAAGCACGACCCTTCAAAGGGGTGTCTTGACGCTTAGGGGGGTTAACTCTCATCGGATCAAACTTAATTGCCTCTCACGCCTGTATACAGAACAACACTATTACGGTGAAATGGGAAGAACTGGAAATGGAGGACACGTTCAGACCGTGTATGCGATCAACGAGCAATGAATGGCAGATACGATCCCAGCATACCCTTGGATCATATCTGCCATTCGCAGATACGATCCTAGGATATGTTGGAATCGTATCTGCGAATAAAATATAACCTCAGATGGTCATCAAGACAGCTAGTCAACAAGCCAGTTAATCAGCAAGCCAGTCAGTCATTTAGCCAGTCAGATTTTTTTTTAGATCCTGCCTCCGAAGTGCCTAGTTTGTTGTGCTCCCCATATCCATTCTGTGGAGGGTAGCCTAAGAACCAACGAGCCATCAAGCTAGGCAGTCAGTTAATCAGCCAGCCATCCAACTAGTCAGTCAGTCAACCAGCCATCCAACTAATGAGTTAGTTAACAAGCCATTCAACCAATCAGTTAATCCGCCAGCCAGGCTTTAAGCCAGTCAGTCAACCAACTAGCCAGCAAGCCAGCCAACTAGCCAGCCAGCCAGTCTGCCAGCCAGCAAGCCATCCAATCAGTCAGTTAGTCAACCAGCCATTCAGCCAATCAGTCAATCAGCCAGACATTAACCCAATCAGTCAACCAGCCAGCCACCAAGCCCATCTTTTCCATTATGAGTATTTCTTAAACTCCTTCTCTCCCACCTTACATATTTCTTAAGCTCCTTCTCTCCCACCTTATATATTTCTTAAGCTCCTTCTCTCCTACTTGATTACTCCTTCAGGGAAAAAATGAGTCAAGAGAAGGAGGTCAAGCTACGGATTTATTAAATAAAAGATGAGAAAAGAGTCTGGGATGCGAGAAGATGATGGGAATGTAAGAGGAGGAGGAGGAAGGGGAGAAGAAATAGGAAGAGAAGAAGGAGGAGGAGCAGAAGGAGGAGGAAGAAGAGTGAGTGATGAAGGGGAAAATGAAGAAAATTATTAGAATAAAAGCAAGAAAATATTAAAAAAATAAAGAAAATGAGGGAGGAAAAGAAAGAATATCAGGAAGAAATTATGAACAAGAGTCATGAAAAAAAGAAAATGAGAGGAAACGAAAGAGAAAAGAGAAGGAAACGGAAAAGGCAATAAAGTAAACAAGGAAGGAGAAAAGGCAAACATTATTAGAAGCGAAAATATCAAAAAATAAAAGAAAGTGATTTAGAAAAAGACGATAGTAAAGAAAAGGACTAGAAGGAGGGAGAGAGAGAGAGAGAGAGAGAGAGAGAGAGAGAGAGAGAGAGAGAGAGAGAGAGAGAGAGAGAGAGAGAGAGAGAGAGAGAGAGAGAGAGAGAGAAAGAGAGAGAGAGAGAGAGAGAGAGAGAGAGAGAGGAGGGGAACACAAGCGAATATGAGTCTCGATCTATTACAAATTTCTCATTTGCACCCACTTCTCTTTCAATTTCTCCTATTTTCCACTCATTATCTCCCTTCTCCCTCTATCCCTATTCCAGTCCCTGAGGCTACTCCCCTGCCC
This sequence comes from Cherax quadricarinatus, assembly GCF_026875155.1. Taxonomy (NCBI): domain Eukaryota; kingdom Metazoa; phylum Arthropoda; class Malacostraca; order Decapoda; family Parastacidae; genus Cherax; species Cherax quadricarinatus. The sequence continues at coordinate 38,917,992 of NC_069411.1, read as the reverse complement.
CAGTCCCCGTCAAATGACGACCACCTGTCAAATCAATCTCAACGATAAAACCCTCCATATAGGCCTCTCTTCTTCCCTTTATCACCCTTCTTTCATTTCCTTCTCCCCTTACTTCAGGTCTTCTCCTTCCCCCACTCACATTTATTCCCTGCTTCTAAATGTTGGGTGTAGGGATCAGAGCTCCCTGAGGGGTCATCTCTGAGTCCCATAGTTTACGAATTACTTCATTTGGCGAGAAGATATAGGGCGAGGGTTCGCTAGCGGACGGGCGGACGGTTAGATGGACGGGAAGACAGGTGGGGTGTAAGAGTCTCACGGTGTCCACCGCATCTCTTCCATTCTCCCCTCGTCTTCCCTTCCTCATCTTCCACACACCCCTGACCTCTGGGGCGTGTCTCCCCTCACCCCCTGACCTCTGGGGCGTGTCTCCCCCCTAACCCCTGATCTGCCCCGGCTTCCTGACACCCATGGCCTCACCCCAGGGCATGAATCCCGGCTTTACTACATACTTTTATCTGATTATATCATATTATTTGCGGCATCTTGATGCTAAATCCTTAGCTAATCAGTATGTGCGACTAGTTAATAGTCCAAGTTGGACCGAAACCATAAGTTTCTTTCTCCTGTGTGCGAGTTCTCTGTGTATAAACAAAGTCTTTGTTACATTTAATAAGTGCATGGAATTATATCTTACAGTTAATGTGATCGTGTGTTTACCTGTGTTAATGTCCAGTCACAATGCTTGTTGTCGTACCAGAGATATTTATTATATTATCACGGTTCATTTAGCATGTTTTTTGTAACACATCGGCAGTCTCCTACCGAGACGTCGTGACCCGAAAGTAAAAAGAAACACATTCACCTACGCATAGCCAACTGCTGTCTTGCCAGAAGCGTAGCAACACCACAGTTGGTGTAAATGTTATTAAGGGGAAATGACCCATATAATTGTTCACTCTCACATTAATCGTGCATAGGTAAAGCGTTTATTTTAACGAATCTAAATGTGGGCTCGGCACCTTGGATACAGAAAACTCGCGTAGGTGTCTTCGTCCAAGAATACGCCCCAGCTGATGTTTTCGTGAACTTTACCCTATGTAATCAGTATGCCTGGCATTGTTAATGAGTATGTCACACACACACACACACATACACACACACACACACACACACACACACACACACACACACACACATTACTTCCAAACAGTATATACATTATCTTCCATCCAGTCGTCCACTCCATGTCATAGAACTTAATGTGCTATTAAAAATTATAGCAAAATCTGAGCTGAGGTGAAACAAATGAACGAGAAGAGAAGTTTTCTCCCCACTTAACACATCTTCCGATCCATTATAATCGCTGTTGATGTAGGAACGTCCAGTTGGTGTTCTGTATACCATGAATCCTTCCCATTTACATAGAAAATCCTTATAATGAAACACAAGTTTAGTGTCTAAGAAGCAAAGATAGAGTTTGAGATGCAGAGATAGTGCTCCAAAGAGAGCTCTGTCAAGCTCTGCTTAGAGCAAAAAGTAGTCTATGAACAGAGGTTTCCTCCGCGGACATTCTGTCCACTTAACAGACTTATTGTAGTAGGGAGAAAGGATGAGGGAGATGGGTGAATGGGAATGGATGGCGAAGATGGAAGGGAGAAGATGGAAAGAGGATTTGGAAATGGGTAATAGTGATTGTGGTGGCGATTTGAGATGCTGTGAGTAGGTGTAGTAGTTGGATTGTGGTGATGATTTGTTTATGTGGTTTAAGCAAAACTGGATATATCTGTAATATTCTGTTACCTTTTCCAATGTGACAGTTACACAGTGGGAACCTGCTTTGCATGGGCTAGTAGGCCTACTGCTACAGTGTTCCTCCATTCTTATGCTCTTAACAGAAGTTAACACAAGCCGACTAGGTTTTTTCTGTCATGTTATTATATTATAGAGGAAGAGCTAAACAAGTCAGGATTATACAACGATTAATTAATGGAAGTTCTGTTGAGCGCAGCGGTTGAGTTGGGGTCCCTGAGTGCTGAGGTGTGGTGGTTCTCCTGAGTGCTGAGGTGTGGTGGTTCTCCTGAGTGCTGAGTTGTGGTGGTTCTACTGAGTGCTGAGTGTTGGTGGTTCTACTGAGTGCTGAGTTGTGGTGGGTCTCCTGAGTGCTGAGGTGTGGTGGTTCTCCTGAGTGCTGAGTGTTGGTGGTTCTACTGAGTGCTGAGTTGTGGTGGGTCTCCTGAGTGCTGAGGTGTGGTGGTTCTGCTGAGTGCTGAGTTGTGGTGGGTCTCCTGAGTGCTGAGTTGTGGTGGGTCTCCTGAGTGCTGAGTTGTGGTGGGATCCTGAGTGCTGAGGTGTGGTGGTTCTCCTGAGTGCTGAGGTGTGGTGGTTCTCCTGAGTGCTGAGATGTGGTGGTTCTCCTGAGTGCTGAGATGTGGTGGTTCTCCTGAGTGCTGAGGTGTGTTGGTTCTCCTGAGTGCTGAGGTGTGGTGGTTCTCCCGAGTGCTGAGGTGTGGTGGTTCTCCTGAGTGCTGAGGTGTGTTGGTTCTCCTGAGTGCTGAGGTGTGGTGGCTCTCCTGAGTGCTGAGGTGTGTTGGTTCTCCTGAATGCTGAGGTGTGGTGGTTCTGCTGAGTGCTGAGGTGTGGTGGATCTGCTGAGTGCTGAGGTGTGGTGGTTCTGCTGAATACTGAGGGGT
>NC_069411.1:38883761-38913761 GCF_026875155.1 Cherax quadricarinatus | reverse complement strand
TCTGTTCCTATTTTTTCTTCAAAACGTGTAAGTGTGGTAGTTTGCAATGAATTTGGATGAGTGTCCATGGAAACTCCGGGCTGGAACAGTGTGACCATCAATATTGCAGTTCATTGATGAATAAGACACATATCCAGCACATTCGAATCTTTTTTCTGAAGACGCGTCGCCATTGACATTATCAATTCATTGCATAGCTTATTGGAAGATGTTGAAATTTTAGACACTAGAAGACGAGGTAGTCTGTCCCTCGGCCAAACTGGTCAGAACCAAAGTTTTGATAGGACATATGTATATATATATAATATATATATATATATATATATATATATATATAAATATATATATATATATATATATATATATATATATATATTTATATATATATATACATTAATATATATATATATATATTATATATATATATATATATATAATATATATATATATATATACATATATTATATATATTATTATATATATTATATATATTATAATATATAATATATATATATATATATATATATATATATATATATATATATATATATAATAGAAGATCGCTCAAAATACGCACATAACACCACGTTCCAATGCGGAAGAGATAAAAATTAACCTGAATGTGCGATATAGTAAAATGTGGGTAGTAATCACCGTAGAGTTATCCCGGAGCTTCAGTAGAGCCTGCTTCAGTGTGCGTTGTAGTAAGAGTTTCTCCGACAATAATTTGCAGGGGAGGGAATCTGAACAAATTGATTTATGATTACAGAAGAATGTCGCTATCTGGAATAGAATTACCTGATTTTGTTCTCCACGATCAAGATTCAATCACAGTACAGATTTTACTTGAAATAAATAGTCATAAGTATATAGTATATCAAAAAGAGACCTCATATGTGGGCTAGGCAATGGATTTCAACCACGACCATTCGTGCAGAGGATAATAGAGAGTTCCTTAACCCAAATGGGGTCAGTTAACAACCAGCATGCTGGCAGCCTCTCATGACCGATCTATACTAGTTGTTGCTGTCTCGTGACGAGGCGTAAATTGTAGGGTCTTAGTCTTCTGTTATAGTGGAGATTTTACCTTATTTTCGCGGATTGTGAAGATTTTAAGATGAAGAACATCACGAGAGGATATATCAGGAGGAATATACCAAACGAAATCACTAAGATTATAGAGCTTTTAGGGAGGGATGAGAGAGCGTTTGACCGTACCAAGAAGATCAAACTACGGTGTGATTTGACCAAAACCACGAGTCTCCTTCCAAAGGTGGAAGTATTGATATTCAGAATATGTTATGTTGATTTACTGAAATACAACTAAATCCGTTTCTTCTCATGTAAGAGAGGCAGATAAAAAATTGGAAATCATGATAAAAATCATATTGTTTCTGTCTGATAAGTAAATATGAGGACGGATTAGTTGAACATAAAATTCTGTATCAAATGTCAAAACTGAATTTTTTTAATAAACACTTATCAGTGGCAGCAAAGTCAAATCGATAGAGACAGCCAAAAGAAAATATTATAAAATTCTGTTATTATTGATCACTTGATATATAAAAGAACTTATTCGTCTTCTATATGGTTCTTCCTTCGGGGTTGGGTGTGGACGTCTGTGAACAAAACTGCTTGTCTGTTTGGAGAATTGTTTGACAAATACGAGGATCGATTCCCCATGGAACATTTGAGCATTCGGGATTCATTTCGAGAGAGTTAGTTTTGGAAGCAAATTTTCTTTCTTTAGCTAAGTCGACTTTTGAAGTCCAGTTAAACCGTCATAGTAATTGTTTTACACTCACTGCTAAACTCTCTGACGTTTCCATCCCTATCTTCTTGACTTCCTATCTCATCACTCTCCTCTCTCAATGGAACAGCTGACTCCTTTGTGCCTCATGTTGTTCTTTAGCGCTTCACTCTTCTCTCTGGCCTTCTGATGAATGGGAATGGAGGGTTAATAAACTAAAAGAAGACGGAAGAGAAGAAGAAGAGAAGAAGAAAGAAAAGAGAAGAATGTACATGACATCATGTGACAGCGAAATATAGAGGCGATCCTCATCTTGTATTCCATCTATTTAATAGATTCTGCAAGACTTAAGATGCAACATGGTGATGGTAGCTAAACTGGACGGGATTGAGATGCAGGGTGTAGAAAATCTATCCATGGCAATCCCAAACTGTCACTTCTTTAAAATTTGGGTAAGATCTGGGTCTGCCGGGATTTAATACGAATAGGTTGTCAGAAATTACGATGGCAGGACCTCGAGTAGTGATTAGTTGCAAGAAATCATAAATTATTCCATGTGCATATGGATTATTTAAGAGCCCTAGCGACAACACAAAGCTGAAGGGGGTAGGGAGAGTTTCGGTGGGGGGAAATAAATGGATAAATCTGGAGTATCTGAGCGAGTTAGAGCAAAGGACGGGTAGCAGTAATGTTAAAGGATCAGTTGTGGGAAGAGAAAGAGAATATGAATGTGTAAATTCAAGATTATGTGGATTAACAGTAAAGGTTGGACTGCGGAAGTGGGTCATAATAAGCGTGTATCAACCTGGGAAGAGAGGAAGAATGCAGAGGAGGTGGAGTAGAGAGCAGGTGGGAGAGGAGATTTTGGAGAAGATGTTTACGGTGAAATGTATAGGAGCCCTTTGAATCCAAAGTGAGGGGATTTCCAGAGAGTAATTGTGGTAGGGACTTGAATGTAAAGTAGTGAGAAATTATTAGAGAGGGTGACAGGGTGTGGTAGGTAAGTTTGGGGTTGCGGTGTAAGCTGATAATGGGTGCCTTTGATTGAACTTTGGGTATAGAAAGGGTTTAGTTATATGGCATACATATTTTGTAGAAAAAGTGGAGAAATAAGTATACACGATATGATGTAGGGAGAAATGACATTAGTTGTTGGATATTATTGTAGAATAAAGGACTGTTGAGTAGACTTCAGGATGTACATGTTTTATAGAGGGGCCACAGATTATATAGGATCACTTTCTAGGTTGTAGCTACACTGAGAGTAATATAAAAAGGTTAGATGGGATACCAGGAGGAATAGAAGCATCAGGGAAGAGGATGAAGGTTTGAGGTTTATAAACTAAAAAGAGGAAGGGGCAGAGTTAGGGTAAGATATAAACAGCTATTGGAGGGTAGATGGGCTAATGAGAGCATAGGCAATGGGGTCGAGAGAGGTATGGTGTAGGTTTAAAAATGTAGTGTTTGAGTGTTCAGCAGTAGTTTGTGGTTACCGGGAACGATGGGTGCAGGAGGGAGGGAGCGATTGTGGAATGATGATGGTTAAAGTGAGTATTAAGGGAGAAAGTTAGATATGAGAAGTTTTTACAAGTAAGAAGGGATGCAAGGAGGGAAGAGTATATGGAGAAAAAGAGAGAGTTAAGAGAGTGGTTGAAGCTTTGTGAGCAATGTAAAAAGAGAGAAAGCATATGGAGGAAGGGAGGTGAGATGGTATCAAGCAAAATTTTGTTGAATTGAAAATAAGAAAAAGTTTTGGATCTAAGTGAGTGGAGGAGTGAGATTAAAGTTAAGAAAGCTAGTGAACAAATGGATTGTCAGTAAAACTAGGAAGAGGAGGTAATTAAATGGGAGAGTTAGAGGTATTGGGAAGTCAGGAAGGAATATTTGAGGTATTGTCTTAAAGAGTTGATGAAGAAAGATAGGGAAGCTGTGATTTCGTGTATCAGGCGCAAGGAGGAATAACATCTTGTAGGAGGTGACAGTGAGGAGAGCCAGTTGTGAGTGTGGGGAAGTTCGTGAGGCAGGTAGGTAAAATGAATAAGGGGGTAAGGAGCGGGATTGATGGGATAACCGATAGAATGTTAAAAGCAGGGTGGGGTATGTTTGGAGTTGGTTGGTGCAAAATATTAATAAATGTTTGGAAAGAGGGTAAGGTATAGAAGGTACCTAGGGATGCCAGAGGGAATGCATAGTTCCTTTGTTATAAAGGCAAGGAGCTGAATAAAAAGAGAGTGCAAAAATTATAGGGGGATGGGTAATTGGTTGAGTGTACCTGGTAAAGTGTTTATGGCTAGAGTTATAATTGAAAGCATTAAGAGTAAGACGGAGAAGAGCGAGAATAGGATAGCAGATGAACAAGGAGGGCTTTAGGAATGGTATGGGGCGGTTGTGGTGGACCCGGTGTTTACAGTGTGAACAATCTAAGTGAACAGTATTTAGATACGGGCTAAAGAGGTTCTTTGAGGGCATTTATGGGATTTGGAAAAGGCGTATGACAGGGTGGAATAGGGGGGCACAATGTTAGGGGCAGATAGTGGGAGATCAGATGGTTTGCAAGTGTATGGTGTTAGTTTTTTGTTTGTTTAAGGAGGTAGGTTAATGAAAGAGTTGAAAAGAGGTTTTTTTTTTTTCGAGGGAGTTTGCATAGTGAGGACTCAAGTTAGAGTACTGTAGGGAAAGAATGGGAGGAAATTTTTTCCCAGTAAAAGTAGGCCCCCTCTTAGACAAGGATGTGGTGATGTCCACCGTGGTTGTTAATATATTTCTTGATGGGGTTTGTTAGAGAAGTAAATGCGAGTGTCTTGCACAATGAGGGTGTGGAAGTTAAAGATAAAGAATCACACACCAAAGTGGGAGTTGTCACAGTGCTCTTTGGGATGACACTGTGCTCTTGGGAGATTTGAAGAGAAGTTGCAGAGATTGGTGGATTGGAATTTGGTAGGGTGTGCAAAAGAAGGAAATCTTAAAGGTGATTAAGGAAAGAGTAAGGTATGAGGATATAACCAAAGATTAGGTGATGAAGATTGAATATCAGTATTGTGTAGGTTTTGTGTGTGTGAGTGGTATGCATAGAGGGAGGTGAAGACGTGTTCAGTTATTTGGGAGTGGACGTGTCAGCGGATGGGTCTATGAAAGATGAGGTGAATCATCGAATTGATGAGGGTTAAGCGTGAGTGGTTGCACGTAGGAGTCTGTGGAGACAAAAGAAGAACTTTGTCTGGAGGCAAAGAGGGGGAATGTATGAGAGTTTGTTTTACCAAAACTCTCCTTAAATGGGTGTGAGCGTGGGTGAAGAATGTTTGCAGCGAGGAAGATTAGAAGGCCTGGAGCGTGGAGATGTCAGGATTGAGTGGGCATCTGTGTGGTGTGAATATAATGCAGAGAATTCGTAGTTGGAAGTTTGGAGGAGGTGCGGGGAATACCAAACTGTTGTCCAGAGGGCTGAGACGGGTTGTTGAGGTGGTTCGGACATGTAGAGCGAAAGGGAGCGAAACAGATTGACTCAAGAGGTGTATCAGTCTGTTGTGGATGGAAGCGGGGGTAGGGGTCGGCTAGGAAGGGTTGGAGGGGGGGGTAAAGGAGGTTTTGTTCTTGTGAGAGGGTTGCTTCCAGCAGGCATGCAGTGAGCGTGTTTGATAGGAGTGAATGAGAGACAAATGGTTTTTTAATACTTGGACGTTTGCTGTTGCTGTGTGGAGTGTGAGCAAAGTAACATTTATGAAGGGATTCCGGGAAAACCGGCTGGCCGGTCTTGAGTCCTGGAGTTGTTGGGAAGTACGTGCCTGCATCTGAAGGAGGGGTGTTAATGTTGCAGTTTTAATACTGCTGTAGTTGTAAGCACCTTCTGGCAAGACTGTGATGGATGTGATGATGGTGAAAGTTTTTCTTTTCGGGCACCTGCCTTGGTGGAATCGGCGGTGTGATAATATAAAAAAATAAATATAGATGACTTTACGACGAATTTATTGATATGCGCAATTTAATTGCTGCACAAGTATGAAAATCTAATAGAACAATGATGAAAAGTTGACTGTCCCGAAAGAGGCGTCCAGGACGACTTGGCAGGGAAACTCGCCCAAACCATTTGTACAAGGCTATATATGGAAAAGAATGTGCAAAGAATCTCATATATGGCATGATTGTGTTTGACACAACGAACTCTAGAGGATATTTTAGCTGAAAATATTTCAAATTTGTTATATGCCAGAAAATATATTGTAACTATAAGAATAAAGTCAACTTCAACATTGTTCATTTTCATTCTAATCAAGGTGAACAAGAGAGCTGAAAAATTTCTTCTGTCTCGCTAGTAAACAAAAAATGAAAGTATTTCATCAAATAGTCCAGGCATTTTAGTCGCTTTACGACACAGACACCGTAGAAAAAACATATAATCATGTTTTTTGTTCAAAACTTTCAGCGGAAAATGATGTAAAATTTTTTATGACAAATTTAAGTATATCTTCAAGGGTCTTGATAAAAAACTAAGAGTTAAATTATTGCACTCTCAGCATTGATCTGCATAAGTTATGATATATATTCAGCTACTGGAAACAAACACCATAGAAGTTGCTAAATAAATATTTATAATTTATGATAAAAATCAAAGTATCCACTGGTCTATTTAAGAAATTCTTATGTCTTATGTTTTAAAGTGTTTTCTTCATGTAGTCCAAACAAGTATTAAATAAAAAACATGTACAATACTCGGGTAGTTTTGTTAATGGAATATATCAACCTACGCAGCAATGCCTTCTTAGGTCGATGGGAGGAAGTGGAAAAGTAATTTACCTCCCCACCTCTTCTCCACTGCCCCAGTATTGGAGTCGCCTCTTATTCGATGAGAAAAACTAATTGAGCAAAAAGGCAATGTTCCGACAATATGGATGCAAGAGGCTCGCATATATCTTAAAGATCTTCCAGTCTGGACTGGATGCTCATAGGGCATCCTTCATTCTCGGTCAAGAGCCCTTCACAAGCATCAATATATGAACGGTTGTTTTCCACTCAACAGAGAAACGTTTCGTAAATACAGCATAAAATACATACAAGACCACTACAAAACAATATCCATAACACAGTATAAGGAGTACGCTTTCTGGACGGCTTAATAAAGTTGCTTAGTTTTATTATCATTAAGGTGCCCATTGCTCCTTACTTAGACTGTGTGTCTTACTCATCTTCTCCTTTTTTCCTTTTCTGTCCGTTTCTTCTTCACCATTAGACCAGTTGCCTTTGAAGCTTGAAATTTCTCACACACCACCACAGTACACACACAACACATATTATATATATATTATTATTATATATATTTATATATATATATATATTATATATAGATATATATATATATATATATATGTATTTTAGAGATATATATATATATATATTTATATATAGTATATATAGATACGTTTATTTATTATATATATATTATATATTGATATATCTATTATATATATGTATATTTATATATATTTGTTTATATATATATATTAGATAATATGTATATATATATATATAATATATATATACTATATATTTCTATATATATATATGTGATATATATTTATTAATAGTATATATATATTTATATATAAGTAATAAATATATATATATATATTTTTATATATATTTAAGTATAAATATAATAATTTATTTATATATATATATATATTATATATATATATTTATATGAATATTACTTACATATGAATTTACTTATTATACAAATAACTAAAAGCATTAGCTCAAAACTTATAGAGTTATCAGTGAGAATATTTTTTTCTTCATTATGACTATAGTAAAATGATTCATGTCATACCTCCATTATCATCAGATTTCGCAGAATGACAACGTTGGATGATGAATTCATATTTTTCCTGATTCAGTTTTGGGCACAGTCGAGCAACCCCCAACAACTCTCACTAATTTCACTTTCACATATCGCTCGCAGTTCTTTTCCTTTTCTCACATAATCTCTCCGTAATTTCCTATACTTTGCTTTCTCTTTTTTCCCTATTTTTTAGTTTCCAAATCTTTTATTTCAACCCTTCATGCATCTTTCCTTTTCCTGTATTTCTATTCTTTTTTACCTTCCCTTTTATTCATTTTTGTTTTTCTTTTCTCCAGTGGCCTCCCACAATTCCGGCCAGGTCAAGCCTTCAGGCTATGTACTTCCAACAATATATTATTTCTCTGGTGTTTTTTTGTAATAATTCTTGTACTTCATTTCTAGAGCAGATTCGTTTCTCTTTATTTACTGATTCTTGTCTGATATATTTGGTCCGTATGTGTCGTTGTATCCTGTTCTGTGTCCACGTTATATCTGGTTAGTGTTATTTATAGATCCTGTGTTATGTCTGGGCTCCCTGTGTTTATAGCTCGTGTCACTGTGATATATCAATGTGTGTGAATGCAATGTTAGATATAACGACAAAGATCTGCTAGAGGAATAAGCCCCTTCTGAGAAACGTTTCGCCTAGGAAAAGATTTCATGATGTCGTGATTGTGATAAGGTTCTCCATAGCGCGAAATGTTGTTGACCAAACTTTCATAGGAAGAAGTTTGTCGCAAAAATCATGTGCTTATTTCTTGTCCAAGTGCCAGTTATCTTTGAAAGACGTATTTCTACACGCATTTTTATTTTTTTTATTATCGTTTTTTTTTTCTTTTCAGTTTGTCTTTATTATTAGTTATTTTACTTTTTGTGGCTTTTTAGTGTTTTCATTGTCAGTGGTTTTTATTGTCCAGTGGTTGTTTTATTCTGTTTTTATGCTCATTGGTGTATAAGTGTCCAGTGGTGTTTAAGATTCATTGTTTTCTTATCAGTGTTTTTATTGTCCGGTGTATTTTTTATGATTCAGTGGTTTTTACTTATTCAGTGGTTTTTAATTTTGTATCATCTTCTGTAAGTAATGTCGCTCAGTCCAATTTTTTGATTCGACTCTGGACGGCTTTATTGTACCCAACATATAACACTTCAAAATACTGGGAATTTCTGTTCACTTAAGTGATGTTGTTTGTTTAAGTGAGGATTATTGGTTTCGTTAAGTCAGGAGGTTGGTTTCGTTAAATGAGTATATTGCTTTGTAAGTGTTGATAATTGATTTGTGAAGAGGATACTGCGTTAATTACACGTGTCAATCCACTTTCAAAAAAAAAAAAGCAATGATGAGTAATCAATTAATTAAAGTTTCATTATCCAGAGTTCAATATTAAATGTATTTATTGAATTATTATAAATGTTATTATACTTTCAGATTAATTAAAATGAGAAGGGACTAATTGTGCCGCAGAGATATGGTCGAACACAGTACATCAGTGACATGATTATTAAGATAACGCTAAACCCGTGTGAGCTTTGAGATAAGAGGTGTCAGAGACTTCATCCTCCGTGCAAAAACGCGTCCTGGTTGGATCAATCAAGCTGTTGCAATCCTCCAACTGTGTTGAAAAGAATAAGATCCAACTTACAAACTTGGTCGAGTCCACAGTTCTGAGAACTGGTTTTTGTGTCACTGGTGTCTCATTATTCATATACGTATACTGCTAAATTACTCACTCAGCGGACGGAGGATCGAGCTCACAACGTTATATTTCATGGTCATCGTTATTTAGCTTCATTTTTATTCCATATTTTTAATTCTATATTTTCGTTTGATATTTTTAATTATAATTTCTGTGCTGTATATTTTTAGACCGTTAAATTTACAGGTAATGTTTAGTTATCTTGGCTTATTTTTTAATACAGGCTTATTACCATTTACCATGGATGCGACCCATAACAATCACCTAAACCCAGGGTACCTATTTCCCGCTAGGTGAACAAGGGCATAGGTTGAAGATCTGACCATTAGTCACGACTCTCTTGGGATTGATTCAAAGTTGTTGTTGTTGGGTTTAAAACCAACAAGTCGCTATATTTTACTATAACAATGATTTCTCTAATTATGTTACTTGCTTTAACTCTCGTTTCGCGTTTGTAAACATTATGGTTATGATACAGTACGAGTACGAAGCCTGGTCTCAGACCGGGCCCCGGCGGGGGTGTTGACCCCGAAACCATCTCCAGGTAACTCCAGGTACAGAATGTCAGAAAAATATACGTGGTTTGAATTGGTGACTATTATTTGCACCAGGTTATTTTAGAGGTACGTAACATCTTCAGGGAACTGCCGTTTAAACAACATCGGAAAGAAATCCCCACCCTCTTGATTTTCCTTTTTTTTTTTTTACGTTTCTCTTTGTTATGTTTCGTAATATCAAGTGCAGTGGAAAATAACATTCGCATCGTAATTTGTACAGCTAGTTATTGATTTAGTGTAATTACCTCTCGTGGAACTGTTGCTTCTTCCGTATTAGAATTAAACGATTTGTAGTTTTTAAGGAATTTTTGTATTTTCCACATTTTCACATTTTTTGACTCATTCTGCATGTGTTGAATTGAAAAGTTTCTTAATGTTTATATAATTTTGATATTTACTACATGTAGAAAGAAGAAAAATTTTTTTTTTTTTTTAAAAAAAGGGGGGTAAAAAGGAAACCGGTGTTTTCCAAAAAAATTTTTGTAAAAATTAATTTTATCTGCCCTAAATTTTCCCTAAAAATTTTTTTTTTCAGATATTCAATATTGGGGGGCAAGGGGGGGGTTTACTGTTAAAAAAAATTTTTGGGGGGGTGGGGGTTAATTTTAAAAAAAAATTAGTTTTTTTTCTTTTTTAATTTGGGGGTATGGTAATGAAAATTGGAAAACAAGAGGTTAGGGCTTTTTTTTCTTTTAAAAAAGAGGCAAGTAAGGGGGGTTTAATAAGAAGGAAATTTTTAAGAGTTTTTTAGGGGGGTTGGGTTAAATGGGATAAACGTTATAGGGGATTTGGGAAAGGGGGAAAAAGGGGAATAAAGGGGTTTTGTGGAAGGGGGGGTTTGAATTTTTGGGGTAGTAAAAAACCATTTCCTGGGGAAAAAACCTGGCGTGGGGGGGATATTTGGGGGACAAAGAAAACTTAAGGGGGGGAAGTTTGGGGGAGGTCGGTTTACTTTTTGTGTATTTGTATTTTTGTTAGGGAAAATTTAAAATATTTTTAAACCCAATTATTAAAAAAATTTTAATTTTTAAGTTGAATTTTAAATGGGGGTTTTTTTTTTTATTTTATATATATTATATAATATATATTATACTTTTTTTTTATATATATTTTAAATACTTTTTATTTATAATTTTTGTCCCCAGAAAAACCACCTTTTTGGGAAAAATTGGGTGGTTAAAAAGTTTTTAAAAAACCCTATGAAAAAATTTAAATTTTTTTGGGGAAATTTTCCTTTTAAACGTTTTTTTTTAAAAAATTTTTTTTTTTTATTAATGTTGAAAAAAAAAATTTTTAATTTTTGCCCCAAAAAGTTTTGGGGAAAATTAATATTATTTTTAAAAAAAAATTTTTTTTAAGTAAAATTTTAAAAATTTTTTAATATTTTAACCAAAAAATTTTTAATTTATTAAAAAAAATTAAAATAAAAACTTTTTTGGGGATATTCCAAAATTATTTTTTTCCCAAATTTTTTCCCCTTCCTTTTCCTCTTCCTATATAAAAATAATTTATTTAAAAATAAATTTATATTAAAATATATATATTTATATATATATAAAATATAAAATTTTTATATATATATATATTTATTTTATATTTATATATATATTTATATTTTTATTTATATACCTATTTGCCCCTTTTATAACGTGTATTCATTGTAAAAAGGGGGTTTTTAAACATTTCCGCCTTCAAGATGTCCCTCTGGGGGGGTAATTTGTTCTTAAAAATTAAAGGAATGGGAAAAAACCGGAATTGCCCCCCAATTTTTCCGGGTTGTGCGTGTGGGCCCCTAGAATTTTTAGCCCCTTCTTCTTTTTCCCCCTTTTTTAAAAATTTTAAAATTTTAATTAAACTTCATCCCCCTGCCCTTAAAAAATCTACACAACCTCCCACCCAAAAATACCCTTTAAAAATTTTCCCAAAGGCCCCCCCCCAAAAAAAAAAGAAATTTTTCAAGCCCCTTAAAAAAGGAAAAAACACCATCTCGGCCCCCCTAAGTCCAACCCTCCCAATTTCCCCCCCCCAAATCCTTCCCCAGGATACCCGCCCCGGTTTTCTCCCCAAATCATTGAAAATTTCTTCCTCAGGTGGGCGGGGTCCATTTTTTGAAAACCCCAAATTGCCCAATTTGGGTTAAAAGAGGGGCCCTTTGGATGGGGGTTTTGTTGGTAAGGGGGGGGGGTTAAGGGGGTGGTGGTGGTGGGGGGTGAAAAAAGTGAGGGGGGGGGTATTTTGGTGATGGGGGTGGTGATATTTAGTAGTGTGACGAGGAAAAATTAGTGGTGGAGCGGGAAATTTGGGGGTTTGGGTGGGGGTTTGGTTGTTTGTTGATGGTGGTGTTGGTGAAGGGGGCCAGGTAGGCATTTGGAGTCGGGGGATCCCAAGTGAACAAAAGAGTCAAAAGTGGGGGGCAGCAAAAGGGGGAAAGGGTAAAAAGGACATCAAAATCTCCCGGGAAAAAAAATTTTAAAAATGGGGAAAAAAAAAAGAAAGGAGGAAAAAAAAAGGGAAAACATTTTTAATGGGGTTTTTTGTGCTCAAAAAAATTTAGAGAGGGGGATGAGGTGAATTTTTTTTAAAAACGAAAATAAAAAAGAGGGGGGGAGGGGCACGAAAAAAACCCCACGGTAGGGACGGGAAAAAAAAAACAAAATAAAAGATAAAAAAAATGAGAAGCGGCTCCATTTTCTTTGTAGCATTCCCCATTTTCAGTGGGGAAAAAATGAAATTCAGTTTTTCGTGGCTGACTGCACCAAAACCATTTCAATGGGGTTAATTTTTTAATGGGTTGGGATATTCACCCGGATTAGTCTGTTTAAACTTTTAAAAATTTTTTTGTGGCAAATTAAAATCCTTTTCTTGGAAAGATTGGGGCGGGTGACGTCCTTGCGTTGTGGGTGTTTGTGTGTGTGTGTGTGTGTGTTTTGTGTGTGTTGGGTGTTGTGTGTGTGTGTGTGTGTGTGTGTGTGTTGGTGTGTGGTTTTTGTGTTGGCGGGGTGTGTGTGTGTGTGGGTGTGTGGGTGGGTGGGGGGTTTTCACTTTCCGAGTAATGTTTCCTGGGTTGATTTCAGCCCCTGCCCCCTCACTCTTTTGGGTACTTTGTCAGCATTTGAATCTTGCACTTTTGGACCCTATCTTTCCCTTCTCTTAAAAACTGTGATTTGAAATTTATTCTGCAGCTTTCTAGTTTAAAGCATTTAACTGGCTGCCCCAATTAAAAAAACTAAATTAAAATTTCCCTAACTTTCCCTGTGGCAAAACCATCCCTTTTTAAACCTGTCATTTTTCCCCCCTGATTTTAAAACCCCCCCGCCTTTTCAAGCGGGTTAGTCCCTGTCACCCTATTTTGTAAATTTAAAATATTTTTCACCATTTTATCGCCTCTTTCCTTGAATTTTGTAGCCTTTAAAGGAATCAGGCCCAGTTATTTTAATCTTCGTAAACCCACTTCAGCGCCAGTCTCTGCCCTTTGCGGGGAAATTTTTAAATATTGTTTTTTTAATCTCTTGATCATGTCAGCATATTTTCGTATGTTCCCCTGAAGGTCTTTTTAAAGGACCCAACGAATTATTTTAAATTTTTTGCTTGGGAAAAATACTCCCCCCGGGGTTTTTTTTTTTTTTTTTAGTTTTGAGAAGACCGAATTGCGGGGTTTAATTCCCCCCCAATTAAAAAAAAATGGGCCGGCACTTAAAAAACTGACGACGAGGCCCAAAAGCTGGCCCCAAAACGTCGTTTAAGCTTTTTTCTCCTATGGGGGCGGGTTATTTGTGTATTTTTTCCAGTCGCAAATTGTATTTTTTTTGTTTTTAAATAGTCAGCATATCGTTTTTAAAAATATGTTTCTTTATTTTTTTTTTACACAGGGTTTTGAAAAGGTTTGGGTTTTAATTTAAAGGGGATTTAATTTTTAATTGACAAGCTAAGACCCTGTTATCTCCATCAGCTCTTTAAAAATTTTTTTTATTGTTATGAGACATACAAGTGGGGAAACCCAAGATGAAGTTTTGGGGCCCCCCGGGGGGGGCCCCTTGTGAGCCAGCTTTTTCATTTGATCAATGATTTTTATCTCGGGGGACATCAAAATTTGCGTACAAATGTGTTTCATACTCAAAGTCATCCGGGTATATTTGATCACAGAAAAAGTGTTTTGGGGGAAAGAAGGGAAACCCCCGGAGGGAAGTTCCTGTTTTTCTCCCCGTCTTGTGGATAGAAGCTTGCTTCCGCGCCCTCGAATTTGGACCCAAGTGTGGTACTTTGACATTTTGGCTTGTACAAAAAACATTTAAGGCCCACCCCACCCCCCTCCGTGTTGAAGGCTCTGTGAAATGCAGATCTACCCGAGGTTTTGCGCGTCTGTTCCCTAGTTTACATTCTGGGGTTTTCCCGCCCGTTTTTCTTTTTTAATATAGTTTTCCCTTTTAATCCCGAATGAAATCAAAAAAGCTATTCGTTGTTTTAAAATTGACATAAGAAACACTTGGGTATCTGAAATTGTGGAAAGGTTTTGGGGCCCCAAAAACTTTCCCCACAATAAAGAAAACCCAAGGGGTTGTTTTTGTGTTTTAATTTGTCAATTTATCTGTTCTTAAACCCCCCTTTTTTTTTAAATATGCGTCTTTTTATTTTAAACCCCCTTTTTTTTTTTTTTTCCCCCCTTTTTTTGGGTTGGGGGGGGGGGGGGGGCCCCCCCCGGGTTTTTTTTTTTTTTTAAAAATTTTTAAAAGGAAAAAAATTTTTTTTATTTTTCCGGGAAAAGGGAAAAAATTTTTGGGAAGGTTTGGGGCCCAACCCGGTTTAAAAAGGGGGGGGGGGTTTTTTTTTTTTTAAAAAAGGGGGAATTTTAAAATTTTTTTTAAAATTTTTAAAAATTAAAAAATTTTTTAAAATTTTTTAAAAAAAAAAAAAAAAAAAAAAAAAAAAAATTTAAAAAAAAAAAAAAAAATAAAAAAAAAATAAATTAAAAAAAAATATTTTTCCCCCAAAAAAAATTTTTTAAAAAAAAAAAATTAAAAAATAAAAATTTTTTTTCCCCCCCAAAAAAAAAAAAGGGAAACACTCCCAAAAAAAATTCCCCCCCCAAAAAAAAATAAAAAACCCCCACCCCCCCCCCCCCCAAAAACCCCCCCAAAACCCCCCCCCAAAAAACCCCCCCACCCCCCTTTTTCCCCCCCCAAAACCCCCCCCAAACCCCCCCCCCCAACCCCCCCCCACTACCAACCCCCCAAAACCCCCCCAAAACCACCACCACCACCCCCCCCCAAAAAACCCCCCCCCCCCCCCCCCCCCCCCCCACCACCCCCCCCCCCCCCCCCCCCAAAAAAAAAACCCCCCCCCCCTTTTTTAAACCCAAACCCCAAACCCCAAACCCCCCCCCCCAAAAATTAAAACCCCCCCCCCCCAAAAACCCCCACCCCCCCCCCCCCCAAAACCCCCAACCCCCCAAAAAAACCCCCCCCCCCCCCCCCCAAAAAAAAAACCCCCCCCAAAAAACCCCCCCCCAAAAAAAAACCCCCCAAAAAAAAAAAAAAAAAAAACCCCCCCCCCCCCCCAAAACCCCCCCTTTTTCCCCCCCCCCCAACCCCCCCCACCCCCCAAAAAACCCCCCCCCCCCCCCCAAACCCCCCCAAAACCCCCTTTAAAAAAAAAATGCCCCCCCCTTTTTTTTGTTTTTTCCCCCCTTTTAAAAAAAAAAATTTTTTTTTAAAAACCCCCCCCCCCTTTCCCCCTTTTTTTGGTGGGGGAAAAAAAATTTGGGGGGGGGGTTTTTTTTTTTTGGGGGTTTTTTTTTTTTGGGGAAAAAAAATTTTTTTAAATTTAAAAAAAAAAAAAAAGGGGGGGGGGTTTTTTTTTTAAAAAAGGGGGGAAAAAAATTTTTGGTTTTTTTTGGGTTTTTTTGGGGGTTTTTTTGGGGGGGGGTTTTTTTTTTTTTTTTTTTGTTTAAAATTTTTTTTTTTAAATTTTATTTCCTTCCCCCCCCAAAATTTCTTTCCCCCCCCTTTCCCCCTTTTTTCCCCCTTTTCCTTTCCCAATTTTTTTTTTTTTTTTTTGGGGGGGGTTTTTTCCCCCCCCCCCCCCTTTTTAATTTTCCCCGGGCCCTTTTTTAAACCCGCTTAAAAAATTTTTTTCCCCCCCCCAAAACCCCTTTTTGGTGTTCCCCCAAATTTTCCCCAAAAAAAAATTTTTTTTTTTTTGGGAAAGGGAAAATTAAAAATTTTTTGTGTTTTTGGGGCCCCCTTTTTTCCCCCCTTTTTTGGGTTTTTTCCCTTTTTGCCCCCCCCCCCTTTTAATTTCCTTGGCCCTTTCCCCCCCTTTTTTTTTCCCCCCAAAAAAAAGGAGGGTTCCCCCTTTTCCCCCAAAAATTTTTTTTTTCTTTTTTTTGGGGGCTTTTTCCCCCTTTTTTATTTTTTCCCCCCCGTAAAAAATTTTTTTTTTTCCAAAATTTTTTCCCCCCCCTTTTCCCCCCTTTTTTTCCCAATTTTTTTTGGCCCCTCGGGTTTGGTTTTTCCCCCCCCAAAATTTTTTTGGGGGTTTCCCAATTTTTTTTTTTTTTTCCCCCCCCCCTTTTTTTTTTTTTTAATTTTGGGGGGGGAAAAAGGGGGGTTCCCGGGGGTTTCCCAAATTTTTTTAAAAATTTTTTTTTTGGGGGGTTTTTTTTTGGGGAAAAGGGGGTTGGCCCCTTTTTTTTTTGGGGGTTTTTCCCCCCGGGGGGCCCGGGGCCCCCCCTTTTTTTTGGGGGGCCCCCCCCAAAATTTTGGGCCCCCCCTTTTTTTCCCCCCTTTTTTTCCTTTTTTTTGGGGGGGGTTTTGGGTTTTTTTCCCCCTTTTTTTAAAAAAAAAAAGGGGGGGGGGGGCCTTTCCCCAAAAATTTTTTTTTTCTCCTTTTTTAACCCCCGGAAAACCCCTTTTTTTTCCCCCAAATTTTTCCCCCCCCCAAAAAGGGGGGTTTTAAAGGGCCCCGGGCCCCCCCCCCCAATTTTTCCCCAAAATTCCCTTTTTGGGGGGGGGTCTTTTTGGGGGCCCCCCCCCCCCCTTTTTTTTTTTGTTTTAAGGGGGGGCCCGTTTTAATTTTTTCCTTTTTCGGGCCCCAAAAAATTTTTTTTTCCCCCCCCAAATTTTTTTTGGGCCCAATTTTTTTTTTTTTTCCCCCCTTTTTTTTTTTAAAAAAACCTTTTTCCCCCTTCCCCCCTTTTTTGGGTTTTCCCCAAACCCCCCCCTTTTTTTTTCCTTTTTCCCCTTTTTTTTTAAAAAGGGTTTTTTTGGTTTTTTCCCCCTTTTTAAAAAATTTTTTTTTTTTTTCCCCCCCGGGGGGGGGGGGTTTGGTTTTTTTTTTGGGGTTTTTTTTTTTTTTTTTAAAAAAAAATTTTTTGGTTTGGGGGAATTTTTTTTTTCCTTTTTTTCCTTTTCCCCTTTTTTTTTAAATTTTTTTTTTCCCCCCCGGGGAAAAAAATTTTTTTTTTTATTTTTTTTTTTTTTAAATTTTGTGGTTTTTTTTGGGGGGGGGGGGTTTTTTGGTTTTTCCCCCCTTTTGGGGGGGTTTTGGGTTTTTGGGGGGGTTTTTTTTTTTTGGGGGGGGGGGGTTTTGGGGGGTTTTTTTTTTGGAATTTTTTTTTGGGGGGTTTTTTTTTTTTTGGGGGGGTTTTTGGGTTTTTTAAAAAAAGGGGTTTTTTTTTTTCCTTTTTCCCCCCAAAAAAATTTTTTTTCCCCCCCCAATTTTTTGGGGGGGGCCCCCCCCCTTTTTTTTTTTTTTTTTTTTGGGGGGGGTTTTGGTTTTTTTTTTGGGGGGGGGTTTGGGTTTTTTTTTTGGGGTTTTGGGGGTTTTTTTTTTTTTGGGGGGTTTTTTTTTGGGGGGGGGTTTTTTGGGGGGTTTGGGGTTTTGGGGAAAAAAAAAGGCCCTTTTTTGTTTTAAAAAAAACCCAAAACCCCCCTTTTTATTTAAAGGGGTTTTTTTTCCCCCCCCCTTTTTTTTTTTTTTTTCCTTTCCCTTTAAAAGGGGGGGGGTTTTTTTTTTTTCCCCCCCCCCCCTTTTTTTTTTTTTCCCCCCCCCCCTTTTTTTTTTTTTTTAACCTTTTTTTTTAATTTTTTTTTTTTTTTTAAAAATTTTTCCTTTTCCCTTTTTTTCTTTTTAAAAAAAAAAGGGAATTTTTTTTTCCCAAAAAAGGGGGGGGGTTTTTAATTTTTTAAAAAAATTTTTTTTTTCGGGTTTTTTTTTTAAAAAAATTTTTTTTTTTTTTTTTTTAAAAAATTTTTTTGGGGGGGGTTTTTTTTTTAAAAAAAGGGGTTTTTTTCGGTTTTCCCCCTTTTTTGGTTTTTTTTTTTTTTTTTTTTCCCTTTTTTTTTTCCCCTTTTTTTTCCCCTTTTTTTTTCCCCCCAAATTTTTTTTAAAAAATTTTTTTTAATTTTTTTTTTTGGTTTTAAAAAATTTTTTTTTTTTTTGGAAAAAGGTTGGTTTTTTTTTTTCCCCCCCTTTTTTTTTTTTTTTTCCCAAAAAAAGGGAAAAAAAAAAGGTTTTGGCAAAAAAAGGAAATTTTTAAAAAAATTTTTTTTCCTTTAACCCCCTTTGGGTTTTTAAATTTTTGGGGAAAAATTTTAAAAAAAAATTTTTTTTAAATTTTTTAAATTTTTTTCCCTTTCCCCCCGGGGGAAATTTTTTTTTTGGTTTTTGGGTTTTTTTTTTTTTTTTTTTTCCCCTTTTTTTTTTTCCCAAATTTTTTTTGGGGGGTTTTCTCCTTTTTTTTTCCCTTTTTTTTTTTTTTTCCCTTTTTTCTTCCCCCAAAATTTTTTTTTTTCCCTTTTTTTTCCCCCCCCTTTTTTTTTTCTTTTTCCCCCCCCAAATTTTTTTTTTTTCCCCCCCCCCTTTTTTTTTAATTTTTAAAAATTTTTTTTTGGGGGGTTTTAATTTATTTTTTTTTTATAAATTTAAAAATTTTTTTTTTTAAAAGGTTTTTTGGGGGGGGGGGGTTTTGTCTAGTTCTCTTAGCCAATCTTGGTGTCCCAAACAATGTGATTCTGAGACTAACATTGCAGTAAACCTATAAAATTTCTTTAGTTTTAGTTCCATGCATGAGCCGCGTACCTTGGTATTGGTTATATGTATGCCGTATACAGTTATCTGAATGTCTCCTTATTCAGATTCCTGAAGGCTGTTCTTATATTTGCCAACTTTGCATACGCAGCTGATATTTTTCTGCGAATGTGCGTCTCATGCGAAAAGTCTGGTATGATGTCTTTTCCTGGATCCTTTTCTCTTTCCGTTGCAGTAAGTTACCTGAGTCTCACCAGAGACTTATACTACAGTTTTCTGCCTCAAAGTCGCTTTCTCATAATTTACATTTGCTGATGATGCATTTTAATGGCTACTTGCCAAACCATTCCAGCTACTTAATCGAGTCACATAGCACGGTAGAGTTTTCTTGTCTTTTTCCCCCTCCTCATTAGTTTTTCCTTTCTATTCGGGCATCAACATGCAGGACTTAATTCCACTCGGTATGTCAAAAAATTGAATTTTGTGGTACATCACTTCTTACCATTCTCTATACTGTCTCCTCATCTTGGCTTCTTAACATCTGAGTAATGTACCAGTTGCTGTCTTTGAGTTTTCTGTCACTACAGTGGCTTCTCACTATTTCTGAGACAGGCATTCCTTCATGTTTTGGTCTGTTTTTCCTTATTTCAGTGTCCGATTGTATTTCCGACAGAAACTCTCTTAGTCTCACATATTTTAGTTCTTGAGCAGGGTAAGCTCTTGCTCCCTTACCGTCTCTAATATTCTCCTATTCCTTCTCTCCCACCATCTTCCCCTCCTCCTCTTCCTTCTCCTCCTCCATATCCTCCTCTTTCTTTTCCTCCACTTCTTTCTTTTCCTCTTAGTACTTCCTCTTTCTCATCCTCCTCCTCTTCCTCCGCCTCCTCCTTAAATTCCTCCTTCTCCTCCTCTTCTTTCTCCCAGATCTCTTTATTCCTCTCTTTCTCGCTTGCTTTTGCTACTCTCTATTTTCGTACTTCTTTTTTATATAATAAATAAGTTCTTCTCTTTTAATTACTTTCCCAAGCTTGACTTATTGACAGCAAGAAAAGTCTGTCACAAGTAATTCGCAACTTTTAAATTAACTTTTGGACCATGAAATAATGTTCGTGTATAAGTTAGGCTAGTCTCTCTCTCTCTCTCTCTCTCTCTCTCTCTCTCTCTCTCTCTCTCTCTCTCTCGCTTGCCATGTCATTTTTTTCGCCTCTTTCCCCCCGCCTTCATTTCCTCTCTGGCTGACCCGATAATTCAACAGGAGGTCGGGAAATGGTCGGTCTCTGGCCCTCTCTAGAAATTGACCTTACATGGCCTGAGGCAAAATGAGGCAGAAAAAAAAGATACGCTGTGGTACTGCAGTGGTACTTAGATGTGTGCTTTCTCGTGCCGTATTCGTGCTTTAGGGTTCGCGTGGGAGGGAATAGATGCTTCAGGGCTCATATTGCGTTCGTATTGGCATTCTTGTGTCCGTTTTGGTACCGTATTTTCAGGGTGCATTGCGGTACCGAACTGGAATCTTAGGATGTGTTGTGGTGCTGTATTGATAGTCAAGGCAGAGTTATGTATCGTATTGGTACTTCAGGCAACGCTGTGGTATCATATTGATACTTAACTAAGGCTCATTTTTAGTACCTATTGATACACAGGGCGACGTTGTAGTACTGTATTGGAGCCTAACTCTCTCTCTCTCTCTCTCTCTCTCTCTCTCTCTCTCTCTCTCTCTCTCTCTCTCTCTCTCTCTCTCTCTCTCTCTCTCTCTCTCTCTCTCTCTCTCTCACTCTCTCTCTCTCTCTCTGGCTTGAACCACAGTCAAAGTGGTCAATGGGTGGGATGCAGACATCGTCAAGGCTACATTGTAGTACCAGTTTCATGATTTGGAATTATACTTCCTTGGTTCATCGCCCCCGCGGCACGATCTCTGAGCAGAAACTTCTCATTTGGAAAGAAAATAGTGAAGGATTAAAATATGCAAAGAAACACTCCGGAGAGTAAAGCTAAGTGTAAGTTGAATGTGAATAGATGTTGGTATAATTTACCCGACAAGTACATCAGGTCATGGTGGTGCGGTGAGGTGCGTGTGTATGTGTGTGTGTGTGTGTGTGTGTGTGTGTGTGTGTGTGTGTGTGGTGTGTGTGTGTGTGTGTGTATGTGTGTGTGTGTGTGTGTGTGTGTGTGTGTGTGTGTGTGTGTGTGTGTGTGTGTGTGTGTGTACTCACCTATAGTGGTTGCAGGGGTCGATTCATAACTCCTGGCCCCGCCTCTTTACTGATCAATACTATGTCACTCTCTCCCTTCTCCATGATCTTTATCATTCCTCTTCCAAAAGCTATGTATCTAATTTGCCTCCACTGCTTCACTCTCCAGATTATTCCACTTCCTGACAACTCTAATGCTAAAAAAGCACTTCCTAACATTCCTATGACTCATCTGTGTTTTCAACTTCCAATTGTGGTCCCTTGTTCATGTACCCCCATCTCTAAAAACTTTTCGAGCCCTCTCCCCCTTGTCAACTCCTCTGTGTATTTTTTTAACGTCGTTTCAGGTCTCCAAAACCCTTTCCTTTCCTCTAGGGGCTTCGGGTTTGATTTCCCTTAATCTCCCCTCGGAAGACTTACCCTTCATTTCCTGGAAAATTCTTATTACAAACTTTTCCCCTTTCCCCAATTTTTTTGACGTGTTTGCCTAAGCGGGGGTTTTCCTTTACTGGTGTGCATACTCCACTTGAGCCTGGTACACGGTTTTTTAAAATGTGTGAATGTTTTCTTTACTCAGATGTGAAATGCTATTCCAGGCTTGCTTTGTGCCATATGAGGCAGTTTTTAAATTTGATGTGGGGAAACAGGGGACATGTTTTTATAATGCTTCCCCCAAGTTCCTTTTCTTTAAGTGCGTTTGCACCTTTGGCCCCCCAAACCCTGTACTCCTTCTGTTGTTTTCTTTGTCCTTCCCAACTTCTTGACCTTTGCATTACGGGGGGATTAAACTTCAGGACCCTTTTTTTCGGCCAGCGTTTAGTTTTGTCCAGATTCCCTTTTTATTTTTTGTGATTTTTCTTTTTTCCGCTTTTTTTTCCTCTTTCATTTGCAAAACATCACGAAAAAGCGACACTTTTTGAATCTATTTTTCCCACCTTTTCATTAAAAGATAAAAGTTTTAGCCCCGGGCCCTAGGGTGACTGTTGTGGAACCCCACTCGACAATGCGCCCCTCTGCCCAATTCCCTCAGTCCCAAACACTCGTTTTTTCCCCTTCCTGTAATGTATTCCCTAATCCTTTGGCAGTACTCCCCCAACTATTCTTGTCTGCCCCTCAAATTTTTTCTACCACACTTTGTGTGGTACTGGGCAAAAGCCTTCTTGCAGCCCAAAATAATGCTTTTAAATATCCCCCTCTTTTCTTTTCCCCTGGGTGTGTCCCCCCCAAAATTGTGTGGTGTGTGTGCATGTGTTGTTTTGGGGTTTTTTTGGGGGGGTGTTTTTGGGCATGTGTGTTATTTTTACCTTTTTGCCCTGGGCCCAATTGGCGATTGCCCTAGGCTTTTGTATATGGTACGTGTCCCGTTGGTTGGGGTTTTTTGTGTGTGTTGTGGGGGTTAGTTCCCATTTTGCCCTAGGTGTGTTTTTGGTGTGTGGGTGTTGTGTGGGTGTGTGTGGGGTGTGTGTGTGTGTGGTGTGTGTGTTTGTTGTATCCCTAGTTTTTACTCACCTATTTGAGGTTTGCGGGGGTCGGGGGCCCGGATCTCCTGGCCCCCGCCTTTTAAAGATCGCTACTAGGTCACTCTCCCTAAAGCGTGAGCTTTATCATCCCTTTTGTTTAAAAAAGCTATTATGGACCCTCCCAAAAATACATCGTTTCCCAAAACTTTTCCCCATTACTGAAAAACTCTTTTGGGTAAAAGAAAAAATTCCAAAACACCCCTGTGATTCATTGTGTCTTCAGTTTCCCAACTTTTGCCCCCTTTGGGTTACTGTGTCCAATCTCTGGAACATCCGGGTCTTTGTCCCCCCTTGTAAATTCCTCTCAGTTTTTTGGTATTTTCCGTTTTTCATGCCCCCCCATCTCCCTGTCCTCCAGTGTTTTCGGGTTTGATTTCCTTAACCTTCCTCGTGGGAAAATTTCCTCTTAGCTCGGGGATAGTCTTGTTGAAAACCCTTTGCATTTTTTCTTTTGTTTCTTCACGTGCTTGGCTAGGTGGGGTTTCCCAAACGGGTGCCCCCTTTACCCAATATGGGCCTAAAAACCGGTTTTCGGGGGTCCTAAATGTTTCCCTTTTTTTAAGATGTGGGAAAGGGCTGTTCTGGGGGTTTGCTAGGCCCCCCATATGCTGCAGCAGTTATTTGGTTGATGTGCCCCTTCAGGAGATGTCCCTGGTGTTATACTTTAACCAAAATCTTTTTTCCCTTGAGTGGGGTTTGTAGTCTTGACCCCCAGGGGCCCGTACTCCGTCTGCGGCCTTCTTTGCCTTCCCCCCAAACTTCATGGGGGTTTGCACTTGGTGGATTTAACTCCAGGAGCCAATTGCTGGAAACCCGGTCTGGCCCGTCAGATCCCTTTGTTGTTTTTTGCCCGGTCTTTGATCGAGGGGAATTCTTCTCATCAAAATTTCCTTTTTCCCCCCCCCCCCCCCCCCCCCCCCCCCCCCCCAAAACCCCCCCCCCCCCCCCCCCCCCTCCCCCCCCCTTCTCCCGGGCCCCCGGGCACCCCGCACGTTCCAAATTCCGTGGGTTTTTTCCCCCCGACATGGATTACCCTGATCCATTGTGTGCCCCTTCCCTGTTTTTTCCTTCCCCTTTTCCCCCCCCAGTTTTTGCACCCAAACTTTGTGTGGAACTGTGCAAAGCCTTCTTGCGTTTGTTTGGAAAGAACCCTATGCAACAGTTAAGGGATCTTTTTTTTCGGAAAAAAAGATACCAACTGTTGCAATGTGGGCTTTCCTAACAACTTTCGGTATTTTAAAACCATTTTTTAAAGTTCAAGCCCTTTTTGCAGGACAAGAAAAAGCAAAACCCCAAACCCCCCTTTTCTTTTTGTCTTACTGCTGTCCCCCCGTAAAAGGGAAATCCGTAGGTTTTTGACACGGGGTTTCCCCCCCTGATACCATGTTTGGCTGTGTTGATGAGATCTTTTTTTCTAGGTGTTCCACACTCTTTCCTGATAAACTTCCATGTGTGTGTGTGTGTGTGGTGTGTGTGTTGTGTGGGGTGTGTGTGTGCGGGACACAAAAAAAGGTATTGGCGTTATAGCTGTATTACAAAGGTGTTTCCAAGGGTATTTAAAAGGCACGAAACGTACCCCAGAGGGTGTGGGGTGTATAAGGGTGCAACTTCGAAGGGGGGAAGAGCAGGGCATGGTACTTAAAGGAATAAAAAAAAAATAAGAAAAATAAAATTTTTACTCTTTTTTTCGGCTAGGCAAAGGAGGGAGATGAACGTAAAAGAATAATCACTGAAATATATATGCTACAAAAATCCACTTCAGCAGGAGAGGAGAGACAAAAATCCCCTTTATTTCCCCCCGAAGGACAAACCCGGGTTTTGAATGAGATTTTTATGTCGATAAATAAGACTGCTGTTTTGCAAAGATTTAGGTTTGGGGTGCACGCAAAAAAGAACCCCCAAGATTTTTACCATCAAAAAAAGTACGACATTATAGACCCTGGAATGAATAGACTTTTGGATATTTCCAAAGAAAGGGGGAAAAAATGACAAAACGGGTACGGGGTAAAGGGGTCGGCGGTTTTTACAGGAATTTATCCAACAAATCAGTTATTGTTGGTAAAATTCCCGCAATATGTAAAGTAAAAAGGACACAAGTCAATAAGTGACATTAGTTGCATAGGCCCTTTTTCCCAAACTTATCCAGGACTGTCTTATGCAAGAACTTTTTGCGACTACCAAATCTGTATTATTTTTGAACTTGGAAAAAACCCCAGGGGTTTCTTAACCCCCGGGGGGTTTTATTCCTGGGGAACCCAAAAAAAGTCGAGTCTGTGGTTTTGTGACCTTTCTCCTAGTTTAACTATTTATTACACTGCGGAACTTTGCAAAACAAAATGCCCTCATGTTGGGGTGTAATAAACTTTTTTTTTTTTGCAGAGAAAATCTTTTTTAAAATCGCCTCACTCAAAAACATTTTAAAAAAACATAATTAAAAATTTTTTATCGTCACGTTTGGAGAAAAAAATAAACCCAGTCTCTAAAGTGCCTTTTCATTACATAACGAGCAGTAACGAGAAGGAAACGCTTGAAGATTTGTTGTGGCAGCGTTCACTTTGACTAACTAAAAAAACTTATTTCTGACCAGCAGTATTGAATATCCCAGACTATGAGCCCCAACCCTTTTTTCCTCACCCAACAACCACTAAACCTTCCCCACCATTACAGAAAAAACCCACACCCTCTTATAAAATTCCCCCGCAACCCACTCCCAAAGTCCGTTCTACCCCCCTTTTCACCCCCATCGACACAGGAGATCGCCTTGAAGGAGCAGGGGGGGTCTGTCCCTTCGTCTCTTGCATACTAAATTTCCTTATGAAACCCTTCAGCATCACTGACGGGCCCCCCTTCCCCCATGCGGAAATGTTATTTGAAAACCTGTTACACATTTGCAACCCCCCTATGTTGTGAAGCGCGGGTACCACGCAAACAAAAACACGCGCACACACAACCACAACCACACACACACACACACACACACACACCCACCACCACACAAACACCACACCCACACACCACACACCCACACAAGGCCGGAGCGTGACTCCCCCCCAAAACCACAAAAAGATGAGTCACATACAATACATAAACCATACCACATACACATACATCACACACCACTACAAAACATAAACTGTGTAAACATTTTCTAAACATCACCACAACACCCAAAAACCCCGCATACACAAAGGTCAAGTGTCTTTCGATTGTCTTTGACAACTGGAAACTAAAACACTCTACCACAAAAACACGCTGGGGCGCAGCGTTGTGTGTGTATGTGAAAAATGAAAATTCTTTCACTAAAAAAAAACAAATATATATACATTATTATAAATAAAAAATTTATTATATATAATTATATATATATATATTTATATATATAAAAATTATATTATTATATATATAATCACAGTAAACAAGTGATATAAATTGCAAAAAAACCCACAGGAAAGAATAGTGAATTCCAACGCTTTCTGACTTCTCACTTTATCAAGGAACTAATATGAGAAGTCACGAAAGCCCTGGAATTTCACTGTCCTTTCACGCAGTTTCACTCTGAAAGGGGGGGTCTTAATGTTGCAGTTTTAAAAAATGTAGTTAAAGCCCCTTTGGCAAGACATGGGAGGATGATGGGAAAGTTTTTTTTTTTCGGGCCACCTGCCTTGGTGGGGGAAACGGCCGTGGTAATAAAAAAAAAATAATATATTTATATAAATATATATTTATATAAAAAATATATTAATATTTATATATATTATAATTTTTTAAAAATAATACAATATATTGTCGTCCGAAGCAGAACTTCGATCTTGGCTTAAATAGCAACGTTCATCTTGCCATTGGAAAGTGAAAATTTGGGGTATGCAAAATTTCGCCAAATCATTTTGAAACTAAGAAAAAAAATATATTTCACTGTGTTTGTTTAGATTAAAATTTCTGTAACAAACTAAAAAATTTTGTTGGGTTAGGGTAAAATAAATTGTCTTTTTTAATAAGGTTAGGGAATTTCTAAGTTTTTTGGGCAAAATTTTTAAATTTTACATAAACTTAATGAAAAAAATATATTTCAAACGATAGAGAAAATTTTAGAAAGGACTTAATTTTAAGAGTTCTAGCTAATTGACCATTTTACATATTCGGCAGACATATTTTTAAAAAAATTTCATATTATAATATATATAAAATTTTTTTATATATATATATATATTTAAAAATATTATTATATATATATTATTATATAATTATATAATTTATATTTAATAAAAATATATTTAATATTATTATTAAAATTTTATATATTATATATATTTTTAAAATATATTTTAAATTTTTATGTCGTGCCGATAGGGGAACTTGCGATCTTGGCTTAAATAGAAACGCTCATCTTCCATTGGGAAAAGCAAAAATTTTGTGATGCATAATTCGCCAAATCATCTAAACCCAAACGAAAAAATATATTTCACTGTGTTTGTTTAATATAATTTACTGAAAAAAATCAAAAAATATATTTATCGGGTTAGGCTAAAAAAAATTGCGTTCTTATATTAAGGTTGGGTAAGTTCTCAAAGATTTTTTTGGTGAAAAATTAAAAAAATGTTACTTAATTTTAAAAAAAAAATATATCTTTAAAGAAAAGAGAAAATTTTAAAAGGGGGCTAAATTTTAAATGGTTCTTGCAAATTTGCCCATTTTTACTACGGCCGACTTTTTATAATATTATATTAATATTAATAAAATATATATTTATAATATATTAATATATTATATATATAATATATATTATATATATATATATTATATATATAATATTAATATTATATGTCTGCCAAATATGCAAAAGGGGTCAATTGAAAGAACCATTTAAAAATTAAGTCTTTTCAAAATTTTTCTTTTCTTTTAAAGATAATTTTTTTCTTAATGTTGATGAAAAAATTAAAAATTTTTGCACCAAAAGGAACTTAGAAAAAACTTACCAAACCCTTATTATAACAAGACAATTTATTTTAGCCAAACCCCAACAAAATATATTTTAGATTTGTTTACAGTAAATTAATATAAACAAACACAGTAAAATATATTTTTTTCGTTAGGTTCAGAATGATTTTGGCAAATTATTGCATCAAAATTTTATTTGTCCTATATGGCAAGGGGCATTGTTTTTAAACCCAAGATCGCAGTTCGGCCTTTCGCCCCAATAATTTTTTTTTTAAAAAATATATATATTTTATATATTTAAAATTATATTAAATTATATATATAATATATTTATAAATATATATATAAAAATATATTTTATATAATTTTTAAATAATTATTATTTTAAATATATATAAAATATATAATTAAATATATTATATATATTTATTCGTGCCAAAAAGTAAAACGGTCAATTTAGCAAAAACTCATTTTAATTAAGTTTTTTCAAAAATTTTCTTTTACGTTTAAAGATATATTTTTTTCTTTAAATGTTGATGAAAAAATTTATAATTTTCCCAAAAAAAGGAATTAAAAAATTACCTAACCTTATTATAAAAAGAAAAATTTTATTTTGCCTAACCAAACAAAATATATTTTAATTTTTTTCAAATTTTCTAAAAAACACAGTAAATATATTTTTTTCGTTGGTTCAAAATGATTTTGGGAAATTATTGCATATCAAATTTTCACTTGCCCTTAGGGCAAGATAGCTTTTGCTATTTAACCCAAGACGAAATTCTCCCTTTTGGGCCGACTTTTTTAAAAATTTTATATATATTTATATTATATTATTATAAAAATTTTAATATTAAATATATTTATACTTATAATATAGTAATATTATATATATATATAATATATATATATTATTAATAAAAAAGAAGAAACTGCAAAAACCCTATGCCCCTGCGGAGCGGGCCCATGTGCCCCCCCTCCGGATTAGCCCAATCGGGGGGTCCTTCCATTTAAAAAGGAAAGGCACGGATCAGCCCCTAGTAGCAAAACTGTCAGGCCAAACACACCCCCCAACACCCACTCATGTTTTATCAACCCCTTTTTTTTAAATTATGTACCGGGAGTTTGTTCCCACTCATCCACAAACTCTTTTCCCAAAACCCAGGCATTTCTTATCCCTTCCTAAAATCGAATTTTTCCAATGAAAACCATTCTGCGAGCCCGTCTTGGCGGGAAAATTTTTTCAGCACCACTTACACCCCCTTTATTTTTTCCCTGTTTTCCATTTATTTCTCGATATACCCCCCCTATTCTACGCCTTTCAAAAAGGTGCGATTCAGGGCCCTCGGTCTATCCTCATGGGGAAGATTTTTATCATGGGATCATCTTTGTCATCTCCCTGTACTTTTCCAGACCATTTATACCATTCTGAAAATACGGGACCAAAAAAACGGCAATAGCAAAAGAGGCCAAACCCAAGGTATTAGAGTTAAAGAACAACCGAGGATTCTATTATTTTACTTCTGATATGAAGAAAATAATTTTTTTAGTTGTTTTGGGTTTTTAGATTACTGCTACCCAAACTCCTAAACCCTTTTTCGAAATCATAGTTTTAAAATTAATTTTTATTTAATAGGGGCAGGGTTTATTTACCGTCCAAATTTTAGAACTTTGCATTTTTTTAATATTAAACTGAAAAGCCACTTTCCCCCATTGCTCAGTCTATTCAAATTTGGGGTGCTCTGTGTCCTCTTTTGAAAGAACTGGGGGGCCATTTTTTGGGGTCATCAGCAAATTTGCTATTTTCGTATTTATTCCCTCATATAGGGGTTTATGTAAATTTTGAAAAACAATGGGCCCCCCATGACCCCCGGGAACACCGCTTGTGACGTGCCCCCCCTTTTGATTTCCCCATTTATGCAAAATCTCTGCTGTCTATTTGTCGCCTGCCCCTTTCCCCGGAAAAAAAATTTTTCCCCCCCTATTTCCCTGTGCCCTTTAAATTTCCTCAAAGCTCTGGTTGGAAACCCCACGAAAGCCTTACTGAAAATCCTATACACAATACATATTTATTTCCAGCACCTCCCCAAAACCTAAGTGAAAAAAGTTAGTAAATTCGTAAAAAGGATGCCCTTTTAAAAAAGTGTTGGGTTTCTTAATCAATCGGGGGCCCGTCAAAATGGCACGAAATTTCTTCGGAATTTTGATTCCCTAAAATTTTTCCCCCTATGGGGGGTAAGGGTTATTGGCTATAGTTCGAAGCCAAGGGCATGTCACCTGTCTTTAAAAGGTTTTCTTTTCCATTTTCCATTTTTTAGGGATAGCCAGTTTTTAGTATATGTTAAAAAGATTAGCCAAGGTAGCTAAGTTCCTCTTTTAAATTTCCTTTAACACCCTTGCAAACATTTTCAGGACCTGGGGGTTTTTTAGGTTTTAGTTTTTCATTTGTTTAGGACCATGTCCTGTTTTCCGCAATCGTGCTAGTTATTATC
>NC_069411.1:38871261-38873761 GCF_026875155.1 Cherax quadricarinatus | reverse complement strand
AACATGGATGACATCGTCTGCGAATTGGGTGATGATGGTGTCGGTATGTTCAGGTTGGGGGAGGTCGTTGACTTATATATTGAAGAGGACGGGGCTGAGGCAGGAGCCTTGGGGTACTCCTGCTGTTGGTGTGAAGGGGGTTGATTCCTCTCCGTGGAAGGTGGGGATGATTTTTCTTCCTGTTAAGAAGTTGTAGATGAGCCTGAGAAAGGTCCAGTTGTGATCAGGGAGGTCTGCGAGTTTGTAAATGAGACCGTCGTGCCAAAGGCTGTCGAAGGCCTTGTGCACGTCCCTGGTGGCGATAAGGGCCAGGTTCCCTTGCTTCTTCAGGCTGGGCACGGCATCATAGATGATGTTTATGGCATACTGAGTGCTGCAGCGGGACCTGAAGCCGAACTGCCTTTCAGAGAATAGGTGGTTGAACTCCATGTAGTAGTTGAGTCTGTTGGAGGTTATTCTTTCAAAGACTTTGCCCGTGACTTCGAGTAGGGAGATGGGTCTGTAGTTCTCGGGATTGCCGTTGTCCTTGTTTGGTTTGGCGATGAAGATCATCTTAGCTGTCTTGAAAGCCTCTGGGAAGTGACCAGATGCCAAGATGGCATTGTAGATATTCACCAGAGACATCTTGCAGTTACAGGGGAGGTACTTTAGTTGTTTAGCTCTTGTGCCTGATGGGCCAGGAGCTGTGTTTCTCAGTCGCCCTATGACTTGGGATACTTCTCTGAGCGTGATTGGTCTGGTGAGGGGATGTTCGTCTTCAAGGGTAGTTGTCATTCCTTTCGCCTTTTCTTACCCCCCCCCCCATCCCTCTACTTCTACTTCCATCCTTCTCTCTATCCTCCTTTCATCTTTCTGTCCCTCCTTTCATCCCTCTCTCTATCCCTCCTTCCATCCCTTCCTCCCCTCCATTCCTCCCTTATTTCATCCTTTTTTTTTTTCTTTTTTTTTTTTCTTTTTTTTTTTACACAGGGTTTGACAAAGTTAAGGATCCCTAGCTTTATTCTCTTTATTCTCTCTCCCTCCGTCCATCCCTCCGTCCCCTCCCTCCTTTCTATCCCTCCTCATACTCCTTTCTTTTCTCTTTCAACCCTCTCCTCCTTCCTTTCTTCCTTCTTTTCCTTCCTTCCTTCTCACCCTCCCTCCTTCCTTTCTTCCTTCTCTTCCTTCCTTCCTTCTCACCCTCCCTCCTTCCTTTCTTCCTTCTCTTCCTTCCTTCCTTCTCACCCTCCCTCCTTCCTTTCTTCCTTCTCTTCCTTCCTTCCTTCTCACCCTCCCTCCTTCCTTTCTTCCTTCTCTTCCTCCCTCCCTCCCACATGAATCAGTATGCAAACTCAAAACAAGCACAAGCTGCAACATTATGCTAGACCACCAGATTGAAATTGACCTATCAGCATGTTCCATTTACCTCCAGTTCCCCACCCCCAGATTCTCTCTCTCTCTCTCCTCTCTCTCTCTCTCTCTCTCTCTCTCTCTCTCTCTCTCTCTCTCCTCTCTCTCTCTCTCTCTCTCTCTCTCTTTCTTCAAAGGAGGAGAATGATGATAACAATGATGAAGATAAGGTTACGAAAATGTGAGCACGGCATAAGTTCATCTCTCGATCCAAGGCACTGGAACTCCCCTCCCATTTCCTTGAATCAAACCTGGTCAGACCTGATCACCACCTCCACCCAATTTCCCCCCTCAACTCTCCCCTCCCCCTTTCCCCCGCCCTTCTCAATCCCCTCCCATCCCCCCTCCCCTACCCCTCTCATCCCCGTTCTCCCTCCCACAACCCCTACCCTCCCCCCTCCCCTCCCCTCCCCTCCCCTCCCCTCCCCCATCCCCTCCCCCTCCCCTTCCAGACTCTGTGGTCCCCTACGGGTTTACTTTCGTTCAAGAAAGTTGGCAAACATCAAGAAAAATGAAATAAAAAGTAATCCAGAAACCGCTATATGTATGTATCGAAACCATTGGATAAAAAATTAGAAACCAAAACATAATAAAAGACACAAATGGAGGGTCTTTTTTTTTTTAAGAATATTTTGATGTATTTTGTTAGTAAGATAATTA
This sequence comes from Cherax quadricarinatus, assembly GCF_026875155.1. Lineage (NCBI taxonomy): Eukaryota > Metazoa > Arthropoda > Malacostraca > Decapoda > Parastacidae > Cherax > Cherax quadricarinatus. Next base: position 38,871,712 of record NC_069411.1, on the reverse strand, counting down.
AGGCGTGTGACCTTGTGACCCTTTCTGAGGATGTGTGAAAAAAATGTATCTACTTAAGTGCACAGTGACTGTCAGCTGAAAGTAATAATAATTTAATAATAATAATAATAATAATAATAATAATAATAATAATAATAATTAATAAGAAGAAGAAGAAAGAAGGAAGAAGAAGAAGAAGAAGAAGAAGAAAAGAAAAAAGGAGATATTATTGTTATTATTATTATTATTATTATTATTATTATTATTATTATTATTATTATTATTATTATTATTATTTTCATTATTATTACTGTTATTATTATTATTATTATTATTATTATTATTATTATTATTATTATTATTATTATTTATTATTAAGAGTAATAATAATTGTTTGGCCAAAGCACAGTATAAGTTTCTGAAATTTTTTACTTATAAATGTGTACGTCACAAGTGTGTGTACTACAGTGGT
>NC_069411.1:38838761-38866261 GCF_026875155.1 Cherax quadricarinatus | reverse complement strand
CACCTCAGCACTCAGCAGAACCACTACAACTCAGCACTCTGGAGAACCACCACACTTCATCGCTCAGGAGAACCACCACACCTCAGCACTCAGGAGAACCAACACACCTCAGCACTCAGGAGAACCACCACACCTCAGCACTCAGGAGAACCACCACACCTCAGCACTCAGAAGAACCACAACACCTCAGCACTCAGGAGAAACCCCCACACCCCAGCACTCAGGAGAAAACCCAAAACACCTCAGCATTCAGGAGAACCACCACATCTCAGCACTCAGTAGGAACACCAACACTCAGCACTCAGCAGAACCACCACACCTCAGCACTCAGGAGAACCAACACACCTCAGCACTCAGGAGAACCACCACACCTCAGCACTCAGGAGAACCACCACACCTCAGCACTCAGGATCCCACCACAACTCAGCACTCAGGAGAACCACCACACCTCAGCACTCAGGATCCCACCACAACTCAGCACTCAGGAGAACTACCACACCTCAGCACTCAGGATCCCACCACAACTCAGCACTCAGGAGAACCACCACAACTCAGCACTCAGCAGAACCACCACCCTCAGCACTCAGGATCCCACCACAACTCAGCACTCAGGAGAACCACCACACCTCAGCACTCAGGATCCCACCACAACTCAGAACTCAGGAGAACCACCACAACTCAGCACTCAGCAGAACCACCACACCTCAGCACTCAGGATCCCACCACAACTCAGCACTCAGGAGAACCACACACCTCAGCACTCAGGATCCCACCACAACTCAGAACTCAGGAGAACCACCACCCAAATCAGCACTCAGCAGAACCCACCACCTCAGCACTCAGGATCCCACCACAACTCAGCACTCAGGAGACCACCACACCTCAGCACTCAGGAGAACCACCACACCTCAGCACTCAGGAGAACCAACACACCTCAGCACTCAGGAGAACCATCACACCTCAGCACTCAGCTGAACCACCAACACTCAGCACTCAGCAGAACCACCACACCTCAGTATTCAGCAGAACCACCACACCTCAGCACTCAGCAGATCCACCACACCTCAGCACTAAGCAGAACCACCACACCTCAGCACTCAGGAGAACCACCACACCTTAGCACTCAGCAGAACCACCACACCTCAGCACTCAGGAGAACCAACACACCTCAGCACTCAGGAGAACCACCACACCTCAGCACTCAGGAGAACCACCAACCTCAGCACTCACCAGAAAACCAAACACACCTCAGCATTCAGGAGAACCACCACACCTCAGCACTCAGTAGAATAACCAACACTCAGCACTCAGCAGAAAACCACCACCCTCAGCAAATCAGAAAAAACTACCACACCTGAGCACTCAGTAGAACCACCAACACTCAGCACTCAGCAGAACCACCACACCTCAGCACTCAGTAGAACCACCTACACTCAGCACTCAGCAGAACCACCACACCTCAGCACTCAGGAGAACCACCACATCTCAGCACTCAGGAGAACCACCACACCTCAGCACTCAGCAGAACCACTACAACTCAGCACTCTGGAGAACCACCACACTTCATCGCTCAGGAGAACCACCACACCTCAGCACTCAGGAGAACCAACACACCTCAGCACTCAGGAGAACCACCACACCTCAGCACTCAGGAGAACCACCACACCTCAGCACTCAGAAGAACCACAACACCTCAGCACTCAGGAGAACCACCACACCTCAGCACTCAGGAGAACCAACACACCTCAGCATTCAGGAGAACCACCACATCTCAGCACTCAGTAGGAACACCAACACTCAGCACTCAGCAGAACCACCACACCTCAGCACTCAGGAGAACCAACACACCTCAGCACTCAGGAGAACCACCACACCTCAGCACTCAGTAGAACCACCTACACTCAGCACTCAGGAGAACCACCACACCTCAGCACTCAGGAGAACCACTGCACCTCATCACTCAGCAGAACCAACACACCTCAGCATTCAGGAGAACCACCACACCTCAGCACTCAGTAGAACCACCAACACTCAGCAGAACCACCACACCTCAGCGCTCAGGAGAATCAACACACCTCAGCACTCAGGAGAACCACCACACCTCAGCACTCAGGAGAACCAACACACCTCAGCACTCAGGAGAACCACCACACCTCAGCACTCAGGAGAACCACCACACTCAGCATCAGAAGAACCACCACACCTCAGCACTCAGGAGAACCACCACACCTCAGCACTCAGGAGAACCAACACACCTCAGCATTCAGGAGAACCACCACATCTCAGCACTCAGGAAAACCACCACACCTCAGCACTCAGGAGAACCACCACACCTCAGCACTCAGCAGAACCACCACACCTCAGCACTCAGGAGAACCACCACACCTCAGCACTCAGCAGAACCACCACACCTCAGCACTCAGGAGAACCACCACACCACAGCACTCAGGAGAATCACCACACCTCAGCACTCAGGAGAACCACCACACCTCAGCACTCACCAGAACCAACACACCTCAGCATTCAGGAGAACCACCACACCTCAGCACTCAGTAGAACAACCAACACTCAGCACTCAGTAGAACCACCAACACTCAGCACTCAGGAGAACCACCACACCTCAGCACTCAGCAGAACCACCACACCTCAGCACTCAGGAGACCCACCCACAACTCGCACTCAGGAGAACCACCACACCTCAGCACTCAGGATCCCACCACAACTCAGCACTCAGGAGAACCACCACACCTCAGCACTCAGGATCCCACCACAACTCAGCACTCAGGAGAACTACCACACCTCAGCACTCAGGATCCCACCACAACTCAGCACTCAGGAGAACCACCACAACTCAGCACTCAGCAGAACCACCACACCTCAGCACTCAGGATCCCACCACAACTCAGCACTCAGGAGAACCACCACACCTCAGCACTCAGGATCCCACCACAATCAGCACTCAGGAGAACCACCACAACTCAGCACTCAGCAGAACCACCACACCTCAGCACTCAGGATCCCACCACAACTCAGCACTCAGGAGAACCACCACACCTCAGCACTCAGGAGAACCACCACACCTCAGCACTCAGGAGAACCAACACACCTCAGCACTCAGGAGAACCATCACAATTCAGCACTCAGCTGAACCACCAACACTCAGCACTCAGCAGAACCACCACACCTCAGCACTCAGCAGAACCACCACACCTCAGCACTCAGGAGAACCAACACACCTCAGCACTCAGGAGAACCATCACACCTCAGCACTCAGCAGAACCACCACACCTCAGCACTCAGTAGAACCACCAACAGTCAGCACTCAGCAGAACCACCACACCTCAGTATTCAGCAGAACCACCACACCTCAGCACTCAGCAGATCCACCACACCTCAGCACTAAGCAGAACCACCACACCTCAGCACTCAGGAGAACCACCACACCTTAGCACTCAGCAGAACCACCACATCTCAGCACTCAGGAGAACCAACACACCTCAGCACTCAGGAGAACCACCACACCTCAGCACTCAGGAGAACCACCACACCTCAGCACTCACCAGAACCAACACACCTCAGCATTCAGGAGAACCACCACACCTCAGCACTCAGTAGAATAACCAACACTCAGCACTCAGCAGAACCACCACACCTCAGCACTCAGAAGAACTACCACACCTGAGCACTCAGTAGAACCACCAACACTCAGCACTCAGCAGAACCACCACACCTCAGCACTCAGTAGAACCACCTACACTCAGCACTCAGCAGAACCACCACACCTCAGCACTCAGGAGAACCACCACATCTCAGCATCAGGAGAACCACCACACCTCAGCACTCAGCAGAACCACTACAACTCAGCACTCTGGAGAACCACCACACTTCATCGCTCAGGAGAGACCACCACACCTCAGCACTCAGGAGAACCAACACACCTCAGCACTCAGGAGAACCACCACACTCAGCACTCAGGAGAACCACCACACCTCAGCACTCAGAAGAACCACAACACCTCAGCACTCAGGAGAACCACCACACCTCAGCACTCAGGAGAACCAACACACCTCAGCATTCAGGAGAACCACCACATCTCAGCACTCAGTAGGAACACCAACACTCAGCACTCAGCAGAACCACCACACCTCAGCACTCAGGAGAACCAACACACCTCAGCACTCAGGAGAACCACCACACCTCAGCACTCAGTAGAACCACCTACACTCAGCACTCAGGAGAACCACCACACCTCAGCACTCAGGAGAACCACTGCACCTCAGCACTCAGCAGAACCAACACACCTCAGCATTCAGGAGAACCACCACACCTCAGCACTCAGTAGAACCACCAACACTCAGCACTCAGCAGAACCACCACACCTCAGCGCTCAGGAGAATCAACACACCTCAGCACTCAGGAGAACCACCACACCTCAGCACTCAGGAGAACCAACACACCTCAGCACTCAGGAGAACCACCACACCTCAGCACTCAGGAGAACCACCACACCTCAGCACTCAGAAGAACCACCACACCTCAGCACTCAGGAGAACCACCACACCTCAGCACTCAGGAGAACCAACACACCTCAGCATTCAGGAGAACCACCACATCTCAGCACTCAGTAGGAACACCAACACTCAGCACTCAGCAGAACTACCACACCTCAGCACTCAGGAGAACCAACACACCTCAGCACTCAGGAGAACCACCACACCTCAGCACTCAGTAGAACCACCTACACTCAGCACTCAGGAGAACCACCACACCTCAGCACTCAGGAGAACCACTGCACCTCAGCACTCAGCAGAACCAACACACCTCAGCATTCAGGAGAACCACCACACCTCAGCACTCAGTAGAACCACCAACACTCAGCACTCAGCAGAACCACCACACCTCAGCACTCAGGAGAATCAACACACCTCAGCACTCAGGAGAACCACCACACCTCAGCACTCAGTTGAACCACCAACAGTCAGAACTCAACAGAACCACCACACCTCAGTATTCAGCAGAACCACCACACCTCAGCACTCAGGAGATCCACCACACCTCAGCACTCAGCAGAACCACCACACCTCAGCACTCAGGAGAACCAACACACCTCAGCACTCAGGAGAACCACCACATCTCAGTACTCAGTTGATCCACCAACAGTCAGCACTCACCAGAGCCACCACACCTCAGCACTCAGGAGAACCACCACACCTCAGCACTCAGTAGAGCCACCAACAGTCAGAACTCAGCAGAACCACCACACCTCAGTATTCAGCACAACCACCACACCTCAGCACTCAGCAGATCCACCACACCTCAGCACTTAGCAGAACCACCACACCTCAGCACTCAGGAGAACCAACACACCTCAGCACTCAGGAGAACCACCACACATCAGCACTCAGGAGAACCAACACACCTCAGCACTCAGGAGAACTACCACACCTCAGCACTCAGGAGAACCACCACACCTCAGCACTCAGGAGAACCACCACATCTCAGCACTCAGGAGAACCACCACACCTCAGCACTCAGTAGAACCACCAACACTCAGCACTCAGGAGAACCGCCACACCTCAGCACTCAGCAGAACCACCACACCTCAGCACTCAGGAGACCCACCACAACTCAGCATCAGGGGAACCCACCAACCTCAGCACTCAGGATCCCACCACAACTCAGCACTCAGCAGAACCACCACACCTCAGCACTCAGGAGACCCACCACAACTCAGCACTCAGGAGAACCACCACACCTCAGCACTCAGGATCCCACCACAACTCAGCACTCAGGAGAACCACACACCTCAGCACTCAGGATCCCACCACAACTCAGCACTCAGGAGAACCACCACAACTCAGCACTCAGGATCCCACCACAACTCAGCACTCAGGAGAACCACCACAACTCAGCACTCAGGATCCCACCACAACTCAGCACTCAGGAGAACCACCACACCTCAGCACTCAGTAGAACCACCAACACTCAGCACTCAGGAGACCCACCACAACTCAGCACTCAGGAGAACCACCACACCTCAGCACTCAGCAGAACCCCCACACCTCAGCACTCAGGAGACCCACCACAACTCAGCACTCAGGAGACCCACCACAACTCAGCACTCAGGAGAACCACCACACCTCAGCACTCAGGAGACCCACCACACCTCAGCACTCAGGAGACCCACCACAACTCAGCACTCAGGAGACCACCACACCTCTGCACTCAGCAGAAACCACCACACCTCAGCACTCAGGAGACCCACCACAACTCAGCACTCAGCAGAACCACCACACCTCAGCACTCAGGAGACCCATCACAACTCAGCACTCAGCAGAACCACCACACCTCAGCACTCAGGAGACCCACCACAACTCAGCACTCAGGAGACCCACCACACCTCAGCACTCAGCAGAACCACCACACCTCAGCACTCAGCAGAACCACCACAACTCAGCACTCAGCAGAACCACCACACCTCAGCACTCAGGGACCCCAACTCAACCGCTGCTCTCAACAGAACTTCCATTAATTAATCGTTGTATAATCCTGACTTGTTTAGTTCTTCCTCTAGAATATAATAACATGACAGAAAAAAACCTAGTCGGCTTGTGTTAACTTCTGTTAAGAGCATAAGAATGGAGGAACACTGTAGCAGTAGGCCTACTAGCCCATGCAAAGCAGGTTCCCACTGTGTAACTGTCACATTGGAAAAGGTAACAGAATATTACAGATATATCCAGTTTTGCTTAAACCACATAAACAAATAATCACCACAATCCAACTACTACACCTACTCACAGCATCTCAAATCGCCACCACAATCACTATTACCCATTTCCAAATCCTCTTTCCATCTTCTCCCTTCCATCTTCGCCATCCATTCCCATTCACCCATCTCCCTCATCCTTTCTCCGTACTACAATAAGTCTGTTAAGTAGAGAGATTGTCCGCGGAGGAAACCTCTGTTCATAGACTACTTTTTGCTCTAAGCAGAGCTTGACAGAGCTCTCTTTAGAGCACTATCTCTGCATCTTAAACTCTGTCTTTGCTTCTTAGACACTAAACTTGTGTTTCATTATAAGGATTTTCTATGTAAATGGGAAGGATTCATGGTATACAGAACACCAACTGGACGTTCCTACATCAACAGCGATTATAATGGATCGGAAGATGTGTTAAGTGGGGAGAAAACTTCTCTTCTCGTTCATTTGTTTCACCTCAGCTCAGATTTTGCTATAATTTTTAATAGCACATTAAGTTCTATGACATGGAGTGGACGACTGGATGGAAGATAATGTATATACTGTTTGGAAGTAATGTGTGTGTGTGTGTGTGTGTGTGTGTGTGTGTGTGTGTGTGTATACTCACCTAGTTGTACTCACCTAGTTGAGGTTGCGGGGGTCGAGTCCGAGCTCCTGGCCCCGCCTCTTCACTGATCGCTACTAGGTCACTCTCCCTGAGCCGTGAGCTTTATCATACCTCTGCTTAAAGCTATGTATGGATCCTGCCTCCACTACATCGCTTCCCAAACTATTCCACTTACTGACTACTCTGTGGCTGAAGAAATACTTCCTAACATCCCTGTGATTCATCTGTGTCTTCAGCTTCCAACTGTGTCCCCTTGTTACTGTGTCCAATCTCTGGAACATCCTGTCTTTGTCCACCTTGTCAATTCCTCTCAGTATTTTGTATGTCGTTATCATGTCCCCCCTATCTCTCCTGTCCTCCGTGTCGTCAGGTTGATTTCCCTTAACCTCTCCTCGTAGGACATACCTCTTAGCTCTGGGACTATTCTTGTTGCAAACCTTTGCACTTTCTCTAGTTTCTTCACGTGCTTGGCTAGGTGTGGGTTCCAAACTGGTGCCGCATACTCCAATATGGGCCTAACATACACGGTGTACAGGGTCCTGAATGATTCCTTATTAAGATGTCGGAATGCTGTTCTGAGGTTTGCTAGGCGCCCATATGCTGCAGCAGTTATTTGGTTGATGTGCGCTTCAGGAGATGTGCCTGGTGTGTTATACTCACCCCAAGATCTTTTTCCTTGAGTGAGGTTTGTAGTCTCTGACCCCCTAGACTGTACTCCGTCTGCGGCCTTCTTTGCCCTTCCCCAATCTTCATGACTTTGCACTTGGTGGGATTGAACTCCAGGAGCCAATTGCTGGACCAGGTCTGCAGCCTGTCCAGATCCCTTTGTAGTTCTGCCTGGTCTTCGATCGAGTGAATTCTTCTCATCAACTTCACGTCATCTGCAAACAGGGACACCTCAGAGTCTATTCCTTCCGTCATGTCGTTCACAAATACCAGAAACAGCACTGGTCCTAGGACTGACCCCTGCGGGACCCCGCTGGTCACAGGTGCCCACTCTGTGTGTGTGTGTGTGTGTGTGTGTGTGTACTCACCTAATTGTACTCACCTAATTGTGGTTGCAGGGGTCGAGACTCAGCTCCTGGCCCCGCCTCTTCACTGATCGCTACTGGATCCACTCTCTCTCTGTTTCCTGAGCTTTGTCATACCTCTTCTTAAAACTATGTATGGTTCCTGCCTCCACTACTTCACTTGCTAGGCTATTCCACTTGCTGACAACTCTATGACTGAAGAAATACTTCCTAACGTCCCTGTGACTCGTCTGAGTCTTCAGCTTCCAGTTGTGACCCCTTGTCCCTGTGTCCCCTCTCTGGAACATCCTATCTCTGTCCACCTTGTCTATTCCCCGCAGTATCTTGTATGTCGTTATCATGTCTCCCCTGTGTGTGTGACATACTCATTAACAATGCCAGGCATACTGATTACATAGGGTAAAGTTCACGAAAACATCAGCTGGGGCGTATTCTTGGACGAAGATACCTACACGAGTTTTCTGTATCCAAGGTGCCGAGCCCACATTTAGATTCGTTAAAATAAACGCTTTACCTATGCACGATTAATGTGAGAGTGAACAATTATATGGCTCATTTCCCCTTAATAACATTTACACCAACTGTGGTGTTGCTACGCTTCTGGCAAGACAGCAGTTGGCTAAGCGTAGGTGAATGTGTTTCTTTTTACTTTCGGGTCACGACGTCTCGGTAGGAGACTGCCGATGTGTTACAAAAAACATGCTAAATGAACCGTGATAATATAATAAATATCTTGGTACGACAACAAGCATTGTGACTGGACATTAACACAGGTAAACCACACGATCACATTAACTGTAAGATATAATTCCATGCACTTATTAAATGTAACAAAGACTTTGTTTATACACAGAGAACTCGCACACAGAGAAAAAAAAAATTATGGTTTGGGGTCCAACTTGGACTATTAACTGCGACAATGATTAGCTAAGGATTTAGATCAAGATCCCGCAAATATTGATTAATCAGATAAAAGATGTAGTAAACCCGGGATTCATGCCCGGGGGTGAGGCCATGGGTGTCGGGAAAACCCGGGGAGATCAGGGGTGAGGGGGGAGACAGCCCCAGAGGTCAGGGGGTGAGGGGGGACACCCCCCAGGGTCGGGGTGTGGGAAAGATGGGGAAAGGGGGAAGAGAGGGGGAATGGAAGAGGCGGTGGACCCATGAGACTCTTAAACCCCCCTGTCTTCCCGCCCATCAAACCCGTCCCCCCGTCCGTAGGAACCCTCGCCCTATATTTCTCGCCAAATGAAGTAATTGAAAAACTAGGGGTCAGAGAGACCCCTCAGGGAGCTCTGACCCCTACACCCAACATTTAAAAGCGGGAAAAAAACGTGAGTGGGGGAAGGGAAGACCTGAAGTAAGGGGAGAGGAAAAAAAAGAAGGGTGTTAAAGGGAAGAAGAGAGGCCTAATGGAGGGTTTTATCGTTGGGATTGATTTTGCAGGGGTCGTCATTTGCGGGGGGGGGCAGGGGGTAGTTCAGGGACTGGAATAGGGTGGGGAGAAGGGATAAATGAGTGGAAAATAGGAAAAAATTGAAAGAGAAGTGGGTGCAAATGGGGGAAATTTGTAATAGATCGAGATCATATTCGTTGTTTTCCCCTCCTCCCCTCTCTCTCTCTTCTCTCTCCTCTCTCTCTCTCCCCTCTCTCTCTCTCTCTCTCTCTTCTCTCTCCCTCCTCCCCTTCTAGTCTTTTTTTTACTATCGTCTTTTTCTAAATCACTTTCTTTTTTTTTTTGATATTTTCACTTCTTAAGTTTTGCCTTTTTTTTCCCTTTTTTAAAATTTTTTTGCTTTTTTCCTTTTCCTTCTCTTTTCTCTTTGTTTCCCTCCATTTTTTTTTTTTCATGCTTTGTTCATAATTTTTTCCCTGATATTCTTTTTTTTCCCTCCCTCATTTTCTTTATTTTTTTTTTTTCTTGCTTTTATTCAAATAATTTTTTTATTTTCCCTTCATCACTCACTCTTTTTTCTCCTCCTTCTGCTCCCCCTCCTTCTTCTCTTCCTTTTTTCTCCCCTTCCCCCTCCTCTCTTTAATTCCCATATCTCTCGCATCCAGACTCTTTTTATCTTTTATTTAAAATCCGTAGCTTGCCCCCCCTTTCTTTTGATTTTTTTTCCCTGAGGATTTAATAAGAGGAGAGAAGGGGGCTTAAGAAATATATGGGGGAAGAAGGAAGGAGCTTAAAAAATATGAAAAGGTGGGAAAAAGGGGTTTAAGAAATATTTATAATGGAAAAGTGGGCTTGGTGCGGTGGTTGACTGATTGGGTTAAATTTGGCTTTTTTGACTGTTTGGGCTGAAGGGCTGGTTGACTAACTGATGATTGGATGGCTTCTGGTGGCAGGGGTGGCTGGTAGTTGGCTGGCTTGGGCTAGTTGGTTGACTGACTGGTTTTAAAGCCTGGTGGCGGATTAAAATGATTGGTTGAAGGGGCTTGTTAACTAACTCATTAGTTGGATGGTGGTTGACTGACTGACTATTTGGGAGGGGGGCCTGATTAAACTGATCCCCTAGCTGAGGGCTCGTTGGTTCTTGGACCCTCCACAGAGGGAAATTGGGGCGCAAAACAAACTAGGCATTCGGGGGGATCTATAAAAAATTGACTGGCTAAAATGACTGACTGGTTGTGATTAAGGGTTTTGTTGACTGCTGTTGATACCATCTGAGGTAATATTTTTTCGCAGATCGATTAAAACATATCCTAGGATCGTATTGCGAATGGCAGATAAACCGGGTATGCTGGGATCGATTGCCATTCATTGCTCTTTGGGGATCGCAACAGGGTTGAACGGTGTCTCCTTTTCCCCAGTTCTTCCCATTTCACCGTAATGTTTGTTCTTTACGGCTGGAGGAATTAAGTTTGACCCGATGAGAGTTAACCCCCCTAAGCGTCAAGACCCCTTTGAGGGTCATGCTTAAGGGGTTTAAGATATGTATCTTTAATTTCCCGATGCAGGTTGTTTTTCACCAGCATCCTTACAATAGGAAGATTGTCTTTACCGACCCTTCACATAAAGGGGGAAATGTCTTATCGGATTCTTAGAAGAAGGGATGTCTTTTACCTTTCCCTTTCCTTCAAGGAGGATGTTTCTCACCGTTTCCCTTTGATGAAGGAGGCGTCTGAAAAACTTGAGTAAATACTGAACTACTGAGTGGAGGTCAGGAGCTATCACCCAGAAATATGTCTGTCTGTTGCAGGACATACCAGCCTTTGCATTGCTCTTTTTCATCGAAGTATCATGCAATAAACACACGCACACTCACACACACACGCACAACAACACCACACACCACACACAATCACACCACAACACACAACCCCCACACAGGGCCCGAGGGATTCGAAGCTCAACCCCCCCACACTCAGCTAGGTAATTACACCCACATGGTGGGCCTGTAACAAAGGGTCAGCTTTTTAAAAAGGGATTTTGAAGCCGTGAGTGTGGGGATGTTTTTAAATGTAAAAATTTAAAACGATTTGAATTTTTTATTTTCCCCGAATCTGGGCTCTGGAGACACCAGCAAAAATTCACCGCCTCGTAACGGCTCCTGTGGGGAAAGGGTCAGGTCACCCACCTGTCTCTTGTCCTGTTTAAGGATTCAGGTCACCCTCCTGTCTCTTGTCCTGTTGAAGGACTCAGGTCGCCCCCCCCCGTCTTTGTCTGGTGAAGGATGAGGTTTAAGAACATAAAACTAAGAAGAAGGAAAAAAGCAGAAGGCTACTGGCCCATGCGGGCAGGTCCAAATCTCCTACCGGCTTAAACCAAAGCACCCAACTAGTAGGTCAGGTCACATTGACTTTAAGGGGGGAAACGGCAAAACCCACCTGGTAGCACAAGCTATCAGGGCTAACTCACACCCCCCACATCACTCATGTATTTATCCAACCCATTTTTAAAGCTCACAAGTTTGGGGCCCCTATAAGGTACTTTGGGGTTGTTCCATCTCCCCAACTCTATTTCCAAACCCGTCTTTCCTATATCCCTTTTGAATTGTTTTTTGAACTTAAACCATTGCTGCAGTCCTTGTTAGGCTAGATTTTTCAGCACACTATTTACATCCCCTTTATTTATTCCTGTCTTCCATTTTTAACACCCCAAAACATATTCCCCTATTTTACGTCTTTCTAGAGAGTGCGATTCAGGGCCCTTTGTTATCCTCTGGGAAAGGGTTTTTGATAAAGGGAAAACAACTTTTTCACCTCCTTTGTACATTTTCCAGAGAAATTTTTTCCATTCTGTAATAGGTGACCAAAACGTGCGATAATCTAAATGAGGCCTAACCAAGGATGTTAGAGTTGAAGAACAACTGAGGACTCTATTATTTATGTTCTTGTATGAAGCCAAGGGGTTCTATTAGCTTTATTGCAAACTTATCCTGTTGTCTTTGGGTTTAGATTCTGCTAACCAGAACTCCTAAAAAATTTTCGCAATCCCTAATATTTAAGATCTACATTATTTGTTATATGTGGCATGGTTATTGTCCTGTCAAAATTTGAAATTTGCATTTTTCTATATTAAACTGCATTCGACTTCTCCGACCCCCGCTAGTCTATTCAAATCTTCCCGGAGTGCTCGAATGTTCCCCGTCAGAATGAATTCGCGGCCCCCATTTTGGTGTCATCGGCAAATTCGATGTCGTCTTTTTTGCCCTCATTATGCGTTTTGTAGATTTTGGGAAAAGCAGGGGGCCCAACATGACCCCTGTGGAAAAAACCGCTTTGTGACACTTCCCCCCTCTGATTTCCCCCATTTATGCAAACTTCTCTGCTATATGTCAACCATTTTCCTTTTCCAGGAAAAAAAATTTTTCCTTCCTTTCCTGTGCTTTAATTTTCCTCAATAGCTCTATGTGGGACCCTGTCAAAAACCTTTTTGAAGTCCATATCCAAATTTTTATTCATTTCAATTTTTACCCCCCAAATACCTTAGTGAAAAAGTTAAAAAATTGTAAGGGAGGGAAAGCCCCCCCTTTTTAAAACCTTTTTGAGATTGTTGATTAAATTTTTGCTTTTCAAGGGGTACGAACGCCCCGGCAAATTTTTGATTCCCTAAAATTTTTCCCCCTAGGAGGTTTGGCTTATTGGTCTTAAATTCGAAGCAAGGACCTGTCACCTGTTTTTAAAATAGGATCACTTTGCCATTTTCCACTTATTGGACCCTGCCATTTTTAGTGATATGTTGAAAAAAATTTTTGCCAAAGGGGTTTCTAAGCTCCTCTTTCATTCCCTTTTGAAAAACCCTTTCATACAGTTATCGGGCCTGGGGGATTGTTAGGTTTTAATTTTTCTATTTGTAAGGCCCTGTCACTTGGACCCTATAGTACACAGTTTATTATCGTCTGTTTAAAATTATCTTATGGAATATGTGGTTCCCCCTGTGTAAAAATGAGGGAAGATGTGTTAAAAATTCTACAATTTCCCTTTCACTGTCAGTGAGTGCCCCAGGAACTTTTGAGTGGGCCCTATCTTGTCCCTGATCTTACTTCTGTATACCTGAAAGAATCCTTTTGGGTTAGTTTTGATTCTCTTTCAAATTTAACCTCATAATCTCTTTTTGCTTTTCTAATTCCCTTTTTTATTTCTCTCTTTAACGAATATATCGTTTCTCAATTGCCCCTTCCCCTTTTGATTTGCCTTATATCCTCTCTTTTGATCAATAGAATTTTTTAAACTATTGTTTACCATTTGGATCATTTTTGTTTGATCTGATTTCCCCATTTGGAACATAATTTGATGAGCAGCTGAACTATGCCCTGGAAAAGTCATATCGGCAACCATCCAAACCCACCTGAACTTAGTCAGGTCATTCCCGTTTAGCCCACCTAAGTAATTTTTCAGTCCTTGAAATCAGCCAAGGAAAGCAGGGACGGAGACTTGATTGCCATTATTAGGGGAATTCCATGTTTATTTTTTAAAATGAGTGATTTTTTGATCACTTTCCCCCAAGCTCATCATTAACCTAAAAAAATTATTAATTGTGCCCCCCCAAATGGAAAGAAAAAAAAGTAAAGGAAAGGTTTTTTCCCCCTAGTTGGCTCTGTCACAAACTGCTCTGTTTTTTCCTTTGAAGGAACTAGGGTCATCCATGTCTCTTGTCCTTTTGAAGGATTTAGGTAACCCATCGGTCTCTTTTTCCTAAAGAAGGACTCAGGCCACCCACCGCCTTTTGTTTATCCGTTGCCCTTGGAAAAATTGTTCATGTTTCTTATCAAAGTCCTTAAAAACGCCCAGTAAACAGTAAAGCCCCCTCCCCCCCCCCACCAAGACCCCTTTCCAAACATTTGGGTACTTCTCGGGACTCAAGAATGCGGGTAATAATACCTGAAAAAAAAAAAAAAAAGTTGTTCGAGACTCGTAAGAGTGTTTACGCGGCGGAATTTTTAAACGGGTCTCACCCCCACAAAAAAGAAAGAATGGGAAAAAAGATAAAAAATTGCTTTTTTAAAAAAGGTCCATATTGGGTCTAGCTGCTCGGGTGTCATCTTAGACATCGGTTTTTAAAGATCATTCTAAAATTTTATTAAGGGGGTTGTGCAGTTTTTTCTTTTATTTTTTGGGGCAGTTATTTTTTCGGCACTTTTTTCCCTGGTAAACAAAATTTAAAATTAATCTAACCAAATCTTACCATTCTGAAAAAAACCCAAACCCTAAAAAGGGACAGTAATTTTAGATTGGGGTTTGACTAGGTTTCATTACTTTGGGTTTTTGGGTTTTGGGTTTAAAGTTTTAGGAAAGGTTGGGGGGTTTAAAAAGTTGAGTTTTTTTAACCTTTAGGTTTTTATTTTTGGTTAAGGTTGGGTTTGGGTTAACTATGTTAGGTTTTTGTTATTAAAAAAAAATTTTTAATTTTATCTCGCCCAAAATAAAATTTTGTCGCCTTTGTTTGAGAAATACATCAGGTCAACCCTGACAAAGGCAAGCATCCACGGGATTTTCCCCTCATCTGCCCCTAAACAAAAAACCCCAACCCCGAGTATTAACAGTTCACATGGCTAAACCCAAGAAAATTCATTTTTTTACCAAAAAGATAGGGATAGCCTTTTGGGGTTGTTTTTTATTTTTTATACGTACAAAAATTAGGAGATTTTCTATACTCGAACCCCGGGAAAATTAGCTTAAATTTTAAGGGATTATAGGTAAGCCCCAAATTTCCCTTTTTTTCTTTTTTCAAAGGCGTTCCTTTAAAGGGGGAACTGGGTGTCTGGAAAAAAAACCCAAAAAAATTTCTTTTTTCATCTTATTTTTTTTTTTTCCTGTAGAGAAAAAGGGGGGAAGAGGAAGCCAGGCAAGATTCATTACCCTAAAACATGAAGGGAGGGGGGGGGGACGGGGGGGGGTTTCCGGGGTTTAATTTAAAAAAAGGCAATCAGGGGGAAATTTAAAGGGAGGGCGTAAAACCAGGGGGACCCGAAATTTGGGCTTAATAAAATGCGGCCATCCCCTTTTTAAAGGAAAGGGCAGAAAAAATGAGGGGGGGGGGGCGAAATTGTTTTCTTACCCTATCCCCCCTAAACCCACCCCCCCTTTTTTTTTCTTTCCCTTTTCTCTTCCCTGCGTCTTTCCTTCTGGACCTTCTTAAAAACGGGTTTATTGTGGGTTAGTTTTTGCCCTTACTTTACCCGTTAAACCCTGCTTTTTTTTCTTGCCAAGTTGAGAGGTGGGGGGAACGAGGGGTTTGGAGGGGAACGAGAGGTGGAGGGGAAAAAGGAGAGGTGGGGGGGAAGAGAGGGGGAAATGGGAACGGAGGGGGAAGGGGAAAACGGAGGGGGGAAGGGAAACGAGAGGTGGGGGGAAACAAAGAGGGGGAAAGGGGAAACGGGGAGGGGAAAAGGGAACGAGAGGGGGGGGGAACGAGAGGTGGAGGGAACGAGAGGTGGGGGGAAACAAAGAGGTGGGGGGAAACCCGAGAGGGGGAAAAGGGAAACCCGAAAAAGTGGGGGAAAAGGAGGTGGGGGCGAACGGAGGGGGGGGGGGAAACGAGAGGGGGAAAGGGAACGAGGGTTGAAAGGAAACGGGGGAGGGGGGGGGAACGAGAAGTGGGGGAAAGAGAGGGGGGAGGGTACGAAAAGAGGGCACGGGGTGGAGGGTACGAAAATTTAAAGGGGTTTACGAGAGGTGGGGGGGGAAAACGAGGGTGGGGGGAAACCCGGACGGGTTTAAAGGGAACGGAGGGGGGGGGAAAAGAAAAGGACAGGGGGGGGAGGGAAAAAAACAGGGGTGGAAGGAAGGGAGAGGGGGAAAGGGAAACCGGGGGGTGGGGGGGAAAACGACAGGTAAAAAGGAAAAGGAGGTGAAAGGAAGGGCCCGGTGGAAAAGAAGGGACGGGGTAAAAGGGAAAGGGAGAGGGGGAGGGAAAGAGAGGTGGGGGAAGCACGGTTCACTCCCCCTCACTCTACACTATCCATACTATCCCACTAAATTCCACTGGCAACCCAACCCAGAGTACCCCCCTCATCGAGTCTTTCCCTCTCCCTTCCTATCATAGGGGAAACCGATGGTTTAAAATTTAGGTTTTGAAAAATTGTGTTTCCCTTCCCCCTCAGTAAATTCCTCCCCTTCTCCTAATTTTCTCCCTTACCCATGCATTTTTCCCCTTTAACTTCCCCTAACCCTAATTTTCCCCTTCTTTTCCTCTCCTCTTTTTCTCTCTTCTCTCTCTCTCTCTCTCTCTTCTCTCTCTCTCTCTTCTTTTTCTTTTCTCTCTTTTCTTTTCTTTTCTCTCTCCCCCTCTCTCTCTCTCTTCTCCTCTCTCTCTCTTCTCTCCCCTCTCTCTCTTTTTCTTTTTCTCTCTTCTTTCTCCTCTCTCTCCTCTCTCTCTCTCTCTCTCTTTCCCCTTTTCTCTTCCCTCTCTCTCCAAAATATAAGGGTTTCTACGGGATTAAAAAAAGAAAAAGTCCCAACAATGATTTAACAAGGCCTAAGCTCCTATCTTATTTCCATTTAAAATTTTCAGCCCCGGGCCCACTGGCAGTCGTTTTAAATTTAGTAAGAAATTTTTTATAGATGTAGACTTAATTTTAAAATTTTAAAAGTAACATTAAAAATGGATTTTCAGGATAAAGGGGGCCCCTCAACGAGGCTGAGTTTTCACGCTTTTAGGGGTCGCCTGATATTTTTAAATGATGGGGGTGTTGTTTGGGGGTTGGTTGGTTCCTGCTAGACCCAAGCGGGGAGGGTTTTCGTTTGCCAGGCGGGGGAAGGGGTTTTTCGCTTGCCAGGCGGGGAAAATGGTCTTCGTAGCCAGGCGGGGGATGGTCTTCGCTACCCAGGCGGGGGATGGTCTTCGCTACCCGGGCGGAGGGATGGTCTTCGCTAGCCAGGCGGGGGAGGGCCCTTCCCCCTAGCCAGGGGGAGGGATGGTCTTCGCTAGCCGGGGGCCAAAGGGTTTGGTCCCGTTTGCCAGGCAAAGGGAAAAGGTTTCTTGGGAGCCAGGCGGGGTTGGTTTTTCGTAGCCAGGGAGGGTGATTTCGTTTAACCCAGGCGGGGAAGGGTTTTCGTTTAAAAAAGGCGGGGGGAGGGTTTCTTCGTTCCCCAGGCGGGGGGAAGGGGTCTTCGTAGCCAGGGCGCGGGGGGTGGCCCTTCCCCCCCTTGGCCAGGCGAGGGATAGTCATCGTTTACCCAAAGGCGGGGGGATGGTTTCGCTGGGCCAGAGGGGATGGTTTTTTTGTAGCCAGGGGAGGATGGTCTTTGCTAGCCAGACGAGGGATGGTTTCGAAAGCCAGACGAGGGTGGTCTTCGCTAGCCAGGCGAGGGAAGGGTTTTCTTCGTTTGCCAGGGGGAGGGATGGTCTTGCAGCCAGGCGAGGGATGGTTTCGCTAGCCGGGACGAGGTATGGTTTTTCGTAGCCAGGCGAGGGATGGTTTCGCTACCCAGGCGAGGGACGGTCTTGCTAGCCCGGCGGGGGATGGTCTTCGCTAGCCGGGCCCGGGGATGGTTTCGCTACCTTTTTTGAGGGATGGTCTTCGCTAACCGGGAGGGATGGTTTTTCGCTAGCCAGGCGAGGGTTGGTCTTGCTAGCCAGACGAGGGATGGTCTTCTTTTTGCCGGGCGGGGAAAAGGGTCTTCGCAGCCAGGGGGAGGGATGGTCTTCGCTAGCCAGGCGAGGGATGGTCTTCGCTAGCCAGGCGAGGGATGGTCTTCGCTAGCCAGGCGAGGGATGGTCTTCGCTAGCCAGGCGAGGGATGGTCTTCGCTAGCCAGGCGAGGGATGGTCTTCGCTAGCCAGGCGAGGGATGGGTCTTCTTACCCGGACGAGGGGGGGGTCTTCGCTCCCAGTTGGGGGTTGGGTCTTTGCTAGCCAGGGAGGGATGGTCTTCGCTACCCCGGGCGGGGGATGGTTTTCCCCTAGCCGGGCGAGGGTTGGTTTTTCGCTACCCGGGGCGAGGGATGGTTTTTTCCGGCTAGCCAGGGGGGGGGGAGGGTTTCTTCGCTAGCCAGGCGAAAAGGGTTTCTTCGCTAGCGGGCGAGGGATGGTCTTCGCTGCCAGGCGAGGGATGGTTTTCGCTGGGCCAGGCGGGGATGGTTTTTGCTAGCCCGGCGGGGGGAGGGTCTTTGTTAGCCAGGGGAGGGATGGTTTTTCGCTAGCCAGGCGGGGGAGGGTCTTTGCTAGCCGGGGCGAGGGATGATCTTCCCCTAGCCAGGCAAAGGGATGATCTTCACTAGCCAGGCGAGGGATGGGTCTTCGTAGCCAGGCGAGGGATGGTTTTCGTTTGGGCCAGGCGAGGGTTGGTTTTTCGCTACCCAGGCGGGGGATGGTCTTTGCTAGCCAGGCGGGGGAAAGGTCTTGCTAGCCAGGCGAGGGAAGGGGTCTTTGCTGGGCCCAGGCGGGGGAGGGCCCTTTGTTAGCCAGGGCGAGAGATGATCTTCGCTACCCAAAGGCGAGGGATGGTCTTTGCTAGCCGGGCGGGGGTTTGGTCTTCGTAGCCAGGCGAGGGTTGATCTTCGTAGTCAGGGGGAGGGATGTTTTTCGCAAAGGCCAGGCGAGGGATGATCTTTGCTAGCAGGCGAGGGAATTGATCTTCGTTAGCCAGGCAAAGGGATGGTCTTCGCTAGCCGCGGGGATGATCTTCGCTTCCCAAGGCGGGGGTGTTTTCGTACCCGGGCGGGGGTTTGATCTTTGCTAGCCAGGCAAAGGGATGGTCTTCACACCAGGCAAAGGGTGGTCTTCGCTGGGCCCAGGGGGAGGGAGGGTTTCCTTCGCTAACCAGGCGAGGGATGATTTTCGCTACCCAGGGGGAGGGATGGTCTTCGCTAGCCAGGCGGGGATGGTCTCGCTACCCAGGCGGGGATGGTTTTCGCAAGCCGGGCCCGAGGGATGGTTTTCGCTAGCCAGGCGGGGGGAATGGTCTTCGCTACCCAGGCGAGGGATGGTCTTCCCCTAGCCAGCGGGGATGATCTTTGCTACCCAGGAAAAGGGGGGTTTCTTGGGCTAGCCAGGCGGGGGATGATTTTTTCGTGGGCCAAAGGCCCGAGGGATGATCTTGCTACCCGGGGCGAGGGATGATTTTTTCGCTAGCCAGGCGGGGATGATCTTTGCTCCCAGGCAAGGGATGGTCTTCGCTAGCCAGGCGGGGATGATCTTTGCTAGCCAGGAAAGGGGGGTTTTCTTCGCTAGCCAGGCGAGGGGAGGGTTTTTCGTACCCAGGCGAGGGAGGGTTTCTTCGCTGGGCCAGGCGAGGGGGGGTTTTTGGTCTTCGTTTAGCCGGCGGGGGGATGGTCTTCGCTAGCCAGGCGAGGGTGATTTTTCGTAGCCAGGCGGGGGAGGTTTTTCGATAGCCAGGCGGGGGTTGGTCTTCGCAAAGCCAGGGAGGGATGATTTTTCGTACCCAGGCGGGGAGGGGTCTTCGCTAGCCAGGCGAGGATGATCTTGCTAGCCGGGGCGAGGGAAATGGTCTTTCGTAGCCAGGCGAGGGATGGTTTTTCGTAGCCGGGGCGGGGAAGGTCTTGGGCTAGCTAGGCGAGGGTTTTGGGTCTTCGCTAGCCAGGCGAGGGTTGATCTTCGTTTCCCGGCGGGGGAAAGGTCTTCGCTAGCCAGGCGAGGGGTGGTCTTCGCTACCCAGGCAAAGGGAATGGTCTTCGCTAGCCGGGACGGGGATGGTTTCGCTAGCAGGCGAGGGGAAAAGGTAAATTGGGTTTGGGAAAAGGCGAGGGTGGCCCTTTCCCGCTAGCAGGCGGGGAGGTCTTCGCTACCCAGGCGAGGGATGGTCTTCGCTAGCCAGGCGGGGGATGGTCTTCCCCTAGCCAGGCGGGGGGATGGCCCTTTGGGCTTGCCAGGCGAGGGATGGTCTTGGGCCTAGCCAGGCGAGGGGTGGTCTTCTCTAGCCAGGGAGGATGGTCTTCGCTAGCAGGCGGGGGGATGGTCTTCGCTAAAAAAGGCGGGGGTTTGGTTTCGCTAGCCAGGCGGGGATGGTCTTCGCTGCCGGGCGGGGGGATGGTCTTCGCTAGCCAGGCGAGGATGTCTTCGCTACCCAGGCGGGGGGTTGATCTTCGTTAGCCAGGCGAGGGATGGTCTTCGCTAGCCGGGGCGAGGGAGATTTTCCCCGCTTCCAGGCGGGGGAATGGTTTTTCGCTAGCCAGGGCGGGGGGAAGGGTCTTCGTAGCCAGGCGGGGGGATGGTCTTCGCAAAG
The DNA here is from genome assembly GCF_026875155.1 of Cherax quadricarinatus. NCBI lineage: Eukaryota > Metazoa > Arthropoda > Malacostraca > Decapoda > Parastacidae > Cherax > Cherax quadricarinatus. The sequence continues at coordinate 38,845,228 of NC_069411.1, read as the reverse complement.
CCGGGCCCGAGGGATGGTCTTCGCTACCCTTTTCGAGGGATGGTTTTTTCGCTAGCCGGGGGCGGGGAATGGTCTTCGTCCCAGGCGAGGGATGGTTTCCCCCTCCCAGGCGGGGGATGGTTTTCGCTACCCAGGCGGGGGGATGGTCTTCTCTAGGCCAGGCAAAGGGGGGGGTTTCTTGGGAGCCAGGCGAGGGTTAGTTGGGGTGCTGTTGGTTTTACTATTCTTCAACAATTTTTTCCTTTTTTTTTAATTTTTTTTTTTGGGAGGCACGGATCCCGGGCGTCGGTTTAAAAAAATTTTGTCCCAAAAAAAAAGCCTTAGAAAACTTCCCTTAACCTTTTTTATAAAAAATTTAAAATTGGAATTTACCCTAACCCAACCAAAACCCCAGTTTTTTCCAGTAATAAAAAAAAACAATGAAATCTTTTTTTTTCTTTAAAGGTTCAAAATTATTTTTTGAGAAATTTTTGGGATACACAAATTTTCACTTGCCTTTTTCGGAAAGAAGGGGCCGCTGTATTAAGAAAAAAATTGAAAAGTTTTACCTATTAGGCACGACTTATATAAAATATATATATAATTATATATATATATTATATATATATATATATTTTTATATATATATATATTATATATTTTAATTAAAATTTTATATATACTATATATATATATATATATATTTTATATATTTTAAATATTTTATTTATATTTATATAAAAAAAAATTTTTTTTGTTTTTTGGAAAAAAACCCTTTATGTATATATTTTGAAAAAAATTTTATAATCTTACAGAAATTTTTGTTTTCTCTTACTTTTTTCCTATTTTTTCCCTACCCCACTATTGCCCTTTCCCCTTTTCTATTTCCCCCCTATCCCCCCTTTTCTTGCTTCCCCTTCCTCCCTTTACCCCCTTTCCCCTCACCCCCATCCTTTTCTCTCCCTCCCTGCCTCCCCCCCCCCCCCCCTCCTCTCCCTCCCTGCCCCCCCCCTTCCTCCTCCCCAGGGCCCCCCCCTTTTCCTCCTCTCTCTCCCTGCCTCCCCCCTTCCTCTCTCTCCCCCTGCCTCCCCCCTTCCTCCTCCATCCCTTTCCCCCTTCCCCCTCCCCTGCCCCCTTCTCCAGGTGTCCAGGTGACCTTATGAACCCTGTAGGGAGGTGAGACCCCAACGCCCCCCGGGATATAACGTCTTTCCCAGGGCATCATGTGTGGTTGAGTGACGGGGTTTTCCCGGGTTGCGGAGATCATCTGCCCACAGTAATAAACCTCTTCCTGATTCCATCTCTCCCTGCTTCTATTTCTCCCTGTTTCTATACCTCCCTGCTACTATCACCCCTTGCTTATATTCCCCCCTCATTATAGTCATGGTACACAGTACCGAAAAGTAAATGAGTCAAACGTATGTGCAAACGTCTATGTTGAATAGACGTTTCGTCTGCTCAGCAGGATTTGTCAGTCGAAATACAGAGGAGACTGCAGAAGTCGTGCATATGAAGATACGAGGTGATCAGTCCCTCAGCCTGGAAGATAAGTAGATTTAAGGTCAGTTACTGAGCGTTGATATGTGTTCAACTGTGTTGCTTCTTAGTTATGAAGCAGCGCACACGTCAAGACTGAGGGACTGACCACCCCATGTCTACATCCCCTGAATATCGACTGAAGAAGCCTACTGAGCAGGCGGAACGTCTCGCCAATAAATGTCCCACTCATTCACAATCCTACTTGTTTCTACCTCTCCATTCTTCCATATCTCCCTGTTGTTTTCTTTTTCTGTTTTTATGTCTTCCAATTTCTATTCCTCTCTGTTTATAACTTTCCCTACTACAGTCGATTCCAGCTTCTGTCATTCCATATTTCTATCATTTCATATATCTATCATTCCATATTTTCATCTGCTATCACCCCATATTCACAAATACACACACACACACACACACACACACACACACACACACACACACACACACACACACACACACACACACACACACACACACACACACACACACCACACACACACACACACACACCACAACCACACACACACACACAACACACCACACACAACACACACACACAACACACACATGGCTGCTTGAATTTAACCCTATCAAATGCAAAGTCATGAAGATTGGGGAAGGGCAAAGAAGACCGCAGACACAATATAGTTTAGATGGCCAAAGACTGCAAACCTCACTCAAGGAAAAAGATCTGGGGTGAGTATAACACCGAGCATATCTCCTGAGGCGCACATCAATCAGATAACTACTGCAGCATACGGGCGCCTGGCAAACCTACGGATAGCGTTCCGATACCTCAGTAAGGACTCGTTTAAGACTCTGTATACCATTTACGTCAGGCCCATACTGGAGTATGCAGCACCAGTTTGGAATCCACACCTAGTCAAGCACGTCAAGAAATTAGAGAAAGTGCAAAGGTTTACAACAAGACTAGTCCCAGAGCTACGGGGATTGTCCTACGAAGAAAGGTTGAGGGAAATCGGCCTGACGACACTGGAGGACAGGAGGGTCAGGGGAGACATGATAACGACATATAAAATACTGCGCGGAATAGACAAGGTGGACAAAGACGGGATGTTCCAGAGAAGGGACACAGACACAAGAGGTCACAATTGGAAGTTGAAGACTCAGATGAATCAAAAAGATGTTAGGAAGTATTTCTTCAGTCATAGAGTAGTCAGGCCGTGGAATAGCCTAGAAAGTGACGTAGTGGAGGCGGGAACCATACATAGTTTTAAGGCGAGGTATGATAGAGCTCATGGGGAAGGGAGAGAGAGGACCTAGTAGCAATCAGCGAAGAGGCGGGGCCAGGAGCTGTGAATCGACCCCTGCAACCACAAATAGGTGAGTACAAATAGGTGAGTACACACACACACACACACACACACACACACAGACTGCAGGAAGGACTTTGACACAGTTCCCCACAAGAGATTAGTGCAGAAGCTGGAGGATCAGGCGCATGTAAAAGGGAGGGCACTGCAATGGATAAGGGAATACCTGACAGGGAGGCAGCAACGAGCCATGGTACGTGAAGAGGTATCACAGTGGGCGCCTGTTACGAGCGGGGTCCCACAGGGGTCAGTTCTAGGACCAGTGCTATTTTTGATATATGTGAACGACGTGATGGAAGGAATAGACTCTGAAGTGTCCCTGTTCGCAGATGACGTGAAGTTGATGAGAAGAATTAAATCGGACGAGGATGAGGCAGGACTGCAAAGAGATCTGGACAGGCCGGACATGTGGTCCAGTAACTGGCTTCTCGAATTCAATCCAGCCAAATGCAAAGTCATGAAGATTGGGGAGGGGCAAAGAAGACCGCAGACAGAGTATAGGCTAGGTGGACAAAGACTGCAGACCTCACTCAGGGAGAAAGACCTTGGGGTGACCATAACACCGAGCACATCACCGGAGGCACACATCAACCAAATAACTGCTGCAGCATACGGGCGCCTGGCAAACCTGAGAATAGCGTTCAGATACCTTAATAAGGAATCGTTCAAGACACTGTACACTGTGTATGTTAGGCCCATACTGGAGTATGCAGCACCAGTCTGTAACCCACACCTGGTCAAGCACGTCAAGAAGTTAGAGAAAGTACAAAGGTTTGCAACAAGGCTAGTTCCAGAGCTCAAGGGAATGTCGTACGAGGAAAGGTTAAGGGAAATCGGACGGACGACACTGTAGGACAGAAGGGTCAGGGGAGACATGATAACGACATACAAGATACTGCGGGGAACAGACAAGGTGGACAGAGATAGGATGTTCCAGAGAGGGGACACAGGGACAAGGGGTCACAACTGGAAGCTGAAGACTCAGACGAGTCACAGGGACGTTAGGAAGTATTTCTTGAGTCATAGAGTTGTCAGCAAGTGGAATAGCCTAGCAAGTGAAGTAGTGGAGGCAGGAACCATACATAGTTTTAAGAAGAGGTATGACAAAGCTCAGGAAGTAGAGAGAGAGAGGACCCAGTAGCGATCAGTGAAGAGGCGGGGCCAGGAGCTGAGTCTCGACCCCTGCAACCACAATTAGGTGAGTACACACACACACACACACAACACACACACACACACACACACACAGGTGGTACTAGAAAACTTCATGTACCAACACGTAAGGGACACTACCAGAGAGAGAGGAGAGGATGAACCAGCAAGACTGGACCTAGTATTCACCTTGAGTAGTGCAGATATTGAGGACATCACATATGAAAGACCCCTTGGGTCCAGCGATCATGTGGTTTTAAGCTTCGAGTACACAGTAAAGCTACAAGTGGAGGGAGAAGCAGGAAGGCCAGGGCGAATGAAGCCAAACTACAAGAAAGGGGACTACATGGGAATAAGGAACTTCCTGAACGTGGTTCAGTGGGACAGAGAACTGGCAGGGAAGCCAGTTAATGAGATGATGGAATATGTAACAACAATATGCAAGGAGGATGAGGAGAGGTTTGTACCCAAGGGTAACAGGAATAATGAAAAAGCCAGGACGAGCCCATGGTTCACCCAGAGGTGCAGGGAGGCAAAAACCAAGTGTGCTAGGGAATGGAAGAAATATAGAAGGCAAAGGACCCAGGAGAATAAGGAGAGCAGTCGTAGAGCCAGAAATGAATATACACAGATAAGAAGGGAGGCCCAAAGACAATATGAAAACGACATAGTAGCGAAAGCCAAATCTGACCCGAAGCTGTTATACAGCCACATCAGAAGGAAAACAACAGTCAAGGATCAGGTAATCAGGCTAAGAAAGGAAGGAGGAGAGACAACAAGAAATGACCGTGAAGTATGTGAGGAACTCAACAAGAGATTCAAAGAAGTGTTCACAGAGGAGACAGAAGGGGCTCCAGAAAGACGGAGAGGTGGGGTACACAGTACACACAACTGAGGAAGAAGTGAAAAGGCTTCTTAGTGAGTTAGATACCTCAAAGGCAATGGGGCCGGATAACATCTCTCCATGGGTATTGAGAGAGGGAGCAGAGCCGTTATGTGTACCCCTAACAACAATATTCAATGCATCTATCGAAACAGGGAGATTGCCTGAGGCATGGAAGACAGCAAATGTAGTCCCAATCTTTAAAAAAGGAGACAGACATGAAGCACTAAACTACAGACCAGTGTCACTGACATGTATAGTATGCAAAGTCATGGAGAAGATTATCAGGAGAAGAGTGGTGGAACACCTAGAAAGGAATGATCTCTTCAACAGCAGCCAACCTGGTTTCAGGGACGAGAAATCCTGTGTCACAAACCTACTGGAGTTCTATGACATGGTGACAGCAGTGAGACAAGAGAGAGAGGGGTGGGTGGATTGCATTTTCTTGGACTGCAAGAAGGCGTTTGACACAGTTCCACACAAGAGATTAGTGCAAAAACTGGAGGACCAAGCAGGGACAACAGGGAAGGCACTACAATGGATCAGGGAATACTTGTCAGGAAGACAGCAGCGAGTCATGGTACGTGGCGGGGTGTCAGAGTGGGCACCTGTGACCAGCGGGGTCCCACAGGGGTCAGTCCTAGGACCAGTGCTGTTTCTGGTATTTGTGAACGACGATACGGAAGGAATAGACTCCGAAGTGTCCCTGTTTGCAGATGACGTGAAGTTGATGAGAAGAATGCATTCGATCAAAGACCAGGCAGAATTACAAAGGGATCTGGACAGGCTGCAGACCTGGTCCAGCAATTGGCTCCTGAAGTTCAACCCCACCAAGAGCAAAGTCATGAAGACTGGGGAAGGGCAAAGAAGACCGCAAACGGAATACAGTCTAGGGGGCTAGAGACTACAAACCTAACTCAAGGAAAAAGATCTTGGGGTGAGTATAACACCAGGCACATGTGAAGCGCACATCAACCAAATAACTTCTGCAGCATATGGGCGCCTAGCAAACCTCAGAACAGCGTTCCGACATCTTAATAAGGAATCGTTCAGGACCCTATACACTTTGTACGTTAGGCCCATATTGGAGTATGCGGCACCAGTCTGGAACCCACACCTAGCCAAGCACGTTTTTTTTATGGGTAGAGGATAATCTAACCTAACCTAACCTAACCTAAGCTAGCCTAGTCTAGCCTAACCTAACCTAAACTAAGCTGGCCTAGTCTAGCCTAACCTAACTTAACCTAACCTAACCTAGCCCAAACTGACCTATCCTAACCTGTTATAATACTCCAGCTCATTTACAGGCTAACCTTTGATATATCTTTGAAGAGTTTCGAGAGTTTCACTACTCTCGGAGCCCGGCCATGTCCCAGGCTCGTCTGGTACTTGCCTGATCAACCAGGCAGTTGCTGCTGGAGGCCCGCTACCCTACATATCTATCACAGCCTCTCTAATTTGGCACCTGGTGAATATACTTGTCCAGTTTCCTCTTGAAAACATTTACACTTGTTCCAGCCGTGTTTCTGATATCTTCTTGTAAGATGTTGAATAGTCTGGGACCCCGGATGTTGATACAA
>NC_069411.1:38831261-38833761 GCF_026875155.1 Cherax quadricarinatus | reverse complement strand
CACAGTTAATTCATCGTTGAATAGTAATGAATGATACTGAATATGATGTATAACACTGAACAGTGATGTATAACACTGAACAGTGATGTATAACACTGAACAGTGATGCATAACACTGAACAGTGATGCATAACACTGAACAGTAATGTATAACACTGAACAGTGATGTATAACACTGAACAGTGATGTATAACACTGAACAGTGATGTATAACACTGAACAGTGATGTATAACACTGAACAGTAATGTATAACACTGAACAGTGATGTATAACACTGAACAGTAATGTATAACACTGAACAGTGATGTATAACACTGAACAGTGATGTATAACACTGAACAGTAATGTTTAACACTGATTAGTTTTTAATAACACAATAATTAATTTTATAGTAGTCAGGTGCTGCGTGATAAAGAATTTTACTATAATATATATAATATAATATATTATATATATATAATATATAATTATATATTATAATCATACTCGAATGAAATCTACGAACATTCCAAATATTTTCAAACGTGATGTATATCCGCTTTTAGTTCGAGCCTTAATCCCCCTGCCTCCCCTATGCCTCCATAACCCCAATGTCCTCCATGCACCCCTCACATCATTACCCTATTTTCAAGGCCTACCCCTTTATCATCCATATCACCACCCCCTCAATTATCCTGTCGCACCTACACTATCACATTATTTTGGGTGTTTAAATGAACATAAAAAAAAGAAAAAAGATACCAACATTTTTTCCCTCCCACTGAAGGTGATATGATTAATTATGCATACTATGTATACCACGAATGTTTAACACTGAACAGTAAATGTACAGTAAACTGCAACGAATGTATGCAGTTCTTGTTACCTGCAGTATTTTACTGAATGTAAACACTAACAGTGATGTATAACACGAACAGTGATGTATTAACACTGAACATGATGTATAACACTAGAAAGTAGATGTAAACACTGACAGTGATGTATAAACTGAACATGAGTATAACACTGAACAGAGATGTATAAACTGAACAGTGATGTATAACATGATAGTGTGTATAACAGTGAATAACATGATGTATAACATGAACAGTGATGTATAACACTGAACAGGATGTTCTAAACACTGAACAGTAATGTTTAACACTGATTATTTTTAATACACATAATTAATTTTATAGTAGTCAGTGCTGCGTGATAAAGAATTTATATATATATATAATATATATATATATAATATATATTATATAAATATAATATATATATATAAATACGAATGAATCTACGAATTCCAATATTTTACAAACGTTTGCTTAATCACGCTTTTAAGTTTGGAGCCTTAATCCCCTGCCTCCCCTATGCCTCCAAACCCAAATGGCCTCCATGCAGTACTCCTCATTCACCTATTTTCAAGGCCTCCCCTTCTCAGCCACTATCCCCCCCCCTCAATTCTCCTGTCGCACCTACACTCTCCACATTTTTTTGGGTCGTTTAATGAACATAAAAAAAAGAAAAAAAATACCACATTTTTTTCCCTCCCCTGAAGGTGATATAGATTAATTATGCATACCTATGTACGCACGAATGTTTATACAGAAATAAATCTACAGTAAACTGCAACGAATGCTAGTGGCGTTCTTTGTTGCCTAGCAGTATTTTACTGAATGTAAACTACGTTACTTGTATACCTACAGAAAATAAATAATTCATTTATATTTGTGTAAAACATTAAAAGAAAAAGTAAACCTAGTGTGTAGAACGAAAACGTTCGGGAAAGAAATAGAAATAGCAGTACTGGTAATAAAGATGTTTACAAGGCAGTAATAAAATGTATACAATGTAATGTGGAAATCTTAGTACTAGAAATCTTTGCAGTAGAAATTAAAAACCGTCGTAGGACAATTATGTGTATTCTTTGCTTATTATTATAGGGTAGATCATTCTTACGTATGATCAAGCTTGTAAGAACACGCAGATTATAGATAAATTTGATAAATTAAACGAAGGATTACCAGAAAAAGTGAAGACCCTCTTATTAAGAGATAAACGAAAATAAAAAGAGGGAGGAATTTTTATACCAGTGTGAATTATGAAGATAAAAGTAGGAGTGAAGGTGAGGTTTACTGAAGGTTAAGGTGGGAGTGAAAGTGAGGTTTACTCAAGGTTAAGGTGGGAGTGAAAGTGAGGTTTACTCAAGGTTAAGGTGGGAGTGAAGGTGAGGTTTACTCAAGGTTAAGGTGGGAGTGAAGGTGAGGTTTACTCTAGGTTAAGGTGGTGAGTGAAGGTTTTAGGTTAGCTTTAAGGTTAAGGTGGGAGTGAAGGTGAGGTTTACTCAAGGTTAAAGTGGGAGTGAAAGTGAGGCTTATTCAAGGTTAAGGTGGGAGTGAAGGTGAGGTTTACTCAAGGTTAAGGTGGGAGTGAAGGTGAGGTTTACTCTAGGTTAAGGTTGGAGTGAAGGTGAGGCTTACTCAAGGTTAAGGTGGGAGTGAAGGTGAGGTTTAC
>NC_069411.1:38818761-38826261 GCF_026875155.1 Cherax quadricarinatus | reverse complement strand
TCTGCAAGCATTCTTGTGCTCCATTTGCCCTGGTACCATTTTTCCATGGTTGAAACATCTTGGTGAAACCTTTCACCATGTTCGTCATTAACTGCCCCACAGTTCACTGGAAAAAAAAAATCTAAATGTGAGTCCAAACAGTGGATTTTAAGTGACATGTTACATCCCATTTTCTTGTAAGCCTTGATGAGGATTTCTACCAATTCTTCATAGTTGTCTTCCCTTCTGTTTCCGAGAAATCCATTGGCCACTAACTTGAATACTTCCCAAGCAGCTTTCTCCTCCCCAGGTCTTATTCAAAGTCACCATCTTCAAGAAGCTCTCGAATCTGAGTACCATTGAAGATTCCCTCTCTTATCTTAGCGTCGCTCAGTGAGGGAAATTTTAATGTTAAATACTTGAATCCCTGACAGGATTTGTCCATAGCTTTTATAAAGTTTTTCACGAGCCTCAGTTTTATGTGTAGTGGTGGCAGGAAATTTTTGTTTGGTTCAATGAGAGGTGGATGTTGAACATTTTTCATCCCAGGCTCCAATGACTGACGAGGTGGCCAGTCTCCTGATGTAGTGGGAACCTCTTACACAGCTGTCCCATTCACATAGAAAGCAGTATTGGTGTATCCGCCCTGCAAACCCATCACATGAGCAACAACCTTGAAATCACTCCAGAGGTGCCATTGATGGTCATCATATTTCAAGCATTGCAACATATGCTTTATATTCTCATAAGTTTCTTTCATATGTGGTGCATAGCCCGCAGGAACTGATGGTTTACTATTGTCGTTATGCAGCGAGGCACCTTTCAGGCTCGTGTTTGGCTAAGAAAATCACCTACCTTTCACCTCAAAATATAAACTTGCACATCACAACCACCTTCTATGACCGCTGGAACAATAATGAAGGTGAGTGAGACTGTGAGTGTGGTAAGAAACACACTTCCACAAGCCTGTTGGAACCTGATGTGACACGTAGGTGAATACTGAAAAGTACAGCTTTTAAACAATTTTAACCATGATATTCATTATCAGTGACCCAAAATTAGTTGGAAATTGCTACTCTGGTCTCGGAAGTATTTTGGTTGTTGACCAGTGTTGTTAGTTAATTTTTTTCAAAGACGAACTAATATTTTTCGGTATTCAATAATTTCTGCAGAATTTGACATATATGGAATTAATAAACTGTTTACTCAATCGACTAAGAGAAAAAGTTTCATTATAAGTTGAAACTCAGAATGAAATGTGAAATATTTCAAGCATATTTGAAAGATTCTATTAATTATTTTCAAAAAGTTTTGTTGATGCAGAACATAAATTAATAAACAGTTTCGTGTTAAAATATATATTGATTATGGTACTGAAGGTAGGTTTATGAAACTGTTGTTGTAAAGGTATAATGTTAATGTAATTAGCAAGAATATGAGAAAATATATTTATTTAGTTGACTCATTTTTCAGAAGTCATCCCAAAAATTCAGAGGTGTTTATCTCTCAGTGTACAGAGAATTTACTTTAAAGCATCCTTGACAGGTGTTGCACATTTTACATCCATAGTGTGCCTTGTGTAGTCGACAGGCTTTCAACCTAATAACGAAATCCAACCAACTATATCACTATTTAAGAAGTGTAAGAATACTCATACGTGACTAGGTGATTTGAATATTAGATAAAGACAGTCAACATTATGTTGATTCCGTCTTTCACTAAAGTCATTATGTTAATGGGATTTTGCCCATGGTGTGTAGGTTCAAAACTCACCAAATCTGAAAAGTCATTGCATTTATGTTTGTGATTCTTGATGACCTCTGCTGCCTTACCTCGCTACTTCCTGGCTTGCCTTGGTCCTCTCTTCCTGACCTGCTTACTGTGCTAAAGCAATCTGCTCATCTACTGTCCTTTGACCTATCTACCTACTGATTAAGATATACAAATCAATCAGATCAATCAGAAAGCACCCATCTCTCAACCGAAGGGTCCTGAGTTTAACTCTCGAGTGGGACGAGGCATAATGTCAAATATCCTTACAATTACTGCCCCTGTTTACCTATCTTATATATAGAAAATAAGTGCCTTCGTGCTGGTGGAATACTGTGAGTCGCATCCCAGAGAATTCTAGGTTTTGAAATGAGTTAGGTAACAGCTAGCTTCAAGTCTGTAAATTCAGCAGGATAAAAAAAAATGTGATCTTCCGCTCGGGTGGAGGGCTGGATGGTCGTCCGCTCGGGTTGATGGCTGGATGGTAGCCCCCTAGTCTGGAGGGCTGGGTGGTCGTCTGCTCGGGTTGATGGCTGGATGGTAGCCCCCTAGTCTGGAGGGCTGGGTGGTCGTCTGCTCGGGTTGATGGCTGGATGGTAGCCCCCTTGTCTGGAGGGCTGGGTGGTCGTCTGCTCGGGTTGATGGCTGGATGGTAGCCCCCTAGTCTGGAGGGCTGGGTGGTCGTCTGCTCGGGTTGATGGCTGGATGGTAGCCCCCTTGTCTGGAGGGCTGGGTGGTCGTCTGCTCGGGTTGATGGCTCGATGGTAGTCCCCTTGTCTGGAGGGTTGGGTGATCGTCCCCTCGGGTTGATGGCTGGATGGTAGTCCCCTCGTCTTGAGGGCTGCGTGGTCGTCCGCTCTGGCGGAGGGCTGCGGAGTCATCCGCTAGGGTTTCAATAAAAACCAGGCACATGTAATCCTGGTTATTACCTCACTACAGGACCACCATTCGTCATGGACTTATCCCAGCATAGTTCTGCTTCAAACATTTTTTCTCTCTCTTTCTAGTAGGTAGATACTGTTTTTCTCTGACTCCGAGGTGAATTTAAAGCTAGTTTATTTTTTTCTTTCGTGACATCTTTATACTTTTTTGCTGCATTCATCTTCAGGAGTTAATTCATTTTTTTCCATTTTTTTTTGTACAGGTCTAAGGTTTACAAGCTATCGATTGAATAGGTGTGTGCCCTCACCTATGTAAGTACGTGTGTGTGTGTATGTGTGTGTGTATGTGTGTGTGTATGTGTGTGTGTGTGTGTGTGTGTGTGTGTATGTGTGTGTGTATGTGTGTGTGTGTGTGTATGTGTGTGTGTGTGTGTGTGTGTGTGTGTGTGTGTGTGTGTGTGTGTGTGTGTGTGTGTGTGTGTGCGTGTGTGTGTATGTGTGTGTGTGTGTGTGTGTGTGTGTGTGTGTGCGTGTGTGTGTGTACTCACTTATTTGTACTCACCTGTGTGTGGTTGCAGGGGTAGAGGCTTAGCTCCTGGCCCCTCCTTTTCGGTAGTCGCTGCTATGTCCACTGTCTCCCTCCTCCCTGCGTGTGTGTGTGTGTGTGTGTGTACTAACCTATTTGTGGTTGAAGGGGTCGAGTTCTAGCTCATGGCCCCACCTCTTCACTGGTTGCTATCTCAGTAGTAGTAACCAGTTACCAGTCTCAGTAGTAGTAACCAGTTACCAGTAACCGTCCGTTGACTCAACGACCAACCGTCTCTGCCTGAGTCACGGTCTTTCATATTGTGCTGACCTCAGCAGTATTCAAAGGCCCCCTCACATAGGGTACTGCAGCCGGCTAGCCAGTATTACGAGTGTAGCCAAGGAGCTACCCACGAAGGTGGCTTGATAACCCACTCTATGCCACAGGAATGGTGAAAACCACTCTTAGCATCCAACAGGGAGCACAAAGCGATATAGACAATACCTCAGAGGAACTTGGCTTACTTCTTACTGCGTGGCTTACTTCTCTCTCTCAGCTGGGTTAGAAGCTGGGTTGGCTGACTGGCTTACCCCACGAGAATGGCTGACTGGAAGACGTGTAACGATGCACAAAGCACGGAGGAGCAGTTGGATGACAGGAGACAGGCTGGATGATAGGCTGGCTGGCGTTCACTTCCACAGTCTGGCTTACTGACTGGCTTAATTGCAAAATCCGGGTCAACCCCTCGGAGATTGAAGCAATTAGCACACGAACTAAGCCAGGAAGCTTGAAACGGCTGCAACAGGCTTGCAGGATGAAGACTGTGAGGGGAGTCAGGCTGCTGGCTCGAGGTGGTGTGTGAGGGTAGTGGCTGGTGGCTGGAGATTCACCTTTGACCCTGCCGGCTACTCACAACAGTCTTCAAACGCCTTGAATTACCCTTAAAAACGTAAATCCACGCTCCACACCGCTGTACACCATTTATCAATGCTGTCCAATCATCATCTTTTCTCCCTGAAGAGGCTAAACCATTTACAGAATCAATTGCTAAAATAGCTTTTGGAGCAATTAAAGAACTAATGCCGCCTGCTTCGGGTGTGTGTTTATGAGGCTATCCCCCAACTGTAACGATGGAGCCACTTACAGCCTTAAATCATGTACGTTCCTTGTGCCCCCAGGGTACTTTCCCTTGTATTAAAAGTAATGTCACACATATGCCTCAGTCTGCACCACCTCTTGTTTGCGCCACAGAGACAATTGAGTCGTCAACCATCTCAGAGATCACCAAGTAACCAGTGTACAGATCGTTATACACCTCGTAGTATCATGAAACATTCAGTAACCATGGGCGGCGATTTGTTACAACTGTGGTTTCCGTGGACATATTGCATTAATTGCCCTGATAGTTATCCTAAGAGACGTCGTACTGATGATGAGTACTCAGATCTTCCCTCTGTACTTATCATAAAAATACATGGACATGACACACTGAGTGTAATGCCCCTCTATAACCTTCAGTACTCTAATTTTTCCCGGGGGTCGTTCCAACCGCATACCCGTCGAGGGAAACAGATATCGTGGGTTCTCAAAATAACCAGAACCGGGCTTCGTTCTTCCAATTCGGGGGAATTCGGCGCCCCAGTCAAACCGTCCCATGGTGACAGTAGGTAAATAATGAGTACACCATCCCCGTTCACAATTCCTTTGAAGCCTTAAGCAGTCTCGAGAAATGACAACCCTGCTGATGATGTTGCTTCACATGTCTTCTTGACATAGATGATTTTGGGGATGGAGAAGAACAAGTCTTTTCTGATGACAATCCACCTTTTTGTTTTGCACTTTAACTTCCAAATGCAACCATAGGCCCTATAGTGCAGGCATTGTTTATAATGCGCCCGTTCAATTGTTCATGGACTCTGGTGCGCAAATCAATATTATTAGGTCTAGTTTGTTTAAGGATAAGAAGTTACGACATGTCCTTCTCGTAGAAACCCACTCCTGTGTCCTCCCCTTAAGTGGAGTAAATTTGGGTTCTCACCTGCGTGTCCCAGGTCGGGCTTCCCTAACCTTTTCTATCCAAGGTAGAGACTTCACTGTTTCCTTCTTGTTGTCGACCAGTTACTTTCCCTGGTGACCTTCTAAATGGGATTTGCTTCCATGCGAGACTTACGCATTGTGCTCGACCCTTATCGATGGCAAATGCACAAATTGACGACTTGAAACGTTCCATTCTGGGTTACCAGCTTGGATCAAAAAATCTGTTATACTGCTGCAGAGTATGATGTACGGATTAAGTCCTTACAAGCTAATGCATTCTCCAGTAGCGTACCCAAGCGGTCAGGCACTGGTAATTCTGTCACTCCCATCAGTGTTCCACCTATACCTTCAGATTTGCAGGATAGTCCGATGCCTCAAGTGTCCGAGGACGCTCAGATTGCCTTGAGTGCACAACCTATCCCTGCAATGCCTGCTAGTTCGAGTAGTAGTTTCTCCACAGGGGACGCCTTGTCGGAAAACAATTACTTGCAACTAGTAATGCCATCTCTAGTTTGTATTAGTTGTATGTCGGGACGACATACGTTAGCGTCGCCGAGCTCTCAGTAGTAGTAACCAGTTACCAGTCTCAGTAGTAGTAACCAGTTACCAGTAACCGTCCGTTGACTCAACGACCAACCGTCTCTGCCTGAGTCACGGTCTTTCATATTGTGCTGACCTCAGCAGTATTCAAAGGCCCCCTCACATAGGGTACTGCAGCCGGCTAGCCAGTATTACGAGTGTAGCCAAGGAGATAGGTACGGCTGGTAAGGGCTCTGTCCACATAAATGCAATTATACGTAATAACAGCCTACGTGAGTATTTCTTCCCTAATCCACGTATCGAACTCCCACATGATAGCTACTGGGTCCTCTCTCTCCCTGCTCCATGAGCTTTATCAAACCTCGTCTTAAAACTATGTATGGTTCCGTCTCCACTATGTCACTTTCTAGGCTATTCCACTGCCTGACAACTCTATGACTGAAGAAATACTTCCTAACATCCCTTTGACTCATCTGAGTCTTCAACTTCCAATTGTGACCTCTTGTTTCTGTGTCCCCACCCTGGAACATCCTGTCTTTGTCCACCTCGTCCATTCTGCGCAGTATTTTATATGTCGTTATCATGTCTCCCCTGACCCTTCTGTCCTCCAGTGTCGTCAGGCCGATTTCCTTTAACCTTTCTTCATAGGACATTTCCCTTAGCTCTGGAACAAACCTTGTTGCAAACCTTTGCACTTTCTTTAATTTCTTGATGTGCTTGATCAAGTGCGGGTTCCAAACAGGTGCTGCATACTCCAGTATGGGCCCGACGTAAATGGTGTACAGTGTCTTGAACGATTCCTTACTAAGGTATCGGAACGCTGTTCTCAGGTTTGCCAGGCGCCCAAATGCTGCAGCAGTTATCTGGTTGATGTGTGCTTCCGGAGACATGTTCGGTGTTATACTCACCCGAAGATCTTTCTCCTTGAGAGAGGTTTGCAGTCTTTAGCCGCCTAGCCTATACTCCGTCTGCGGTCTTTTGTGCCCTTCCCCGATCTTCATGACTTTGCATTTGGCGGGGTTAAATTCGAGAAGCCAGATGCTGGATCAGGTGTCCAGTCTGTCCAGGTCTCTTTGTAATCCTGCCTGATCCTCACTTGATTTAATTCTCCTCATTAACTTCACATCATCTGAGAACAGGGACACTTCTGAGTCTAACCCTTCCATCATGTCTTTCACATATACCAAAAATAGCGCTGGTCCTAGGACCGACCCCTGTGGGACCCCGCTCGTCACAGGCACCCACTGTGATACCTCATCACGTACCATGACTCGATGTCGCCTCCCTGTCAGGTATTCTCTGATTCATTGCAGTGCCCTTCCTGTTATATGCGCTTGATCCTCTAGCTTATGCACTAATCTCTTTTGAAGAACTATGTCAAAGGTCTTCTTGCAGTCCAAGAAAAGTGTGTGTGTGTGTGTGTATACTCACCTATTTGTGGTTGCAGGGGTCGAGCCATAGCTCCTGGCCCCGCCTCTTCACTGATTGCTACTAGGTCCTCTCTCTCCCTGCTCCATGAGCTCTATCATACCTCGCCTTAAAACTATGTATGGTTCCCGCCTCCACTACTTCACTTTCTAGGCTATTCCACGACTTGACTACTCTATGACTGATGAAATACTTCCTAACATCCCTTTGATTCATCTGAGTCTTCAGCTTCCAATTGTGACCTCTTGTGTCTGTGTCCCTTCTCTGGAACATCCCGTCTTTGTCCACCTCGTCTATTCCGCGCAGTATTTTATATGTCGTTATCATGTCTCCCCTGAC
>NC_069411.1:38801261-38813761 GCF_026875155.1 Cherax quadricarinatus | reverse complement strand
AGGCTGTGTCGTAATGTGGGCCAGCGGGCCGCGAAGCAGCAATAGCTTGGATGACCCGGCAAGCACTAGACTAGCCTGACCCAGGACCGGGCTACAACAGTAGGAAAACTCTAGAAACCCATCAGAGTTTATCAAAAGTAAGGTATCAGCACCAACAAGAGTACTACCATCATCAATAGCAGCACTAGCAATATCAGTAGAAGCAACAGGTGCTCCACCATCACTATCAGCACCAACAATTGCCCCAGCACCAAACGCAACACCACCATTAGCAATAGCGCCAGCAGCAACTTCCCCACCACCACTGACACTAGTAGTAGCACCACCACCAACACTAGTAGTAGCACCACCACCAACACTAGTAGTAGCACCACCACCAACACTAGTAGTAGCACCACCACCAACACTAGTAGTAGCACCACCACCAACACTAGTAGTAGCACCACCACCAGCAGTAGCAGAGAAGCAACTGCAACACTAACAACAAACAGCATCAGCCCTAGCAGCTTTCGTCACCAGCAGCAGCAGCAGCAGCAGCAGCAGCAACAACAGCAACAACAACAACAGCAGCAGCAGCAGCAGCAGCAGCAGCAGCAGCAGCAGCAGCAGCAGCAACAGCAGCACCAGCAGCAGCAGCACCAGCAGCAGCAGCAGCAGCAGCAGCAGCAGCAGCAGCACCAGCAGCAGCAGCAGCAGCAGCAGCAGCAGCAGCACCAGCAGCAGCAGCACCAGCAGCAGCAGCAGTAGCTGGGAATGCGGCAGCATCCGCCACATCAACATACTGTGATAAGAGACGGAAAATGTCAAAACCAACTATTTGCCATAGGAATAAAACAAAAACATTTTTATCTGACTTTTTTGGCACATTGATAATCATAATGGCCCGAGGACTCTACTCCCTACACTAAAGTTAATTAACTAGAAAACCTCAGTTTTTTTCAATAAGTGTTTTTGGCACATTTTCATTATATTTTTTTGCTAACCTTACACTAAATCACTGTCTTAATTGACAGAAAATGAGTTGAGGTTGCTGGATATTTTAAAAATGAGAATGAAATGAGAGAAAAGCTATGAATGACAATGAGAATCTGAGAGGCCAAATCTGATTACAACAGTGAGCTGTAATAGACTTTGAATAAAAGTTACGCTGATGTGACGATGATAAATATTGAAAATGCGATAGTCGAGGAAAACATTAATTTATATGTTTAAATTAATCCCATATGTAGATTAGGGTCATAAACACACGTGTACTTACCTACTCACCTAGTTGAGGTTGCAGGGGTCGAGTCCAAGCTCCTGGCCCCGCCTCTTCACTGGTCGCTACTAGGTCACTCTCCCTGAACCGTGAGCTTTATCATACATCTGCTTAAAGCTATGTATGGATCCTGCCTCCACTACATCGCTTCCCAAACATTCCACTTACTGACTACTCTGTGGCTGAAGAAATACTTCCTAACATCCCTGTGATTCATCTGTGTCTTCAACTTCCAATTGTGTCCCCTTGTTGCTGTGTCCCATCTCTGGAACATCCTGTCTTTGTCCACCTTATCAATTCCTCTCAGTATTTTGTATGTCGTTATCATGTCCCCCCTATCTCTCCTGTCCTCCAGTGTCGTCAGGTTGATTTCCCTTAACCTCTCCTCGTAGGACATACCTCTTAGCTCTGGAACTAGTCTTGTTGCACACCTTTGTACTTTCTCTAGTTTCTTTACGTGCTTGGCTAGGTGTGGGTTCCAAACTGGTGCCGCATACTCCAATATGGGCCTAACATACACGGTGTACAGGGTCCTGAATGATTCCTTATTAAGATGTCGGAATGCTGTTCAGAGGTTTGCTAGGCGCCCATATGCTGCAGCAGTTATTTGGTTGATGTGCGCTTCAGGAGACGTGCCTGGTGTTATACTCACCCCAAGATCTTTTTCCTTGAGCGAGGTTTGTAGTCTCTGACCCCCTAGACTACTGTACGTGTGT
The DNA here is from genome assembly GCF_026875155.1 of Cherax quadricarinatus. NCBI lineage: Eukaryota > Metazoa > Arthropoda > Malacostraca > Decapoda > Parastacidae > Cherax > Cherax quadricarinatus. The sequence goes on along the minus strand of NC_069411.1, from coordinate 38,811,787 downwards.
TTGTATTTGTGTGTTTGTTTAATGTATAAAACACTGGTCAAACAAACATACACCCAACATACAACACTAACATAGTGCTCTATATATTTTTGTATCCCAATGTTCAAGGTCATTTGTGTGTAAATTACAATTAGATAAACTGAGTGATCCCAGAGATAACTATATTCACTCATAAGGTAATAAATTAAATTATCATTGTATAGATGTATCTCAAGCTAGAACTAATAAAATTGAAAAGTAAGCATTTAAGGACTAAGAACTACTAAGTAACACACTGGAAAGTAAGGACAAGTGATCAGTAATAATAATAATAATAATAATAATTATTATTAACCATACTCCGGCCGGGATTGAACCCGCGGTCATAGAGTCTCAAAACTCCTAGCTGGAGATTCGTCTGTAAAAACTTGCATTTGTGGTCACAGTGGTGCCTGTGCTAACCTTCCTATGGTGTAGAAATGTACCTAGTTGGACGAATTTTATTGTGGCTAGCTGGTCTAGTGGCTAACGCGACGGGCTGGAGTTTTGAGACTCTATGACCGCGGGTTCAATCCCGGCCGGGGTATGGTTTGTTTGCAATCGTGTCATTACGATTTCGTAATAATTATTATTATTATTATTATTATTATTATTATTATTATTATTATTATTATTATATTAATATTGATAATAATTTTATTGTTAAAAGTAAGACAGAAGAGGTGCAAGAAGAGAAGTTTGGTAGGAAATTTCCGCAGACTTGCTAGACGGTCACATATCGACTTAACACCTGTTGCCTCACTTCACAAATGGTAAATAGGTACCTGGGAATTTGTCGACGGTCGCTAGATTCTTCCTGGGAAAAGGTCAAATGCCACAACAAACATATGAGGACCTCCAACTACTTCAAAACGACCTAGGCACATGTGAGATTTAATTCATTTGTTTACTCAACAAACAAGGAATACTATCGTAAGCAACACTAACATATATACACAACCACATAAGGCATATGTATGACACATCTCTGACTAGTGTTATGTGGGTTTTACGCTCATACATTCATACATATATACATACATACATGCAAAAACACACATACATACATATATGTCGTGCCGAATAGGTGAAATTGGTCAATTAACAAGGCCTCGTTTAAAATTAATCCTTTCTAAAATTTTATCTTATACATTTAAAGATATTTTTTTTCATTTATGTTCATGTAAAAATTAATAATTTTGTACGCAAAACACTTAAAGTATTATGGATATGGATATACAATGATGTATACTCCTTCCATACATTTTGTTCTTCATGTTGTTGTTGCTCTTGTTATTGACATTATTTTAACATTCAAATTAACATTCTTCATTTCTTGTTAAATTTCTATATTTGTGTTCATGCGCTACAAGGCATACTGCAATAACCATTTTTCCCTTCCTGCCGACACAACACAGCCACCAGAAATTGTCTTCTTGTTATCTGTTGGCTCCTCCCTTCCATGTACTCCCATGTACTCTGGCACTCTCGTCAGCGCCCTGGCACAGTGATACGAGTACTGCCTGCCTCTTTATACTCGGCTGCCAGACCTTGATAATACCAGCAATTTTCTTTATTGATACAGCTCACAACCATTGTGTTGTTCTGCTGGTCTGCCCCTTGCTGATAATGCCCTTCAAGGAGTCTTTATGGTTACTGCTTCACCCACCTCATCCTCTCTCTCTCTCTCTCTCTCTCTCTCTCTCTCTCTCTCTCTCTCTCTCTCTCTCTCTCTCTCTCTCTCTCTCTCTCTCTCTCTCTCTCTCTCTCTGCTATCTACATTACTAATGTAAATTATGTTAAACTTTAAGAAGCAATGTACCCGAAATGTGGGGAAGGCTTATCATCTTGATATTTATAGTGAGAATAATAATACAAAACTAAAAAAAAAAAAGCTCGTCTAGTGTGAATGAGACCCTTCATTAGCAGAGGACACGGGACGAACACGAGTCGCACATAACAAGTGTAAAGTAACAGGAAAATTCTCTATTGGGTTTAAAATCTATCAGCAGCACGAAGGTTATTAAAGCTGCCTGTCACCCGTGCACCATCAGTCAAGTATGCTTTCTTTCCTAAGGAAGGGATTAGGGTACACTCTCGTTGTGTATAAACTGAGAAACATATACCTCTCACTGTGTGTATACAATGAAACATACACATCGGTGCATACAGCCTTGAAACTTTGAGGATAATGCACTCTATGTATTACGGGTAATAATAGCAAGATATTTTAAACGTAATAAACATATATGAAAGAAGAAATATTCATCATGTAAAAAGTTAAACATTTATTATTATTATTATTATTATTATTATTATTATTATTATTATTATTATTATTATTATTATTATTATTATTTTTAAATTCATGATGCGCTGATCCCGTATGGGCCCTACAGCGCTAGCTAGCCAGGATGAAAGATGGATAAGAAGTAGAAGTATTCGTAAGCCGTCACCTTAACATCCTTGGTCAAACTCCTGCTGATGTTTTCAACTATGGATGGAGTGAAGGAGCCAGAAGATGCAGGGTCGACGTAGGTAAATAAGACACACGTCCAGCACTAGGACAGTTAGTATGGAAACGTTTCGCTCGTTGAGAATTTTGTCTTTCCAATTTTTCGCTTCCGAAGAGCTTTGTCAATCCAATTTTTCGCTCCCTGGAAACTCTTAATTCAGTGTCTCACTTCCTGGAAACCTTGTCAATCCCATGATCGGATTGACAAAGGTTCTCAGTAAGAGAAGTCTCTCCATAATAAAAGCCTTAGTTTATTGTTTCTTATTTAAAAACGATTTTAAAAAAAGAAGCGAATATTCGTTTTCACAATGTTTGGCTCACAGTTGAGCTTTTCCAAATCATTTACAAGTAATGAGGTCTAGCTGAAGTATAAGTACCTTTGCACCAACATAACGGTGAGGAATAAATGGCTGCCTAACTTCTCGGCCATTTAACTAAAAAATTTTTAGTGTGACTCTTTTAAACTATAATGGCAATGCTGCTAAATTTTTGTTATCGATATTTGGCAAAAGATGAAAATAAACTGGAGAGGTTAGGTTAGGTGAAGTTAGTTAGGAAACAGGACTAGTGTTTTCTGACGCGGGTCTTAGTCTTATGATGACCCACAGCTGGAGTTTTGGGTCATCTGGCCGAGGCCTTCCACTGGCTTACTGGTCCACCCCTTTAAAAATTATGGTTACAATTACAACCATTAAATACCTATATATAACTGGAGAGAGTGTAAAATAAACCAGCTAAATTAATATAATTTTCGCACAACAGGATATATACACCGAGACGTCTATGTAGGATGATGAGTAAGCCTAATGTGCAACAGTTGGGTATCTTTATTGGTGAAACGTTTCGCCTACGCGCTGGGTTTCTTCAGTCAAATACAGAGACTGGATTGAAGGAATAGAAATGACGAGGTAAAGATGATGTAATCAGTCCACGTCAATCTTGCAGAAATAGACTGAGGTTTACAGTTCCTCATCCTGAAGATGTTCTGCAACAATAAGAAGCGTTTCAACAATAAAGACAACTAACTGCTGCACATCTGTATTACTTTTCTATATAAGTGTATGTGTACAATATAAGAGTATGCATACAATATTAGTGTAGGAATACTCTCTTACTTTTTCAATATAAGTGTATGTATACAAAGAGGTTTGATGAATATTTTAGGGATTAAAGTCTTCTTGACTGATGGTGAACGGGACACATGCTACCTTAATGACCCCTCGTATACTAACAGACACCTTCAACACGGAATAAACTCTGAGAAAAAACTCGAAGAATTAAACCTGTCTACTTAATAGGAAGTAGACACACTACGGCATCTACTCCTACTACCACTACTACTTCTACTACTGCTACTTCCACTACCAGCCTTACCACTACCACCACTTTTTCTTCCTCTCTTGGTCCCGTCTCTGTCCCCCTCTTCTATATATACTGGCTCCCTCACTCTTTCGTGTTAGCGTGACTTTGTGAATGGTCTAAGTCGGACCGAAACGTCGTCGTAAGCTTCTTTGTCTCATGTGCGGGTTATTTGTGTATTGTTCCAGTCACGGTATTGTCTTTTTGTTCTACAATGAAGATTTTGATAAACCCAAATAAGTTAAACTGTTTAATGTAAAAGGTAATTCAGCAATGTGAAATCATGTTATGAAACTCTGGGATATGAGCAGCAATGCACATGTGGATAAGGGCTCTTTCCTCTTACAGAACCATAGAGCATTGGAGCCATTTGCCCCCTCCAATACTGTAAGCGCAAATACGATACAATTATATTTTTTGATAAACGGTTTGACACTTTGACACTATCGATTTCAATTAAATACATTATAAAGGATGACCCACAAACAGAAAATTCATCCCCTGGAGTATTTCCCCCGGGGGATGGCAGCGGTGGGTGCAAAGAAACTAATTGCCTCAGCGAACTGGACATTGGATATTTAAGCCTGTATAGAGAGCTGTATGAAGACTAAGTAGGAAGAGGCACAGACTAAGCTGTTAGGCTAGTGGTTTAGAAAGATACGTGAGCAAATACAGGACATATTTGTTATTAAACATTTCCGTGTCTTTCTAAACCAATGTGTCGGTATCTGTTACCAAGGTTTATACCATACTGGTAGTCTAGTATACAGTTCGGTGTCCATGGGAGGGATCCTCTTGAGTGTGTCCTGACGCGAAGATAATTATTACCAATTATAATTTTCAGTGTGGGCTGTGTGGATGGTATCGGATATCTCCAGTAATTATCGCTTCGTAACCGTTGAGTTTTCACCTTTAGCATATGAAGAGTTTTACTCTGAAATAGATCCACTAAAAGTATTATCAGTGGTGTGAACGATCACTCAGGCAGCAGTGTATAACATTCTATCTTTAAGTATTGTTCTGCCGTACTATTTTATATTTCTCTTCATTATTATACTTATACCGGCAGTGTGTTTGAAGAGAATGAAGGACGGGTAGAGAGCCTTCTGTTTTACTTTTCTGACTATCTGCTGTGCGAGAGGCAATAGCGGTACTTTAGGTAAGCATAAGGACATATGAAAGGAGGAATATTGCAACAGACCTACTGGCCCATACTAGGCAGGCTCTTCCCAAACCCAAACCCATTAACAAAAATATTTGCACAACCCGTTTTTAATGCTACCCCAAGGAATATGCCTTGATAACCCTATTAACTCATATGCAAGTCCCATTCAAATCCAACCCCTCTCTCATGTATTTATTTAACCTATATTTGAAGCTACCCAGGGTTTTAGTGTCAAGAACCCTACTAGACAGATTGTTCAACTTATCGATTACTCTAATTCCAAACCAGTACTTTCCTGTATCCTTTCTAAATCCGATATGAATCCATTATTCCGAGCTTTCTTTTCTTGAAGGACTATCCTCAGAACCTTAGAAAGCTAAGATACAGGCTGTAAGATCTTTCATGTTCTCGGCTTCATTTCCTAAATATGCCCCTTACATAGCAATGATTTTTTGTCACCGAAATACGCTATTTTGTGTTGCACATTATACTGTTATCGTGACCTTGAAACCAACCTACCGCTGCTGCTGCTCTTTATGGCATGATTTTTTGTCACCGAAATACGCTATTTTGTGTTGCACATTATACTGTTATCGTGACCTTGAAACCAACCTACCGCTGCTGCTGCTCTTTATGGCAATGATTTTTTGTCACCGAAATACGCTATTTTGTGTTGCACATTATACTGTTATCGTGACCTTGAAACCAACCTACCGCTGCTGCTGCTCTTTATGGCCTTGGTAATCTTGCACTCCGTCTGCTCTCTGCTCTTATTTTTTTCTCAGTTGAAGTGGTGGGATTTTCGCTCAGGAGATTACAGCAGATTAAGAGATCACCTGGCTAGTGTTGACTGGAGTAACCTGGCAGGGGATTATGGTGAAGACGACCTGTCAAACAGTAATGCAGAGGATTGCCACTACGGCATTTTTTCATTGTCGTACAAGCTTTACGAACATCACATGTTCCTCATAGTGAAACGCGATGAGATAAAAATACCTTAAATGGAAAAAACAAGGGACTTAAAGTTGCAATGATAAGAGCAGATTCGAAACAGCACCTGTTGTGCTGGTCAATTTCCCTGGAAACATAAACACATATGCAGTTTAATGTGATCCTTTATTGACAACGTTTCGCCCACACAGTGGGCTTTTTCAAGTCACAAACAGATCTACCTGGGGTGGAAGGTACGTCAGTATTTATAACAGGTAGATCTGTTTGTGATTTGAAAAAGCCCACTGTGTGGGCGAAACGTTGTCAATAAAGGGTCACATTAAACTGCATATGTGTGTTTATGTTTCAATTGTGTCGGTATTTTATACCATTTATTTTCATCGTCAATTTCCCTGATGATTAATTTGACGTCTTTGAAGTTCATGAGATAGTTGTGGGAGGGCCGGTGTACAGCGAAGCCGTTGTTTACATCATTCTGGTGACGTGCGTACTTCTGTACGAAGATGTGTTGATGCAAGCTCCTACAAGTTATCCCTCACCTAGAGTCTGTGGAGTGCTTTCTTATACTGAAAAGAGAAAGACACGCTACTACTGTTACTATTGCTTGTGCTGGAGTTGCTGTTACAGCTAGTATTGATATTGCTGTTGCCACTACTATAGCTTCTGCTGCTGCTGCTACTACTGCTGCTACCATTACTACTGTTGATGCTGTTATTACTACTGCTGCTGCTGATACTGCTGTTATCATTACGTCATTACTACTACTGCTGATTCTGTTACCACTACTGCTATTGTAATATTACTACTGCTAATACTACTACTACTACTACTAACTAATAATAATAATAATACCCATGATATATCCCCATGATAACACCCAGTGATATGCCTACATGATATAACTCCATGATATACCGCCATGATATACTGCCATGATATACCTCCATGATATACCCCATGATATACCTCCATAATAATGAGAAGTCAGTAAGGATGTTCTCAAGCGTCCTCTGGAAGGGGAAGAGCCTCTCTATCCAGGTCTTTCCTTACTTATGGTAATGAGGGAAGAGGGGAAAGAGGGAAGGCTTTAAGGAAAAGATCCCCAAATGACACCCTTTCTTCCCCTTTTTCCTATCCATTCTCCATCGCGTGCTTTTCACCCGAGGAACTGGGGAGAAGGGGGTTATAAGCTTTTTTTTTCATGGAGGTTGAAATGAAGATGGGTATGGCCGTGGTGCCCCACCCCCCCACTCTCTCTCTCTCTCTCTCTCTCTCTCTCTCTCTCTCTCTCTCTCTCTCTCTCTTAATAAATTTGCAACCACGAATTATCAGTACTCAGAAAATTGCTTCAATCACTTCCTTATTAAAACACAATTATAAACATATACTTGTAAATTAATTTAATCCGCACCATCCAACATATAATTATCAATTACGAAAATTAATAAAAAAAAAATCTTATGAAAATGAATGTGAATTACCGCACTGCAAGATTCATTTGTTTTATTTAATTTACCAAACCGGGGGAAAAATTACATTGCCTCAAGGCCTATTTTTTTTTTTTTTTTTGTCATTTAGAAGGATTTTTTCCCAGTGGAAAAATGATTGGACTCTCTGATGACTATAAGTAGAAACGATTTTTCAAATTAATTACTTGGAATGCATAGCAATATAATTTTTCTGGGGGGAGGGGGGAGATCAGAGGTCTAATTATTTTTTTTTTCATCTCTGAGTGGTTTTAATATTTTAATGTATGTATACATTTTGTTAGCTTGTCTGATAGTTATCATCTCTGTCAGCATGTCGGTCTATGCAGAGTCCATCTATCGGCAGGCATGTCTGTTAGCAAGTCTAATTGTCAGTCTTTCTGTCGGTCTGCAGTGTGTCAGTATGGTTATCCGCAAGCATGTCTGTTTGCATGTCTGTCGGTATGTCTAACAATCCTCATGTACTCACCTACCTGTACTCACCGAGTTGTACTCAGTTGTATTCTTCGAGTTTGTTCAACTTGTTCTTCTCACCTATAGATGTACATGCCGAGTTGTACTCACAGGGTAGCACTTTCCGAGACGTACTCACAGAGTAGTACTTACCGAGATGTACTCAGTCTCCGCTTTACAGAGTATGAAGCACTCTTCTGGAGCAAAAAAAAATTAGAGCCCAAAGGATCCTCACAAAACTAGTTCTGAAGCTCAGTGGGCTGACATAAGCCCGTAAAGGATAGAAGTTCTATGGGAGACATGATAACAACGTTGAAGATACTCAGACGAATATATATATGGCAGACAGTGATGAAATGTTTGAAAGGCAAGTAAATCCATGGGACGTTATGAAATGCTTTTTCAGCCTCAGGAAGTGTGGCAGCAAACACCATACATAGTTATAAGCATAGATACGACGAGGCCTACAAGGCTGGAAATGAGTACAAGTGTAGAAATCACACACACACACACACACACACACACACACACACACACACACACACACACACACACACACACACACACACACACACACACACACCCCACAACACACACACACACACACACACCACACACAAACACCACACAACACACACACCCACACACACACCACACACACACACATACCACACACACACACACACACACACACACACACACACACACACACACACACACACACACACACACACACACTGCTGTTGGGTAACAATGATCGTGTTGCAGTCTTGTTGACAGGTAGCTTTTAGCAATGTTACTCTTGTTACTCTTGTTCATGTCTCTGCTGCTGTTACTGTTACTGGTGCTCTTACTGTCACTGGTGCTGTTACTGTTACTGGTGCTCTTACTGTTACTGGTGCTGTTAATGCCACTGATGCTGTTAAAGTTACTGGTGCTGTTACTCTCACTAGTGCTGTTACTGTTACTGGTGCTCTTATTGTCACTGGTGCTGTTACTGTTACTGGTGCTCTTACTGTCACTGGTGCTGTTACTGTTACTTGTGCTCTTACTGTCACTTGTGCTGTTATTGTTACTGGTGCTGTTAATGCCACTGATGCTGTTAAAGTTACTGGTGCTGTTACTCTCACTAGTGCTGTTACTGTTACTGGTGCTGTTACTGTCACTGGTGCTGTTAATGTCACTGGCGCTGTTAATGTCACTGGTGCTGTAACTCTCACTGGTGTTGTTACTCTCACTGGTGCTGTTGCTGTTACTGGTGCTGTTGCTGTTACTGGTGCTGTTACTGTTACTGGTGCTGTTACTGTTATTGGTGCTGTTACTGTCACTGGTGCTGTTGCTGTTACTGGTGCTGTTACTGTTACTGGTGCTGTTACTGTTACTGTTACCGTCACTGGTGCTGTTACTGTTACTGGTGCTCTTACTGTTACTGGTGCTGTTACTGGTACTGTTACCGTCACTGGTACTGTTACTGGTACTGTTACCGTCACTGGTACTGTTACCGTCACTGGTGCTGTCACTGTCACTGCTACTGTTCCTATCTCTTGCTGTTCGTTCAGTCATTCTCCCCTTGACGTTCTTCCTATTAATCTTCTCTCCTTAATAAACCCATTTTTTCCTTGACTTTCCTTCCCCACTTTATTCTCTGTTCACTTTCCAAACCTTATTCATAGCTCAGTAACAGAAGTTTTCTTACAAGTGAAATGGCCCGAGTTCGACTCTCGGGCGAGACTAGTCGTATGCATGAGTTCCCATACATATGCTGCCCCTGTGACCTAACATGTTGTGAGTGGCATTCTTAGGAAGATGATAGTGGCTTTCTTTGTACCTTGCAAACCAAAACTGTAATTACACAGTGTGACCTTTACAGAGAAATAAATCTTTATCTTCATTTTTATCTTTAAAAAAGCCCAGTAAGCCAGTTTCATTAGCTTTTTTTTTTTTTTTTTTTTTGCTTATCCTGGGTTATTAACATTCACTCAGGGATTACTAATATGAGGATAGTCTTTTATTTTTTTTTTTCTGCTTGCTCTGCCCCATCTGTTCAACAGTTCTCCCTATCCACTTTCTCATCCCTTCCATCATTCGTTCCTGGTTTCATTTCGTCCATCATTTTTCCTTCATTTGACCCCCCTTCCCCATACTTGCTTCACAAATCTGCTCTCTCTCTCTCTCTTCTCTCTCTCTCTCTCTCTCTCTCTCTCTCTCTCTCTCTCCTCTCTCTCTCTCTCTTCTTCTCTCTCTCTCTCTCTCTCTCTCTCTCTTCTCTCTCTCTCTTCCTCTCTCTCTCTCTCTTCCTCTCTTTCTTTCCTCTGTATTCTTCTGTCTCTTCTCTGTCTCTGTCTCTTCTGTCTTCTGTCTTCTTCTTCTTCCTCTCTCTCTCTCTCTCTCTCTCTCCTCTCTCTCTCTCTCTCTCTCCTCTCTCTCTCTCTCTCTCTCTTTCTTTGTCTGTCTGTATGTCTGTCTGTCTCTTCTCTTCTCTGTCTCTGTGTCTGTCTGTCTCTCTCTCTCCTCTCTCTCTCTCTCTCTCTCTCTCTCTCTCTCTCTCTCCTCTCTCTCTCTCTCTCTCTCTCTCTCT
>NC_069411.1:38768761-38798761 GCF_026875155.1 Cherax quadricarinatus | reverse complement strand
CCACCACCACCACCACTATCACCACCACCACCACTACCACCACCACTACCTCCACCACTACCACCACCACCATCAGTATCACCACCACCACCACTACCACCACCACTACCACCACCACTACCTCCACCACTACCACCAACACCACAAAAACAACTATTTGTTTACTAAAATACATTTTAGGAAGAAGAGACAACGAATTCATCAGTGAGCGACATCAGAACGCTCCTGATGGGAGGGGGAAGGAAAGACGGGGAGGGGGAACAAGGGAGGGGTGAGGAAAGACGGGGAGGGGGAACAAGGGAGGGGTGAGGAAAGACGGGGGAGGGGGAACAAGGGAAGGGGGTGAGGAAAGACGGGGAGGGGGAACAAGGGAGGGGTGAGGAAAGACGGAGAGAGAAAGAAAGGAGGGAGAGAAGTGTGGAGATAAAGCGAGAAGAATAGGGAGAAAAGAAGGAGAAAAGAATATGGGGGAAAGGGAGGGAGAAAATGTCAGATGACGGTGGATGAAGAAATGGGTGGTGGGGGGAGTGGAAACAGTAGGCGAGTGTAGGTAGAAAAGAAGAAAGGGTAGAAAGGAGAGTGTGGAGAAGAGTGGAAGAGAAAAGGAAAGGGAGGATAAAGAGAGAGGGGGGAAAGGGGTGTGGGCACGGGAAAGGGGGAACAATGAAAGGGAAGGCGGAATCTCTTTAAACACTAATCAAGTAATGAACATTAGACCCATTCTGAGGCCTCTGTATTATTGACAGAAGTTTTGTTAGAGCAGTTTCCTGGAGCTGGAAGCTGGATGAAGGAAGAGCTCGGAGTGGTGGAAGTAAGTGGAGGTAACAAGTATGACGAGGGAATGAAGGAAGGAAGGAAAGAAGGAAGGAAGGAAGGAAGGAAGGAAAGAAGGAAGGAAGGAAGGAAGGAAGGAAAGAAGGAAGGAAGGAGAGATAGAGAGCAAGATATGGAAAGATAAGAAATGAGAGGTAGTGAATGAGAAGAAGGGAGATGGAGGTAAGAATGAAAAGAAAGGGAAAGAAAGAAGAAGAAATATAGACAAGAGAGAATTTTGAACTGAGAGAGAGAGAGAGAGAGAGAGAGAGAGACAGACAGAGAGCTCGCATCTTTCAGCACTGCCTAGTACAGTGTAAATGACCCTCTCTATGGAAAGAGGCAAATGTAGTCCCTGTTCACAAAAAGAAGAGCAGAGCAGAAATCAGCAACTACAGACCAGTGTCACTCCTGTCAATCACTGGTAAGATCCTTGAGACAACAATCTCAAGACAAATGACAGAGTTTTTTTGACTACCACTCACTACTTTGTGATCGTCAACATGGCTTCAGGAAAGGTTACTCTGCTGCTGATCTGTTGTTAAACCTCTCCACTAAGTGGCACCAGTCACTGGATGAATCCAAAGTCAGCTGTGTGGTAGCACTGGACATTGCTGGCGCTTTCGACCGGGTGTGGCACCAGGGCCTCTTAGCAAAACGTCAAGCACTGGGAATTGCAGGCTCTACGTTATGTCTCCTTAGTGATTACCTTCATGGTAGATCTCTAAGTGTAGTTCTCAATGGAACGGAATCAGCAAGACATCCTATTGGGGCAAGTGTTCCATAAGGAAGCGTACTGGGACCATTGTTATGGAATGTCTACTTCAACGACCTTCTTCATCTCATCCCAGAATCACATGCATATGCAGACGACTGTGCACTGACATTCACTTATCCAAGAGAAGAAATGTCAGCTGCTCTAAGCTACATCAATCACCAGATGAGAGCTATATCAGATTGGGGAAATAGATGGCAAGTAACATTTGCACCTGAGAAAACGCAAATGATGATCGTCTCTAGGCACCATGATGGTAATGCTGGTGCAGTAGTAAGGATGAATGGGAGGGTGTTGGCACCTGGAGAAGAAGTTGATATACTTGGGGTGAAATTTGACTCCAAACTAACAATGAAAAACCATGTTGTAAATCTTGCAAAGAAGGCAGCCAGGAAGCTTACAGCACTTCGCTGTATCTCGCATCTGCTTGACAGTAGGGGTTCCCAAGATTCTGTACGAGGCACAGGTTAACGCTCACACTTTGAGTATGCTCCACTTTCTTTGTTTGCCTGCCCCCCCCCCTCTCTTTCTGCGGCGGGTTTGGGACAGAGTACAGAACAGAGCAAGACGTCTCATCTCTCGCCTGGACCCATCCTGGATAGATCTGTCATTTCAGCAGAGCCTTCAACATAGGAGGGATGTGGGTGGCCTTACTGTTATGTACAAGGCCAATGTCTTTTAAAGTATCACACTTGGATCCACTTCGAGGACAGCGTGAAACAAGCTTTTATGTCACAAGACGGGCAGAAAGCAGCAACTTCACTCTGGCTGTACCCTTCTCCAGAACATCACTCCATCTGAGATCATATATACCCAGGATGACTCGAGTATGGAACACATTCGTACAGCATAATGATGTCAACGAGATAAAGTCAGATGATCACATGAAAATGCTGGCCCATAGATGGCTACAACTTCATCCTGTTCCCTACTTGTATGTCTCATAACAATAAAAATGCTTTCAAATGAGCTGATGTAGGTAACAGCTCTTAGCTTGCCAATAAAGTTAGGAATCCTTAACCTGTAAATAACTTGTCAATAAAGCTAGGGATCCTTAACCTTGTCAAACCCTGTGTAAAAAAAATAAAAGAAAGAAAGAGAGAGAGAGAGAGAGAGAGAGAGAGAGAGAGAGAGAGAGAGAGAGAGAGAGAGAGAGAGAGAGAGAGAGAGAGAGAAGAGAGAGAGAGAGAGAGAGAGAGAGAGAGAGTGAGAGTGAATAATTAATTTTGCCTCCACTGCTCACAATAACGCATAAACAACAAATTAAATATTTTCAAATTAGCTTCGTCTCAAATATCAATTGGTGATGTGCAATTGCCTACAAAAAAAAACTAAGAAACAGCAACACATGTTGAGAGCCAGGGAATGACTCTTCTGCAGGAGGATCGTCTGATATTAACCCATACGAGGCAAACCGTACGATAGTCCGTCCGCTCGGGGCTCCACGGAAATACAAGGGCACTCCCCGATTCAGTGTAAATTTGCGTCTTGTTTCTCCACAGTCTCGGATGATTTACCTATGTGTCTCCGATTGGATATCCTTGAGTGATGCTCACCTCAGCTAGCTCACTTCAGCTAGCTCATTTCAGCTAGCCCATCATAAAAATTCATATGGAAAGACAGAAAATCTTTAAAAAATATACAGGAAGGCTCTCGTGCGAAGTTCCACAGTAGTATCTTGGGGGCGCACAGGCTGGTACGTAAATACAATGGGTCACGTAAGAACAATGGGACACGTACTCTCTCGTTCCGTGTCCGTCCTCCTCAGAGAGATGTGGGGAAGAGGGTGTCTTAGGCAGAACAAGGACGTGTCTTAGCGAATTCTTAAAGATTATGAAAGAAAAAGTCCTTGTCCTTTGAAGAAGACAGAATAGACCTCGAGCGAGACCTTTAGTTTCAGGCAAAATGCATGTTCTAAAAACTATTCCTGGTGGTGGGTGGGTTAGATAAATATTGCAATTGCTTTCACCTTATAAAATGTCACGTAGATCAGTGTAGCCACACAAGGTGGTGCACCTAATTTTGTTAATAAAAAAAATAGAGTGAAAGATAGTAAGCCGGGCAGCAAAGAATTTAAAAATAAGGAATGCTTGCTTAGGGATATAAGGATTACTTTGTCAGCAAGCACTTATGAGTAAACTGGGTCCCAAATAAAAGCAATCATTTTATTAGAGAGTCAGTGCTGGAGGTCAGGTCCCAAGAAAAGGAAAATCCTATGCAGGAAGACGAATCTTTGGAAGATAATTAGGTCTTCAAGAGGATTTCATATCCTTCCTGATGGTGACTGGAGAGTGTTTATATGAGAGCAGGGAGCAGTCTAGCAGGCAAATCAAGCGCTAATGTTTTCGTAGATTGCATCGACGTAACTACTTGTAATGTTACTGGCATCAAAGTGATTGCTTGTAGAGTCACCGGCCTTCCAATCAGTCAGCGAGAGAGTGGCAGCTGCTTTTGTGCTATTGAAAGGATATAAATGACTTATACAATACCTGGGAAAAAATTGGACTATTAAAGACAGACATACTGATAAATTAGACACACGTGGGTATCTTTAATGAGGAAACGTTTCGCCACATAGTGGCTTCATCAGTCCGTACAAAGGAGAATGGTGAAGAGTAGGAAGAGTTTAAGGTAATCAGTCCCTCAGCCTTGAGTCGATGTTGTCAGTCCATATGCATATGTGCAAAGAAGTAGCCTATATACTGTAGGCAGGAGAGGTGCAGCAGTCGTAGGTGGTGTCATATTTGTCCAATGTGGAAGTAGGTCGTGCTTAAGGGTTAGGTAAGCGAAGAATTCCCTGTATTCAGATCCCAAGATGTTGCTGTGTCAGACAGGAATGTTGATGAATGGTTCAGAGAACCAACAAGTTGATGAATTAGACACATGTGCAACACTTGGGTATCTTTAATGAGGAAACGTTTCGCCACACAGTGGCTTCATCAGTCCATACAAAGGAGAACGGTGAAGAGCAGGAGGAGTTTGAGGTAATCATTCCCTCAGCCTTGAGTCGATGCGGTCAATCCATCAATCTTGAAAAGAATACAGGGAATTCTTCGCTTGCCTAACCCTTGGGCACGACCTACTTCCACATTGGGCAAATATGACACCACCTACGACTGCTGCACCTCTCCTGCCTACAGTATATAGGCAGGAGAGGTGATGGACTGACAACATCGACTCAAGGCTGAGAGACTGATTACCTTAAACGCCTCCTTTACTTCACCGTTCTCCTTTGTATGGACTGATGAAGCAACTGTGTGGCGAAACGTCTTCTCATTAAAGATACCCAAGTGTTGCACATGTGTCTAATTCATCAACTTGTTGGTTCTCTGAACCATTCATCAACATCTCTGTCTGGCACAGCAACATCTTGGGATCTGAATACAGGGAATTCTTCGCTTACCTAACCCTTGGGCACGACCTACTTCCACATTGGACTAATTTATCAACTTGTGGGTTGTCTGAACCATTCATCTACACAGACTGTCCTGTGCACTTCATCCATGTCTTGTGGATACGATCTAAAACAACTGCTACTCATCCGAGCAGTATTAATAAATATCGATACAAAGAGAAGTGCCTTTAAGCCAATAAGTGAATGAAAGACACATGGAACAGTTGAAAACTTTATTATGCCCACGTTTCGCTTCAGGGAAATTCTGTCAACTTACAGCTTTATAAAGCTTCTAGGGGAAACTATAACTATACATCTTGTTAGGGAAACAAGGGAGGCTGTATCAAGTTAAAGCTTAACAAAGCTTACTTTCAAGAGAGTGCTGATGAAAACTGCCAGAGTTCAAAACATTTGATAAAAATATTTGAAGAAAGGCTTCGGAGATTAACATGAGACACTAGGTCTTAGTATGGGCCACTAGGGTCTTGAATGGGCTAATAGTTCCTAGCTGGAGCCAATAAGTCCCATAATGGGTCAGCAGGTTCTAACGTAGGCCAGTTGATTCTAGAATGGCCCAATGATCAGTTCCGTGTACACGGTGAGTTAACTGTCTCGTGTACACGGGAAATCAGTAACCCGCACTGAAGATGAGAGTTCTCTACCAGCAAGATGGCGGAAAATTACTATTGTCCTCTGTGGTGTCATCGTCCTTCTCTCTCTCTCTCTCTCTCTCTCTCTCTCTCTCTCTCTCTCTCTCTCTCTCTCTCTCCTCTCTCTCTCTCTCTCTCTCTCTCTCTCTCTCTCTCTCTCTCTCCCCTCTCTCTCTCTCTCTCTCATTCTCTCTTTCTCTCTCTTTATCTCTTTCTCTCTCTCTCACTCTCTGACTCTTTTCTCCTACATTATCTTTCTTCCGTGTCTCATCCTGTCTTTCTCACTTTCCTTCTTTCTCCTTATTTATTCTTCTCACTCCGTATTAATAAAATTTAAAACCTTCAAGTTCAAGTAGGCTCAGAACCCCTGTTAAGGCTGATGACGGGCTCTTGATCCAAGGAATTGAAGCTACCCCCTCCCATACTGTTCCTCGGATTAAACACATTTACCTCCCATTTCACAGGCGCTGTATTGCCCCTATAATAATAAAATAATAATAATAATAATAATAATAATAATAAAAAATAAAGAAGAAGAAAGAAAAGAAGAAGAGGAAGAAGAGAAGAAGAGAAGAGAGAAGAAGAAGAAGAATAGCAACAACATCAACAATAACAACAACAAAAAACAACAACAGCACACAACAACAACAACAACAACAACAACAAAAACAACAACAACAACAACAACAACAACAACAACAACAACAACAACAACAACAAAACTAATAATAATAAATAATAATAATAATAATAATAATAATGGGACAGAGCTGGGATAATTCTCATGGGATGACATAGAAAATGTGGAAGAGGAAGTAGAAGAAGAGAATGTGGAGGAGGAATAGGGGGGAGGGGGAATGAGGATGAAGTGAGAGCAGTGGAGGCTGCACCAGGATGGAGTGAGAGCAGTGGAGGCTGCACCAGGATGGAGTGAGAGCAGTGGAGGCTGCACCAGGATGGAGTGAGAGCAGTGAAGGCTGCACCAGGATGGAGTGAGAGCAGTGGAGCCTGCACCAGGATGGAGTGAGAGCAGTGGAGGCTGCACCAGGATGGAGTGAGAGCAGTGGAGGCTGCACCAGGATGGAGTGAGAGCAGTGGAGGCTGCACCAGGATGGAGTGAGAGCAGTGGAGGCTGCACCAGGATGGAGTGAGAGCAGTGAAGGCTGCACCAGGATGGAGTGAGAGCAGTGGAGGCTGCACCAGGATGGAGTGAGAGCAATGGAGGCTGCACCAGGATGGAGTGCGAGCAGTGGAGGCTGCACCAGGATGGAGTGAGAGCAGTGGAGGCTGCACCAGGATGGAGTGAGAGCAGTGGAGGCTGCACCAGATGGAGTGAGAGCAGTGGAGGCTGCACCAGGATGGAGTGAGAGCAGTGGAGGCTGCACCAGGATGGAGTGAGAGCAGTGGAGGCTGCACCAGGATGGAGTGAGAGCAGTGAGGCTGCACCAGGATGGAGTGAGAGCAGTGGAGGCTGCACCAGGATGGAGTGGAGCAGTGGAGGCTGACCAGGATGGAGTGAGAGCAGTGGAGGCTGCACCAGGATGGAGTGAGAGCAGTGGAGGCTGCACCAGGATGGAGTGCGAGCAGTGGAGGCTGCACCAGGATGGAGTGAGAGCAGTGGAGGCTGCACCAGGATGGAGTGAGAGCAGTGGAGGCTGCACCAGGATGGAGTGAGAGCAGTGGAGGCTGCACCAGGATGGAGTGCGAGCAGTGGAGGCTGCACCAGGATGGAGTGAGAGCAGTGGAGGCTGCACCAGGATGGAGTGAGAGCAGTGGAGGCTGCACCAGGATGGAGTGAGAGCAGTGGAGGCTGCACCAGGATGGAGTGCGAGCAGTGGAGGCTGCACCAGAATGGAGTGAGAGCAGTGGAGGCTGCACCAGGATGGAGTGAGAGCAGCGGAGGCTGCACCAGGATGGAGTGAGAGAGGGGAGGCACGGGGCGCGGGGGGCTGCACCAGGATGGTGAAGTGCGCACCAATGGTGAGGCTGCACCAGATGGAGTGAGAGCAGTGGAGGCTGCACCAGGATGGAGTGAGAGCAGCGGAGGCTGCACCAGGATGGAGTGAGAGCAGTGGAGGCTGCACCAGGATGGAGTGAGAGCAGCGGAGGCTGCACCAGGATGGAGTGCGAGCCGTGGAGGCTGCACCAGAATGGAGTGAGAGCAGTGGAGGCTGCACCAGGATGGAGTGCGAGCCGTGGAGGCTGCACCAGAATGGAGTGAGAGCAGTGGAGGCTGCACCAGGATGGAGTGAGAGCAGTGGAGGCTGCACCAGGATGGAGTGAGAGATGATTGCAGGAGTCATGACCAACTGAACTTGCTCATGGGCGACAGCCAGCAGGGAGCGGTGGCCGTTTGTACGCGCACGCACGCACAGCCACGTACACACGTACGCACACACACGTACACACACACACACACACACACACACACACACACACACACACACACAGTGGTGACTCCTAAGAGTGCTAAGAGCCATTGTCGGATGATAGAAATTCTAGAAACTACTGGTGGATGACTGAAGTACTATGATTGAAGTGCTAGACGTAGATGAATCTAGACACCCACTTGGATGTCCTGTATGATATGTCCCCGGAGTAGGTCATAGATGAGTCCCGGAGCACCCCACCTTGGACGTCACGGATGGGCATAGATGATTCTCGACACCACCTTGGACGTCTCGGATAGGCCTAGATGAATCTGGACACCCCCCTGGACGTCACGGGTCGTGGAACCGCTTGAACTTTCTTCGTGACTCACTTCCGCAGAGGACGTTCTGCATGTCTAGCCGGAAACACACACACACACACACACACACACACACACACACACACACACACACACACACACACACACACACACACACACACACACACACACACACACACAAGTGAGCTAGCAATTGAGGTAGTGGAGGCAGGAACCATACATAGCTTTAAGATGAGGTATGATAAAGCTCATGGATCAGGGAGAGAGAGAACCTAGTAGCATGATTCAAGAAATCGTAATGACAGGGGCCAGGAACTGAGTCTCGACCCCTGCAACCACAATTAGACGAGTGCACCACACACACACACACACACACACACACACAGTAGCAGCAGCGTTGATTCCTCGTCCGGTGTTTAATCAAGCCAAACAATCTGGCCACGCACTTCCCGTAGCGGTGTTTAAGTACGACTCTTACTCTTTGTTGCTCCTGTTGTTGGCTCCGCCTCAGGATGTAATCTTAAGACATCATTGCTTCTGGAAATGATGTTCAGCGGCTCGATTAGAAGACCTGAAGTGGAAAGCAATGACAAAACTTCATTATAGCTAAGTTCTCAGGGACCGTAAAACTTATATTTAAATTGGATTTAAATTAGATAAGTTTAGATTTAGAAAGGACATAGGAAAGTATTGGTTTGGAAATAGGGTAGTTGATGAGTGGAACAGTCTACCTAGTTGGGTTATTGAGGCTGGGACTTTGGGTAGTTTCAAGTCTAGGTTGGATAAGTACATGAGTGGGAGGGGTTGGATTTGAGTGGGACTTTCACATCAGAGCTTATTTCTTGGGTGGCATTGAAAATTGGGTTGGGCAAATGTTTTGTTAGTGGGATGAATTGTAAAGGACCTGCCTAGTATGGGCCAGCAGGCCTCCTGCAGTGTTCCTCCTTTCTTATGTTCTTATGTTCTTATATTTTTTCCAAGTTTAAGGCGCTTAGGATATTTTTTCCCTGCAAATATCTCTGGATATTTGATAATAACATGTTCTAGACTTGATTGTTCAGACGTCGTGTATCATCCTTTAGTTCAAGTATTCCTAGTGCCAAAAACATTAAATTTATATATTCACTGTATGTATTTTAAATTTTAGGTTCCCCTAGATACTTAAAGAAATGAGTAAACAAATTCACTAATCTATTTTTTTGTGGATTTGAAAAGATAAACATTAAAATGCTCTTCAGCTTATTTCAAACATTACAATTTCTATGTACTACTATTTTTCACAACTGTCAGTGCGCCTTTGCACTCTCGTTCTCAACGCGAGAGAATCTCTCTTCTTTCCCATGGGGAAAAAAAAAACTTGCCCCTGCAGAGCCCGCTCCTCCTACGCCTCAGATACTCTGATATACGTCACTGTTAGCAAATTTTCTAAAGCCTGGACAGCTGTGATTATAACTTTGCGCTGTGTGCTCGTGCAGAGCTGCTCACTGCTGTTATTCTTTTCCTTGCTGCTCCTGATTCTGATTCTGCTCTCGATAATCTGTTGAACCGTTACCTGTCGCACCAAGTGTATTAAAAGCGATCGACGGAACTAGCCGTGTGCATCTCGCTAAAACACTTCCCGTTCCACAATGTGAATGCATGAGTCGTTGAGAGTTCCCCTTTTTTCGATAAGATTTCTTGTTGTTCTGCTTGTTTTTATCTTTATATCAATGTCATCTTAAAGATGCAGCGCATCCTCGCTGCCTCCGTCGTCACCAAGGTGGTCATCCCCAGTACATTTATCTCCTTCATCCTTTCTTTCAACACCTGGAAGGAGCACTTAAAAGTATTGGTTTAATTTGGGTGTTGTGTGAAGTTTTTGGGCTTTTTTGCCCCCATTCTTTTTTAAATTTGGAAAATTTTTTTTCCCCCCAAAAAGGAAATTGGGCAAAATGGTGGCATTGGAAAAAACACCCGTTCCCATTTTAAAATTTTTTTTCCCCTTTTTAAAATTTTTTTTCCCCCCTTTTTTTTTTTTTATACATGTCAATTTAAAAGTCAGCCATCCCCCCCCCCTCCAAAAAAAATTACCCAGTAATTTATTTTTCCTTTTTCAAAATAAGGACACAAAAAATTTTTTTAAAAAAATTTTTTTAAAAGGGTAAACAGCCCCCCGAAAAAGGGGGTTTTAGATCAGTCCAAAAATTTATTTAAAAAATTTTTTACTAGGGGATCTGCCCCCCCGGGCTTTCCCCCTTAAGGGGGCATTTTTTAACTGAAAGGAAATGCCCAATTTGAAAAATCCAAAAAAAAACCCAAAATTTTTTTTAAAAACCCAAAAAAAGAAGAGGTTTTCCGGGGGATTTTTATTTTTACCTTTCCCACTTGCCCCTTGGGAAAATTTGCCCCCTTTGGAAAAACCAAAGAAATTTTTTTTAAGAAGAAAAAAAATTTTTTACCTTGAAATTTTCCCCCAAACCTTTGTTATGCCTATTAAAATTTTTAACCCCCTTGCCGGAATTTTTAAATTTTTTTTTGAAATTTTTTTTACCAAAAATAAAAAAAAAAGGGCCCCCAAAATTTCCCCCCGTAAATTGCACTGTCGACTTTGGGGTTTTTTAAGATTTTTTAAATCCAGTTTTTACTAAAGAGAAAGGGGGGGAACGGGTTCCCCAAAAAGGATTCTTGGAAAGGAAGGGTTTTTGTTTTTTTAACCTTCTTAAACCGTTTAGTTTTATTTTGGGAATAGCAACTTCCTGATTTTTCCCCTTTTTTGTTTTTTTTTGGCCCATTTTTTTTTTTAAAAAAAAAGGCAAAAAAAAGGGGGAAAACCTTTTCCCCCCCAAAAGGCATTTTTTTTTGGGTTTAATTTCAACCTTTTTTGAAAATAGAACACCCCAATGGGAAAAATTTGGGGAAAAAAAAGGGGGAAAATTCCCTCAACCTTGAGTCAGGGGTCAGTCCATCAATCTTGAACAAAATACGGCATACGTCTGAAAGGAGCTTATAAACCTTTGGGCAAAAGGTGCAAATCATAGGTCTGAACATTTGTTCAATGTCGAGTAGGCGTGCCCAAAAATTAGGCAAGCGAAAAAATCCCAAAGTATTAAATCCCAAAAGTTGCATTCGACGGGTTTGAAGATGAATTTTTCAGAGAACCGACATGTTGATAAATTAGACACATGTGCAACTTTTGGGGTATCTTTATTGAGAAACGTTTCGCCACACAGTGGCTTCATCAGTCCATACAAAGGAAATCTTGAAGAACAGGAGGAGAATGAGGTTTAATCATCCCTCAACCTTGAGTCGATGTGGTCAGTCCATCAATTTTGAATAGAATACGGCATACGTGCTGAGAAGGAGCTTATAAACCGTTGGCAGGAGAGGTGCAGAAGTCATAGGTCGTGTAACATTTGTTCAATGTCGAAGTAGGTCGTGCCCAAGAATTAGGCAAGCAAGAATTCCCAAGTATTAAGATCCCAAGAAGTTGCAGTGTCTGACAGGTTTGAAGATGAATGGTTCAGAGAACCGACATGTTGATAAATTTAGACACATGTGAAAACTTTTGGGGTATCTTTATTGAGGAAACGTTTCGCCACACAGTGGCTTCATCAGTCCATACAAAGGAGAATCTTGAAGAACAGGGGGAGAATGAGGTAATCAGTCCCTAAAACCTTGAGTCGATGTGGTCAGCCATCAATCTTGAATAGAATACGGCATACGTGCTGAGAAGGAGCTTATAAACCGTTGGCAGGAAGGGGGCAGAAGTCATAGGTCGTGTAACATTTGTTCAATGTCGAAGTAGGTCGTGCCCAAGAATTAGCAAGCGAAGAATTCCCAAGTATTAAGATCCCAAGAAGTTGCAGTGTCTGACAGGTTTGAAGATAAAATGGTTCAGAGAACCGACATTTTTGATAAATTAAAACAAAATGGCAACTCTTGGTATCTTTATTGAGGAAACTTTTTCGCCACACAGTGGCTTAAATCAGTTCCATACAAAGGAGAATCTTGAAGAACGGGAGGAAAAATGAGGTAATCAGTCCCTCAACCTTGAGTCGATGTGGCAGTCCATCAATCTTGAATAGAATACGGCATACGTGCTGAGAAGGAGTTTATAAACCGTTGGCGGGAGAGGTGCAGAAGCCCATAAGGTTCGTGTAACATTTGTTCAATGTCGAAGTAGGTCGTGCCCAAGAATTAGGCAAGCGAAGAATTTCCCCAAGTATTAAGATCCCAAGAAGTTGCAGTGCTGACAGTTTGAAGATGAATGGTTTTCAGAGAACCGACATGTTGATAAATTAGACACATGTGCAACTTTTGGGGTTTACTTTATTGAGGAAACGTTTCGCCACACAGTGGCTTCATCAGTCCATACAAAGGAGAATCTTGAAGAACAGGAGGAGAATGAGGTAATCAGTCCCTCAAACTTGAGTCGATGTGGTCAGTCCATCAATCTTGAATAGAATACGGCATACGTGCTGAGAAGGAGCTTATAAACCGTTGGCAGGAGAGGTGCAGAAGTCATAGGTCGTGTAACATTTGTTCAATGTCGAAGTAGGTCGTGCCCAAGAATTAGGCAAGCGAAGAATTCACTAATCTATTTTTTTGTGGATTTGAAAAGATAAACATTAAAATGCTCTTCAGCTTATTTCAAACATTACAATTTCTATGTACTACTATTTTTCACAACTGTCAGTGCGCCTTTGCACTCTCGTTCTCAACGCGAGAGAATCTCTCTTCTTTCCCTTGGGGAAAAAAAAAAACTTGCCCCTGCAGAGCCCGCTCCTCCTACGCCTCAGATACTCTGATATACGTCACTGTTAGCAAATTTTCTAAAGCCTGGACAGCTGTGATTAAACTTTGCGCTGTTGTGCTCGTGCAGAGCTGCTCACTGCTGTTATTCTTTTCCTTGCTGCTCCTGATTCTGATTCTGCTCTCGATAATCTGTTGAACCGTTACCTGTCGCACCAAGTGTATTAAAAGCGATCGACGGAACTAGCCGTGTGCATCTCGCTAAAACACTTCCCGTTCCACAATGTGAATGCATGAGTCGTTGAGAGTTCCCCTTTTTTCGATAAGATTTCTTGTTGTTCTGCTTGTTTTTATCTTTATATCAATGTCATCTTAAAGATGCAGCGCATCCTCGCTGCCTCCGTCGTCATCCCCAGTACATTTATCTCCTTCATCCTTTCTTTCAACACCTGGAAGGAGCACGTAAAATCAGTTGTTCACAAACCACATTGCTTGTTCTCTGCTGGTAAACAGCAGTTCCAGCCAGCTACGTGTGTGTACTCAGTCATACATTGTCTACAAAAACTATGTACTCAACAGAGCTTTATACTCAGTTGGGTATACTGAGCCTCTTAATTGGCTACTTTTACTAGTTACTAGCCTCTTGGACACTGCCATACCCACTCTTGAAACATCCTTATTTAACTCATTCCACTTTCTTAACACCAAGAAAATGAAGAGGCATTTCCTGGAGTTGCTCTGATTCCTTATTCTTTACCTTCCACTTGTGCCCGCTTGCGCATGTGCCCTTCATTTAGAAAACAGCAATTATTGTAAATTCTTTTTAGTATATTGTAATTCGTTATCTTATTTACTCTTGATAATTCTCTCTTCTAACGTCGTTAGGTTCCATGAACCTATAGCTAAATATCTAACCCCCTCTGCTCTGGCACATTTTAATTGGGAATCTCTGTACTCTCTGGAGTACCTGAACCCATAATATCAACAGGCGTGGCTTACATTTCGGCACCTTTTGATGAAATTAAGACACATGTACGACATCTGGGTATCTTTATTGTAGATGTTTCGCTATCCAGTGGCTTTATCAATACAATGACTGCCATGCCGTGTACTGTGATGTACTGTGTCGAAGAGGATTCTTTGTTAAAGTCCCTGAAGGCAGTTCTTTGATTCTTTAACCTTACATATCGTAACCATGTTATGTATGTATGGTGATATGTTAGGTGTAATAGTCACTTCCTGAGCCTTCTCTTGCCCTATTTTTGTAGTTCTTCGCTTCCATTATTATTATTATAATAAAAAAGAAGCGCTAAGCCACAAGGGCTATACAGACCTTCGCTTCCAGACACTGCACTTACTTGAGTTGAATTTCTGAAGCCCTTGTTTGAATCATAGAACACCCCGGAATAGGAGGTTAAGAAATTTGATAAGAGAAAGGAGAAGGTAGATCCAATCCCCTTCCCTTGAAAGGGATGAAAACGCCAACAATTCTGTAAGGCAGAACTTTGTTTTCAAAGAAATGCCAAGGTTAGGATAGGTTTGGCTGAGTAAGGGTTGTTCAGGTTGGACTGGATTAGGCTAGTCTAAATTTGATTGGGTTAGGTTACACGAATCCTATAAAAAGTGTAAGTAAATAATATAAGCAACAAGACTGTGACATGTGTGTGTGTGTATGTGTGTGTGTGTGTGTGTATGTGTGTGTGTGTGTATGTGTGTTGCTGGGGAGTGACTTACGGTGCTGCTGGACGTGGTATTGTTAGGTTCAAGGGACGGGGGAAACCTGAACCTTCGAAGCTGGTGACAAGGACTCAGCAGGCGGCCAGGTCTGTGTCACTCTTGCTCACTCGCTCATTCACTCACTCAAAGAATAAAAAAAGGCATAATGCAGTGAATGGAACAATACACAAATAATCAGAC
Organism: Cherax quadricarinatus; assembly: GCF_026875155.1. Classification (NCBI taxonomy): domain Eukaryota; kingdom Metazoa; phylum Arthropoda; class Malacostraca; order Decapoda; family Parastacidae; genus Cherax; species Cherax quadricarinatus. Next base: position 38,783,771 of record NC_069411.1, on the reverse strand, counting down.
TGTTATAACGACGTTTCGGCCACGCGAAGGGAAGGGAGTCAGAAAATGTACGAGAGGGAGCGGGGACGGGAGTAGTGTAACGCAAGGAAGGAATAATATAAAAGTGGTGGTAGCAGTAGTGGTGGTGGAAGTGGCAGTAGTAGTAGAAGAAAAAATAGGTGGAGACTTAGCGAAGAGATAGTAGTGGTAGTAGAAGTAATAGTGGAAGAAGTCTAAGAACAAGAGAAACGAGGAACACTGCAGAATTGCCTCTCTCTCGTATATATACTGGTCCCTTCCCTTCGCCCTTCTGTGTGACTAGTTAATGGCCCAAGTCGGAACAGAACATCGTTATAATTTTCAGGATCCTATGTGTGGGTTGTGTTTTTACTCACTTGTTCACTTACTCCTCACTCATTTACTAACTTATTCATTCCCTCTCTCACTCTCGTTCATTCACTCTATCACCCATTAGGTGTCCCGTAGCTCGATTGCTACCACACTCAGCTCACACACTGAGGTCCGGAGTTCGAATCTCTGTTACAGCTGGAAAACATTAGGACGTGTTTCCATAAGACACCTGTTGTCCTTGTTCACCCATCAATATAAAATGGGTACCTAAGTGATAGTCGACTGGTGTGGGTCGCATCCTGGGACAACACTGACCTAATTTGCCCGAATTGCTCTACATAAGAAGCGGCTTTCTGTGTAGTGGAAATAAAGATATTATTATTTATATTATTAATTCCAACATTTATCCACTCACCTCTACTTCATTCACCCCGACTTATTCACTTTCTCACTCATTAATTCATCTTCCCCCTCACTTATACCCTCACTCCTTCATTTATCCCCTCTCATTCACTGTTACTCAAACCATGTACAGTTTCTCGTTTAAAGAATGAGAAGTAATACCGTTCTATTTGTCTTAGAGCTGAAGGTAATATCGTTGATTCATATCAGACGATCCCCTGGAGAAGATTTATTCCCTGGCTCTCAACATGTATTGCTGTTTCATGGTTTGATTTATTGTAGGCAATTGCACATCACCTATTGATATTTCAGGCTTGTAACTAATTCGGAATTATTTAATTTGTTGTTGCTGTGTTGTAGTAGCAGTGTGTAGTCGAGAGAGAGATTTAGTGATTTATATCTCTTTCTCTCTATCTTTCTCTCCCTCTTTCTCTCTCTCAGTTGAGAGGAATTTAGTGATTTATCTCTCTCTCTCTCTATCTCTCTCTCTCTCTCTCTCTCTCTCTCTCTCTCTTCTCTCTCTCTCTCTTTTCTCTCTCTCTCTCTCCCCTCTCTCTCTCTCTCTCCCCCTCTCTCTCTCTCTCCCTCATGAACCATCTCCCTCACTTTCTCCCTCACTTTCTCCCTCACTTTCTCCCTCACTCTCTCCTTCGCTTCCTCCCTCACTCTCTCCCTCCTTGCACCGGCGCCAAAGCTCTCGGGTCACTGCCTGAAGTTATTGATGAGTTTGGTATTGCAAGTGGAAGTGTCGAGGGTGAGGTGGTGATGAGAGAAGGGGGAGAGATGAAGAGGGGGAGAGGGAGTTTAAGAGGGGAAGGGGAATATTAAGAGGGGAGGAAGGGGAGGAAGGGGAGATTAAGAAGGGAGAGGGAAATTAAAGGGAAGGGGGAGTTGAAGACGGGGAGAAGGGGAAGATGGTGTTTATATGTCGATGCGAGAGGGAGTGATGGTGATGAGAAGAAAAGAGATAAAAAAAATAGTGAGGGAGAATGGAGGAGAGGGAGATGGAATGAGAGATGATGGCGAGAGGGAAAGATGAGAGGAATTGGAAGAAATAGAGCGAGAATGAGGTAGATAGCGAAAGAGTGAATAATAGCTCTAAGTCTTCCGTGTTGCCATCTGTACATCATTATGAGCTTGCAATGGTGAAGAAAAGAGATGTAGGTCCAAGCAATGTAATGAGGCAGAGGGAGGCAGGAAGTGCCCCCAGGCATACCAATGCCCGTAGCCAGAAAGACTGAATATTATAGCATTAGAAGACAACCCACAAACATTACTTTTGTAGTAGTAACCTAACGAACGGGACGGGACGTTGGCAGCTATAAAAAACTCGGTCAGACTACGATATAACATAAATGATTTCACATACCAAATGTAGATATCACTGGCAATTATCTTTGGAGTTTCCCCACCTCTAGAAAATGGATCCATTTAAAAGGACTCGTTGATGATGACATCTTCTATCTATGGCCATATGATATGGCCCTGGATTCATTTTTACCGTGACTAAACGCTTTGGCCCCGTCTATTAGATTCACCGTAGAGAAAGATGTGGAATCTCAACTTCCATTCTTAGATGTGCTGATATACCGGATTGATAGAAAGTTTAAGTTAACAGTATGTGTTATTCTGGTATGTGTTATTCATTATAGGGAACATTAATGCTATTATTGCATGTTATTCATCATAGGGAACACTAATGTATGCGTTCATTCACCATAGGGAACACGAATGTTGTTCTTGTATGTGTTCATTCATCGTAGTGAATATTAATGTTGTTCTTGATAGTGATAGCCACTTAAGCATATATATGCATATTCATATGTATAAAAATGCTCAAATATTCATAAATACGTGTATACATTTAAAAATTATACATACATATACGCATGCATAAATAACCCTCACATAGGAGACTGAAACTTACGGCGACTTTACAGTCCGACTTGGACCATTAATTACTTACACGGTAACACAAAAGGTTGATAATAGCCTTTTTTCACTTGTTCGTACACGTGATGTACATATTTATGTGAACATGTGTGTGTGCGTGTGTGTGTGTGTGTGTGTGTGTGTGTGTGTGTGTGTGTGTGTGTGTGTGTGTGTGTGTGTGTGTGTTGCTTTATTCGTGCGCCTGTATGTGTGATGTGTGAGTAGGATGTGTATGTGGAAATACAGATTTCAGTGCATAGAAGAGTGTGCGTACCATGCAAATAAAGAAGATCAGTAACGAGAGAAAAAAGATGAATGGTAACAATTAATTACAGTTACCATGCATGGAACACAAATGTTCACACCGACACTAATCTACGCACATAAAAACGTACACAAATACACTAACACAACTAAATAAATGAACAAGCTATTAACTAATATAGGTACAATTTTAAATATAAATATAGGTTCAAAATTTTAATTCAGTGGCCAGTCATTGGTGGACTAACTGGGATAGAGATCTCTTTTGTCTCAGGTAGTCGACGTTCGGGTCTGTCCAGGTGGATGTTATTACAGAGCGCAGATTTTCTACGTGTCCTCCTCTGTAATAACATCTACCTTCGTATATTAATACACTTGTGTAGTAATATCATATTGGACAGTGCTTCAAGGGTGGCTAAAACTGCTGACCTCAAAGTGGTGAAGGGTGAATACCTGGAACCTGGAACATTTGAGGCAGTTGACAGTGATAAGGAATATGATATTGTTTATTTGGATTTTAGTAAAGCCTTCGATGGAGTGCCTCACAAGAGACTTTTAAGAAAAGTGGCAGCTCATGGTATGGGAGGTAAAGTTCTAGCATGGATAGAGGCATGGCTTACCAATAGAAAGCAGAGAGTTACCATTAATGGAGTGAAATCTGAATGGGGATTAGTCTCTAGTGGCGTCCCACGAGGATCAGTTTTGGGCCCTCTCTTGTTCATAATTTACATTAATGACCTTGATGAGGGGATTACTAGTAACATGAGTAAGTTTGCTGATGATACAGAGATAGGCCGTATAATTCACTCTGAGGAGGATATAAATGAGCTCCAGGACGATTTAGGCAAATTAATGTCTTGGTCTGAAAAGTGGCAGATGGGGTTCAATGTGGATGAGTGTAGGGTACTTGCTCTTGGTAATGAAAATAACCCTCGAAGCTATAATCTAGGTGAAGTAGAGCTTGATCATACAGAATGTGAAAAGGACTTGGGAGTCATGGTGAGCAGAAATCTAAAGCCAAGACAGCAGTGCCTTAGTGTGCGTAACAAGGCCAACAGATTACTTGGATTTATCTCAAGAAGTATAAGTAACAGAAGTCCAAAAGTTATTTTGCAGCTCTATACATCACTAGTGAGACCTCATTTAGACTATGCTGCTCAGTTTTGGTCCCCTTAATATAGAGAACATACAGAGAAGAATGACTAAAATGATTTACTGTGTAAGGACTCTCCCGTATGAAGATAGACTTAAAGCCTTAAATCTCCACTCTCTGGAGAGGCGTAGAACGAGGGGAGATATCATTGAAGTGTATAAGTGGATGACGGGCATAAACAAGGGAGATATTAATAAAGTACTGAGGGTGTCAAACCAGGTAAGAACCAGAAATAATGGATTTAAGTTGGATAAATTTAGATTTAGAAAGGACATAGGTAAGTACTGGTTTTCTAACAGAGTTGTAGATGCGTGGAACAGTCTTCCCAGTGGGGTGATAGAAGCTAGGACCTTGGGTAGCTTTAAGAAGAGATTGGACAAGTATATGAGTGGGAGGGGCTGGGTTTGATTGGTGTCATTGGGTAGGGGAGTTATTTCTTGGGTAGCTTAGGTAGAGGTTGTTTTGATAAGGACCTGCCTCGCATGGGCCAGTAGGCCTTCTGCAGTGTTCCTCCATTCTTATGTTCTTATGTTCTTATGAACCTGGGGTGGGACTTGCTGACCTCAGGGAAGTGGTGAAGGGTGAATACCTGGAACCATGAACCTAGGGTGGGACTTGCTGACCTCAGGGAAGTGGTGAAGGGTAAATACCTGGAGCCATGAACCTGGGGCGGGACTTGCTGACCTCAGGGAAGTGGTGAAGGGTGAATACCTGGAACCATGAACCTGGGGTGGGACTGCTGATCTCAGGGAAGTGGTGAAGGGTAAATACCTGGAACCATGAACCTGGGGTGGGACTTTCTGAGCTCAGGGAAGTGGTGAAGGGTGAATACCTGGAACCATGAACCTGGGGTGGGACTTTCTGAGCTCAGGGAAGTGGTGAAGGGTGAATACCTGGAACCATGAACCTGGGGTGGGACTTGCTGAGCTCAGGGAAGTGGTGAAGGGTGAATACCTGGAACCATGAACCTAGGGTGGGACTGCTGATCTCAGGGAAGTGGTGAAGGGTGAATACCTGGAACCATGAACCTGGGGTGGGACTTGCTGAGCTCAGGGAAGTGGTGAAGGGTAAATACCTGGAACCATGAACCTAGGGTGGGACTTGCTGACCTCAGGGAAGTGGTGAAGGGTGAATACCTGGAACCATGAACCTGGGGTGGGACTTGGTGACCTCAGGGAAGTGGTGAAGGGTGAATACCTGGAACCATGAACCTGAGGTGGGACTGCTGACCTCAGGGAAGTGGTGAAGGGTGTATGGATGAACACTTGGAACCACGGACCTGAGGTGGGACTAGGTGAGGGAAGACATCCGGGGGCCCACGGATGAATTTCCGGGAAAGGCTTAGATGTAGGGCAGGAAATGGGAATGGGAAGGGAGAATATCTGGGGGGACACTGAACCTTAGATGCAAGGATTATGATGTTAGGATAGGAATGTGGAAAAAGTGGGGAAAGGGAAAATCTTAGGGAACAGAGGGATCCTAAAAGGCTTAGTTAGGGTAGGAAAGGGGGAAGGGAGAATATCTGAAGGGGACACACAACCTTAATGCAAGAGATTACTGATGTTAGGATGGGAATGCAGGATAAGAAGGGGGGGAAGGGGAATTTAAGGGGCCAGATGGACTCCTGGAACAGGGGACCGGGGGAAGACTTAGAGCAAGATTACTGAGTGAGGTAGGAAGTGTAGGTAGGAAGTGGAGAAGGGAGATATCTGGGGCACAGGGACCGGGGGAAACTTAGGATAAGAAATGTAGGATGGGAATTTTAGGATAAAAGTGGGAAGGTAAAATATCGGAGGGGAACAGATGGACCCGGGGCCTACATTGGCAGGATCTGTAACTCAGAGGTGACAGTGGTCGAAAGTACTACTTTATCAAGGAAGCTGATTTTGAGCACATAACCTTTGCCACGTTGGATCACTGGTCCCTGGGAAAACAGATCTACCTGACAAGGAGTATTTAAAGGGGGAAAAGTGCGGAAGTTGCTACCAATGATTTGTTGCTGTTTAAGGCCGTCCTCAGAAGAAAAAAACCCCAAAACAAGAAAAAAAGGGAAAAAAAGGGAAAGGAGAAGAGGTTTGAAAGAGAAGTGATAAAAAAAACAGGTTTTATCACGGGTTTTTCTGAAGTTTGGAGCATTTTACAATGAATGGGAAAAGGGAAGGCACCACAGAGAAAAAGCCAGAAATAAGATTCATACAAGGAAGGCTGTGTATAAGAAAGGATTCAACCAGAGGGGGCGACTGTAAAAGTTAAAAGAAGGGTAGCCCGTTTTAGCAGAAGATCATTTAACAGAGAAAAAAGGGAGCATTTTTGGGTGTGGGAAAGAAAACATTATTTTTGGTGTCCAAAGTTTTGCCCGGGAAAAAAACGGCCAGTTTTCCCCAAACTACTAAAGGTTTCAAGAGGAACTTTAAAAAAGGATTAACATCAGTAGCATTTTTTAGGGGAAAAGAAGTACAAAATAGATTGGCAAGGGAAGGGTGTTAGTCTGGGGGAAAAGTATGTGGGTTTTTGTTATTTTTCTAGTCATGAAATTGTGCCTTTTTTGTTCTTTATTTGTTTTGGGTAAAACTTTGTGTGTTATAAAAAAAAGAGGCGGCCCTTGGGACCCGGGAAGCTAAAGCCCGCCCCAAAAATCCTCCCCTTTGGGAAATTTACCCCCAAAAAAAAGGAACATTTAAAAAAATCAAAAAAATTTGGGCAACCACTAAAAACTGGGGCCGAATAAATGGAGCGTGGGTATTCTTGATCCCAAAGGGGTTGGAAACAAGATGGAAGAGATGAGAAAGGGCCCCTTTTGAACGGAGATCCTCTGGAAAAAGAGACCAAAGGAAAGCTAAAAAAATAAATAAATAAATAAATAATAAATATATATATATTATATATATAAAATTTTTAATTTTTAAAAATTTTATTAAAATTTTATATAAATTTTTTTAATATATATTTTATTTATATATATATAAAATATATTTATAATATATAATATATATATATTTTTATATATATATTTTTATATATATATTTTTTAAAATAATATTTATGCAATAAGATCACAGTAAACCCGGTGTTTTTAAAAAATGCAAAAAAACCACTGTGGAAGAGTAGTGAAATTTCCAAAAAGGGTTTCGGGGTTTCTACATTGTCCCAAAAACCTTTATAATTGAGGGGACCCCGAAAACGCTTGGAATTTCACTACTCTTTCCCGTGGTTGTTTTGGCCTATTTACATATATATTAAAAAATTTTTTTTTTATTTATAAAATATTTATATTTAATTTTTATATATTTTTATATTTTTATATATAAATAATATATATATATATATATATTATATATATATATATAATAAAATATGTATATATTTATATATATGTGTATATGAATATATATTTATACATTTAGCGTCCGTATGGTCTCTTTTTAAAGAGGCATCTCATTTCTTTCATCCCTGCTCCAACTCCTCGGATCAAGAATATATACATATACGTATATATATATATATATATATATATATATATATATATATATATATATATATATATATAAACATGTACATCCTGAAGTCTACTCAACAGTCTTTTATCTACCAATACATAATCCAACAAACTACTGTCATTTTGCCCTACATCATATCTTGTATACTTATTTATCCTCTTTTTCTTAAAATATGTATTACCTATAACTAAACCCCTTTCTATACAAAGTTCAATCAAAGGGCTCCCATTATCATTTACACCTGGCACCCCAAACTTACCTACCACACCCTCTCTAAAAGTTTCTCCTACTTTAGAATTCAGGTCCCCTACCACAATTACTCTCTCACTTGGTTCAAAGGCTCCTATACATTCACTTAACATCTCCAAAATCTCTCTCTCTCCTCTGCATTCCTCTCTTCTCCAGGTGCATACACGCTTATTATGACCCACTTCTCGCATCCAACCTTTACTTTAATCCACATAATTCTTGAATTTACACATTCATATTCTCTTTTCTCCTTCCATAACTGATCATTTAACATTACTGCTACCCCTTCCTTTGCTCTAACTCTCTCAGATACTCCAGATTTAATCCATTTATTTCCCCCACTGAAACTCTCCTACCCACTTCAGCTTTGTTTCGCTTAGGGCCAGGACATCCAACTTCTTTTCATTCATAACATCAGCAATCATCTGTTTCTTGTCATCCGCACTACATCCACGCCATTTAAGCATCCCAGTTTTATAAAGTTTTTCTTCTTCTCTTTTTTAGTAAGTGTCTACAGGAGAAGGGGTTACTAGCCCATTGCTCCCGGCATTTTAGTCGCCTCATACGACACGCATGGCTTACGGAGGAAAGATTCTTTTCCACTTCCCCATGGACAATAGAAGAAATAAAGAAGAACAAGAGCTATTTAGAAAAAGGAGAAAAACCTAGATGTATGTATATATATATATGCATGTGCGTGTCTGTGAAGTGTGACCAAAGTGTAAGTAGGAGTAGCAAGATATCCCTGTTATCTAGCGTGTTTATGAGACAGAAAATGTACATGTTTATAGAGGGGCCACAGATATATCAGATCACTTTCTAGTTGTAGCTACACTGAGAGTAAAAGGTAGATGGGATACAAGGAGAATAGAAGCATCAGGGAAGAGAGAGGTGAAGGTTTATAAACTAAAAGAGGAGGCAGTTAGGGTAAGATATAATAAGCTATTGGAGGATAGATGGGCTAATGAGAGCATAGGCAATGGGGTCGAAGAGGTATGGGGTAGGTTTAAAAATGTAGTGTTAGAGTGTTCAGCAGAAGTTTGTGGTTATAGGAAAGTGGGTGCGGGAGGGAAGAGGAGCGATTGGTGGAATGATGATGTAAAGAGAGTAGTAAGGGAGAAAAAGTTACCATATGAGAAGTTTTTACAAAGTAGAAGTGATGCAAGGAGGGAAGAGTATATGGAGAAAAGAGAGAGAGGTTAAGAGAGTGGTGAAGCAATGTAAAAAAGAGAGCAAATGAGAGAGTGGGTGAGAGGTTATCAACAAATATTGTTGAAAATAGAAAAAAGTTTTGGTGTGAGATTAACAAGTTAAGAAAAGCATAGAGAATCAAATGGATTTGTCATTAAAAATAGGAGAGGAGAGTTATTAAATGGAGGAGCTAGAGGTTATTGGAAGATGGAAGGGATATTTTGAGGGGCGAATTGTTAATGTTGCTGAAGATAGGGATAAGCTGTGATTGATTTCGTGTATTGGGAAGGAGGAATAACATCTTGTAGGAGTGAGGGAAGAGCAGTTGTGAGTGTGGGGGTAGTTAGTGAGGCAGTAGTAAAAATGAAAGGGGGTAGGCAGCCGGGATTGCATGGGTATAGATAGAAATGTTTAAAAGCAGGAGGGGATATAGATTTGGGAGTGGTTGGTGCAATTATTCTAAATGTATGGAAGAGGGTAAGGTACCTAGGGATTGGCAGAGAGCATGCATAGTTCCTTTGTATAAAGGCAAAGGGGATAAATGAGTGTGCAAAAATTATTGGGGGATAAGTCGGCTGAGTTATACCTGGTATAGTGTATGGGTTGAGTATTATTGAAAGAATTAAGAGTAAGACCGGAGTATAGGATAGCAGATGAACAAGGAGGATTTAGGAAAGGGTAGGGGCGTGTGTTGGACAAGTGTTTTCAGTTGAAAACATTAAGTGAACAGTATTTAGATTTATGGCTAAAGAGGTCTTTGTGGCATTTATGGATTTGGAAAAGGCGTATGACAGGGTGGATAGGGGGGCAATGGTGCCGATGTTGCAAGTGTATGGTGTAGGAGGTTAGGGTTACTGAAGCAGTGAAGAGTTTTTACGAGGATAGTGTGGCTCAAGTTAGAGTATGTAGGAAAGAGGGGGGAATTTTTTCCCCAGTAAAAGTAGGCCTATGGACAAGGATGTGTGATGTCACCGTGGTTGTTTAATATATTTATAGATGGGGTATGTAAGAGCAGTAAATGCGAGGGTCTTGGGACAAGAGGCGTGGAGTTAAAAGATAATGAATCACACACAAAGTGGGAGTTGTCACAGCTGCTCTTTGCTGATGACCACTGTGCTCTTGGAGATTCTGAAGAGATGTTGCAGAGATTGGTGGTGAATTTGGTAGGGTGTGCAAAAGAAGAAAATTAAGGTGAATTACAGGAAAGAGTAAGGTTATGAGGATAAACAAAAGATTAGGTGTGAAAGAGTGAATATCAGATTGGAGGAGAGAGTAATGGAGGAGGGTGATGTATTCAGATATTGGGAGTGGACGTGTCAGCGGGATGGGTCTATGGAAGATAGAGGTGAATCATAGAATTGATGAGGGAAAAGATGTGGAGTGGTGACTTTAGGAGTCTGTGAGACAAAGAACTTTGGCCTGGAGGCAAAGAGGGGTTGGTATGAGAGTATAGTTTTACCAACGCTCTTTATATGGGTGTGTGAAGCATGGGTGATGAATGTTGCATCGAGGAAGAAGGCTGGCGGCAGTGGAGATGTCATGTCTGAGGGCAATGTGTGGTGTGAATATAATGCAGAGAATTCGTGTAAGGAAGTTTAGGAGGAGGTGCGGGATTACAAAACTGTTGTCCAGAGGGCTGAGGAAGGGTGTTGAGGTGGGTTCGGACATGTAGTGCAGAATGGAGCGGAACAGATGATTCAAGAGTGTATCAGTCTGTAGTGGAAGGAGGCGGGGTAGGGGTCGGCCTAGAAAAGGTTGGAGAGAGGGGGGGGGGGGGGGGAGGGAAAGGAGGTTTTGTGCGCGAGGGGCTTGACTTCAGCAGGTTGCATGAGGTCGTTTGATAGGGAGGTGAAGGGAGACAAATGGTTTTTAATACTTGACGTGCTGTTGGATTATGTGTGAGCAAGTAACATTATGGAAGGGGTTCAAGGGAAACGGCAAGCCGGACTTGATTCCTGGAGATGGGCAAAGTTACAGTGCCTGCACTCTGAAGGAGGGGTGTTAATATTGCAGTTAAAACTGTAGTGTAAAGCACCCTTCTGGCCAAGACAGTGATGAAGTGAATGATGGTGAAAGTTTTTTTTTTCGGGCCCCTGCCTTGGTGGGATCGGGCAGTGTTTAATAAAAAAAAATATACATTATATATATTATATATATATATATATTATTCATATATTATATATATTATAATATATCTATATATATATATATTTATAAATAGATATATATATCTATATATCTTATATAATATATATATATATTTATAATATTATATATATATATATATATATTATAAACAAGTCGGCCGTCTCCCACCGAGGCAGGGTGACCCAAAAAGAATTACTTTCATCATTTCATTCAACACTTTCATCACTCACACCATAATTATGTTTGTCAGCGGTTCTAGAAACAAAGATTTAGAATCTAACGAAAAAAATACACACAACATATCTCCAAACAACAAATATCCCGCGAACCCCTCCTATAGAGTTCAGGAAATAACCCCTACCCCCCCCCCCCCCCCCCCCACCTCCTTATATAACCCTCTCCCCCCCCTGTACCTCCATTTCCAGGACTCAAGTCAGGCTATATAAAAAATACCGATTTTCCTGAATCCTTCACTAAATATTACCCTGCTCACACTCACAACAGATATAGTCAGGTCCAAAATACCATTCGACTTCCATTCACTCCTATCAAACACGCTCATGCACGCTGCTGGAGTCCAAGCCTCGCCACAAAACCTCCCTTACCCCTTCCTTCAACCTTTCGAGGACGACCCCTACCCGCCTTCTTAACCTACAGATTTAATGCTCTCCAGGACATTCTACTTTGATCATTTCTCTAAATGACCAACCACGTCACAACCCCTCTTCAGCCCTCTGACGTATACTTTTATTAACTCCACACCTTCTCTAATTTCCACTACTGCCGAATTTCTGCATAATATTTACACCACACATTGCCCTTAGACAGGGACATCTCACATGCCTCCATACTGCCTCCTCGTCTGCTGCATACACAACCAAGGCTTACACCCATATAAGAGTGTTGGCTATACTATACTTTCATTTATATTTCCTTCTTTGCCTCCATAGATACGTTTTTTGTTCCCATATACCTCAACGCACCACTCACCTTTTTTTTTCCTCATCAATTCTAGATTAACCTCAATCCTTCCATAAATCCAAACGCCTACACGTTAAACTCCCAAGTATCTGAAAACATTCACTTCTCCCAACTCCATATTGCTGCATCGCTATTGGGCGTGCAGCCCCCTTGCCTGACGTCTTCCTCAGTACCTCGACAGCAGTGGTACGAGGAGGTGTTGGCATTCGTGCCTGGATGAGGTAGCGGTGCGGACGTGCTTTGCACCTCTACTGTTTCCCAGGACGCGAAGCTATCAGTCCACGACTGTGCGCAGGTGTTCGCAGGGAGTGTGAAATATCGTGTCTTTGAACTTATTGTGGGGCTTTAACACCTACGTCAGTCGACTGTGTTTATTGCCCAAAATTTTACGAGAGACATATGCATCAGAGGACGAGGATTTTATGGAGTGGCACTGAACGGTGTATATAGAATTTTCGTGAAAGTGCTATGCTCAAAGGATACGAGGCTTTGGTTGATCGTTACCAAGATGTCGCATTACTGTAACACCGGCAGTGCGGGTCCAAGTTGATTGAGGTATCACGACATATATTCGTGGGTTAAGCTGCGCAACGATGCCTTTTGAGGTGATGAGGTCGATATTCGAAATGTATTTCGACGTTATGGAAACTGTTACATCTGGCCAATGGCAAATGGGTAAAAGGGCATACACTGGATACCCTGAGGGTTCTTTTAACTCAGGATGACGCATAGGCATCCTATACCCTCGTATGTATCTCTCAAGAGTTAGAACCCAGGGTAATGGTAGCGTATGCGGGGCAGAGGCGTACGTGCGACTGTGTGGCGCGCGATTATGACCATATGGCGGCAGACTGTGGCAAGCGGAGTATGTCTCCTGGGCCGGCAAGGGGCGGAAGCCCTGAGATGTGCAACCGATGCCAAGGAAGACGGGGGGGGGGGGGGGGGGGCAAGGAGCGAGGGTCGTGGTGCATGTGGAGGAAGCGTTGTGGCTCTCCAGTGGAAACGGAACAGAAGTGGTGATCATGAATAACCGGGCCCATCACCAGGCTCTGGGCCGGCAAGGGGCGGAGCAACATGCGCATGGCACCAATGCCTAAAGAAGACAACGGGTGCAAGGAGGTGGGAGTGGTAGCATGTGGAGTGAAGTGTGGTGGCTCCTCTGGGGAATCGGGAAAAGAAGTGGTGATCCATGAATCACCTGGCCCATCAACAGTGACGTTGTCAAGTGAGGAGGTACAGGATGGGGAGCAGTGAAGGCTATTGAGGAGGAGTTGGAGACGGTGATACAGGCTATGTTACAGTCTACGGAGGTGGAGAGTTACAGCGAACAAGACCCTGGGTCAGGGCAGAAGGTGTGTGTGGGGAAGGGGAAGGATCAGGTGGCACCTGTGGTGGACAGTGCGAGTGCCATGGAGGGGCATGGAGGCGGATTAAGGGTGGTAGAGGTGGAAGTCCATTGTGCTGGCTCCAGGACTCAGATATGGAAACTGAGGGAGCTACAAGGAAAAGGGCAGCAGCGTCAGATTCGGACGATGTTCTGACACCGGCGCAAAGGCGGGGAAAAAGACATGGGGTTATGGTACCCAGAGTGACTCTGCGAGAGGGCCACAACAGAAGGGGGGGGGAGGTTGGTTGGGAAGGAGGGGGGAAATCTGTGGCAAAGGCACAGTCCAGGGGAACGGTCTGAAAGGGAAGAATCTTGACATGAGGCGGGGAAGGAAAACCTTAAACTGGCCTCAGGTGTGTAACAATAAATATTAAATGGTCTGTGTGATGGTGTTAAACGGGAGTGCTTCAGGATGTTTTTGAATAGGTATAAGGTTGACGTAGCTTTTGTGCAGGAGCACAATTTTAAGCTTGGTCGTGAATTAGTGGTGCCTGGGTATCAGGCTTATGTGTTGCCGTCTGAGGTTTAAAAGGAGGAGTGGGTGTGTTGATCAGGGAGGCGGGCCCGTTTGTATTGCGAGGAAAGAGGGGGGGGGGGGGGAGAGTATTACGTGTGGAAGGATGGTGGATGGGAGAGAGAGTGGCGTTTGTGTGTGTGTATGCCCCAGCAGAAAGTGACGTGAAAGTGAAGATGGATTTTGTGCGGGAGGAGCTCGTGTATTACCTACGCACGTTACGTCTGTCGCGATTGTGGGGGGGAATTGGAATTGTGTAATTAAGAAGACAGACGTGGAACCCAGAGGAGCGGGATATTTTTTCCTCAGTCTTGGGGGGCCTGCTTAGAGATCTTCAGTTACGTGATGCTTTCGGGGGAGGTCTGTGGGAGGTGGAACATACGTTTATAAGAAGGGGATATGCGGCTCGTTTGACAGGTTATATTTATCTCGAGGGTTTTGGTAGAGTCTTTTAAAACTATTAGAGATGGTGTCTTCCGATCATAGGGCGGTATTAGTGGAGGTGGGATGGGATGCTTTGGCTCGTAGGCAGGGAAGTTATTGGAAACTGAACACGATGGTTTTGGGGGATAGGGAGGGAGTGGAAGCGTTTGCAATATTTTTGGGAACAGCTCTGTGCCGACAGAAGAAACTGAGGAAGACGTGGTTGGATGGTGGGATAGTGTGGCTAAGTTACGAATACGTCATTTTTATGTGAGGGAGGGCAAACGCATTAATCAAATTTCGGTATGGTTTGTCAAATTACTTAGAATCTAGATTACGGAATTGTTACGAGGGGGGGGCGGTGGGCCGGGGGTGTACCCGGTGGAGGATATACACATGTTGAAGGACAGAATACGGGATTTGCAAGAAGAACGTTTTGCAAACTGTACGGGTACAGGCGGGGTTAGACGAAGTACTCTGGGGCGACAAGCCATCAGCTTGTGTGCTGCGAGGACAGAAGGTACGACAGCGAAGACTAC
>NC_069411.1:38759507-38768261 GCF_026875155.1 Cherax quadricarinatus | reverse complement strand
AAACAGTCAAGGACCGGGTAATCAGACTGAGGAAGGTGATGGGGAATTCACAAGAAACGACCGGAAGGTATGTCAGGAGCTCAACACGAGATTTAAAGAAGTATTTACAGTGGAAACCAGTAGGACTCCAGGAAATCAGAGCAAGGGGGTGCACCAGCAAGTGCTGGATGAGGTACATATAACAAAGGAGGAGGTGAAGAAGCTGCTATGCGAACTTGACACCTCAAAGGCGGTGGGACCAGACAACATCTCTCCGTGGGTCCTTAAAGAGGGAGCAGAGATATTGTGTGTACCGTTAACAAAGATCTTCAACACATCATTTGAAACTGGGCAACTCCCCGAGGTATGGAAGATGGCAAATGTAGTCCCAATTTTTAAAAAGGGGGACAGACATGAGGCACTAAACTACAGACCTGTATCACTAACGTGTATAGTATGCAAGGTCATGGAGAAGATCATCAGGAGGAGAGTGGTGGAGCACCTGGAAAGAAACAAGTGTATAATTGACAACCAGCATGGTTTCAGGGAGGGAAAATCCTGTGTCACAAACCTACTAGAGTTTTATGACAAGGTGACAGAAGTAAGACAAGAGAGAGAGGGGTGGATCGACTGCATTTTTTTGGACTGCAAGAAGGCCTTCGACACAGTTCCTCACAAGAGGTTACTAACAAAAGCTAGAGGATCAGGCACACATAACAGGAAAGGCACCGCAATGGATCAGAGGATACCTGACAGGGAGGCAACAACGAGTCATGGTACGTGACGAGGTGTCAGAGTGGGCGCCTGTGACAAGCGGGATTCCACACGGGTCAGTCCTAGGACCTGTGCTGTTCTTGGTATATGTGAATGACATAACGGAAGGGATAGACTCAGAAGTGTCCTTGTTTGCGGACGATGTGAAGTTAATGAGAAGAATCAAATCGGATGAGGATCAGGCAGGACTACAAAGAGACCTGGACAGGCTACAAGCCTGGTCCAGCAACTGGCTCCTTGAATTTAACCCTGCCAAATGCAAAGTTATAAAGATTGGGGAAGGGCAAAGAAGACCGCAGACATAATATAGTTTAGATGGCGAAAGTCTGCAAACCTCACGCAAGGAAAAAGATCTGGGGGTGAGTATAACACCGAGCATATCTCCCGAGGCGCACATCAATCAGATAACTGCTGCAGCATACGGGCGCCTGGCAAACCTACGGATAGCGTTCCGATACCTCAGTAAGGATTCGTTCAAGACTCTGTATACCATTTACGTCAGGCCCATACTGGAGTATGCAGCACCAGTTTGGAATCCACACCTAGTCAAGCACGTCAAGAAATTAGAGAAAGTGCAAAGGTTTGCAACAAGACTAGTCCCAGAGCTACGGGGATTGTCCTACGAAGAAAGGTTGAGGGAAATCGGCCTGACGACACTGGAGGCCAGTAGGGTCAGGGGAGACATGATAACGACATATAAAATACTGCGCGGAATAGACGAGGTGGACAAAGACGGGATGTTCCAGAGATGGGACACAGACGCAAGAGGTCACAATTGGAAGCTGAAGACTCAGATGAATCAAAGGGATGTTAGGAAGTATTTCTTCAGTCATAGAGTAGTCAAGCCGTGGAATAGCCTAGAAAGTGAAGTAGTGGAGGCGGGAACCATACATAGTTTTAAGGCGAGGTATCATAAAGCTCAGGGAGAGAGAGGACCTAGTATCAATCAGTGAAGAGGCGGGGCCAGGAGCTATGACTCGACCCCTGCAACCACAAATAGGTGAGTACAAATAGGTGAGACAGTTTTAAGACGAGGTTTGATAAAGCTCATGGAGCGGGGAGAGAGAGGGCCCAGTAGCAACCGGTGAAGAGGCGGGGCCAGGAGCTAAGACTCGACCCCTGCAACCACAAATAGGTGAGTACAAATAGGTGAGTACACACACACACACACACACACACACACACACACACACACACACACACACACACACACACACACACACACACACACACACACACACATGGATGTTAGGAAGTACGTACTTCTTCAGTCATAGAGTTGACAAGAAGTGGAACAATCTGGAGAGTGATGTAGTGGAGGCAGGATCCATACATAGCTTTAAGAAGAGATATGATGAAGCTGCTGGAGCAGGGAAAGAGTGGACCTACTTGCGACTAGTAAAGAGGCGAGGCCAGGAGCTATGAATCGACCCCTGCAACCACAGTTAGGTGAGCACACAAACACTCACAACAAAAGATACAGGAACGAGGGACACAACTGGAAGTTGATAACTCAGATGAGTCATACGGATGTTAAGAAGTACTTCTGCAGTCATAGAGTTGTAAGGAAGTGGAATAATCTAGAGAGTGAAATGGTAAAGGCATGTTCCATACATATCTTTGAGAGGAGGTACGATAAGGCTCTTGGAGCTGGGAGAGAATGGACCTAGCAATGATCAGCGAAGAAGTGGAGCCAGGAGTTGTGCCTCGACCCCTGCAACCTTATATAAGTGAGTTCATATAGGTGAGTACTCTCTCTCGCCCTCTCTCTCTCTTTCTCTCTCACTCTCTCTTTCAATATAACTTGATCAACTCTCTCTCTCACTACAATTCGATCAACTCTCTACACAGAACCGCCATTGCAGCTACAGTCTTGTGATTGCTTAGTTACGTGAACATGTGCGCTCTCTTGTGTGCACACGAGTACAGGTGTGCAGTAGAGTCAGGTGTGCATGTGCGGTGTCTTCACTGTCTCAGACGGAAGCCTCCAGGTTATTGCTACGTCTTGCAGTATATGAATTACAACATAATGAAATTGGGGCGTCATTACGTGAGTATCTTCCAGCAGGGCTGGTGGTGGTGGTGGTGGTGGTGGTGGTGGTGGTGGGTGGTGGTGGTGGGTGGTGGTGGTGGTGGTGGTGGTGTGGTGGTGGGTGGTGGTGGTGGTGGTGGTAGTGGTGGTGGTGGTGGTGGTGGTAGTGGTGGTGGTCGTGGTGGTGGTAGTGGTGATGGCGGTTGTGATATTGGTTGTGGTAATGGGTGGGTGTGAAAGTGGTGGTGGCGGTATGGTGGGTGTGATAATGGTGGTGGTAAGGTGGGAGTGATAGTGGTGGTGGTAATGGTGGGTGTGATAGTGGTGGTGGTAAGGTGGGTGTGATAGTGGTAGTAGTAAGGTGGGTTGTGTGATTGTGGTGGTGGTAAGGTGGGAGTGATAGCGGTGGTGGTAAAGGTGGGTGTGATAGTGGTGGTGGTAAAGGTGGGAGTGATAGTGGTGGTGGTAATGGTGGGTGTGATAGTGGTGGTGGTAAAGGTGGGTGTGATAGTGGTGGTGGTAAAGGTGGGTGTGATAATGGTGGTGGTAAAGGTGGGAGTGATAGTGGTGGTGGTAATGATGGGTGTGATAGTGGTGGTGGTATGGTGGGTGTGATAGTGGTGGTGGTCATGGTGGGTGTGATAGTGGTGGTGGTAATGATGGGTGTGATAGTGGTGGTGGTAATGGTGGTAATGGTGGGTGTGATAGTGATGGTGGTAATGGTGGGTGTGATAGTGTTGGTGGTAATAGTGGGAGCTTTTTTGCCTCAACGTAAACACAAGGGAAAGATGTATCAGGATGGGTAAACATGACGAGTGAGGTCCCTCATGAATCGGTACGAAGACCGTTACATTTCCTCATTTCCGTAACTAGCGTACCAGAGATAAAATTCCAACGCTACGCTGTTTGTGTATGACATGATACTATTGGAGATTCTTCATATATTAAAAAAGTGTGCTAAACCAGTATGGGTCACGCAAGACCCCCCCCCCCTGATCATCGGTATAACACTAGGTACGAAAGGGAAAAACTGAGAGACGAGTTGTACAAAATACAAAGACGCATAGTTATGCAAATAAAGGGTTTAGAGAACAGATAAATTGACAAATTAGACACAAATACAACACTTGGGTATCTTTATTGTGGGAACGTTTCGCCACAAGCATTTCCACAATACAGATACCCAAGTGTTGCTTATGTCAATTTTATCAGACGAATAGCTTTTAGATTTCATTCGTATTAAACGGAAAGCTATATTAAAATAGAAAAGACGACGGAAAACCCGAGAATGTAAACTAGGGAGACAGACGCTGCACACCTCGGATAGATCTGTCATTTCAGCAGAGCCTTCAACACAGGAGGGATGTGGGTGGCCTTACTGTTATGTACAAGGCCAATATTGTCAAAGTACCACACTTGGATCCACTTCGAGGACAGCGTGAAGCAAGCTTCTATACCACAAGACGGGCAGAAAGCAGCAACTTCACTCTGGGTGTACCCTTCTCCAGAACATCACTTCATCTGTGATCATATATACCCAGGATGACTCGAGTATGAAACACATTTGTACAGCATTATGATGTCAACGAGATAAAGTCAGTTGATCAAATGAAAATGCTGGCTCACAGATGGCTCCAACTTCATCTTGTTCCCTACTTGTATGTCTCATAACAATAAAAATGCTTTCAAATGAGCTGATGTAGATAACAGCTCTTAGCTTGTCAATAAAGTTAGAGATCCTTAATTAACCTAACCTTGTCAAACCCTGTGTAAAAAAAAAATAAGAACATATTTTACACGAGTATGCTGACTACTGAAAAACAAAAAGATACAATATTGCGACTGGAACAATACACAAATAACCCGCACATAGGAGAGAGAAGCTTACGACGACGTTTCGGTCCAGCTTGGACCTCGTCGTCAGTTTCTAAGTGCCGGCTATTTGTTTAATGGTGGGAATTACCCAGCATATTCGTGTCGTTCTCATTAACTAAAAAAAAAAAAAGAAAACCTCGGAGGAGTATTTGCGCCAAGCAAACCTGTTAAGTAATTCGTGGATCTTAACAGAGACATTCAGGGCAACATACGACATATGTCTGACATGATCAAGAGATTAAATAAACAATATGAAGTTCCCAGCATAAGACAGAGACTGGCGCTGAAGTGGCTGACGAGAGATTAAAATAACTGAGCCTGATGTCCTTAATGGCTACACATTCAAGGAAAGAGGCGATAAAATGGTGAAAAATATTTAAATGACATTATAGGCTGACAGGGACTAACTGCTTGAAAGGCGGGGGTTGGAAGTCAGGTGGAGATAAATGACAGGTAACGCTGCAAGTGTGCCACAGGGACGTTAGGAATTATTACTTTAGTTTTATAAGTGGTCAGCCAGTTAAATGCTTTAAACTAGAAAGCTGCAGAAGTAAATTTCAAATCACAGTTTCAAGAGAAGGTATGATAGGGTCCAAAAGTGCAAGATTCATTAATGCTGACGACTGTACCCTATAGACGTGAGGGACAGGAGCTGATACTCAACCCTAGGAAACATTACTCGGAAAGTGAACACACCCACCCACCCACACACACACACACACACACACACGCACACACACACACACACACACACACACACACACACACACACACACACACACACACACACACACACACACACACACACACACACACACACACACACACGCAAGGACTGTCACAGCCACCAATCTTACCAAGAAAGGATTTAATTTGCCAGCAAAAATATTCTTAATGTAATCAGACTAATCCTGGCTGAATATCCCAACCCATTATGGTATTAACCCATTGAAATGTTTGTGTGCATGTCAGCCACGAATACTGAATACATTTTCCCACTGAAAATGGAGAATGCTATCAAAGAAAATGGAGCGCGCTTCTCATTTTTCATCTTTCATTTCGTTTTTTGCCCGTCCATCCGTGTGTGTGCGTGCCCCCTCCCCCCCTCTTCTTATTGTCGTTTAATAAAAATTCACCTCAGTCTCTCTCTACTTTTTTTGAGCACTAATATCCCATTACAGTGTTTCGTTTTCTTTCCTCCTGCTTTTTTTCCCCATTTAAAATTTTTCCGTGTAGTTGTGATGTCCTTTCTGACCCTTTCCTCTTCTGCTGCCACCACTTATGACTCTTTTGTTCACTGTATCCTGACTCACTGCCTACCTGCCCCCTTCACCAACACCACCATCAACAAACAACCACCGCCACCACCACCACTTCCATCTCCACCACTAATATCCTCGTCACGACTACTACTATCACCACCACCATCACCAATACCCCCGTCACTATCATCACCACCACCACCACCGTTACCCCCCGTCACCAACACCACCATCACGCCGCTCTTGTGAACCAAATGAGACAAGTTCGGTTGTCAAAAAATGGACCAGCCGACCTGAGGAGAGAATTTACAATGAGCTGGTAGAAAACGACGCTATCTGAGGGAAGGATTGGGCGGGGGGATTGGCAGGATTGGACTTAGGGGACTCGAGATGGTGTTTTTTCTTTTTAAGGTCTTGAAATTGCTTTTTTCTGTGGGGTCTTAGGGTAGTCTAGGATATTTTTGCTGGTAGGTTGTGTAGATTGTGAAGTCAGGTAGTGACGTGAATTATTTAATATTTTCAAGAAGGCGAAAAAGAAGAAGCGCTAAACTTCTAGGGGCACACGCAGCACCTGGAGAATGGGAGGCAATCAGGTTGTTCCCGATTCCTTGATTTAAGAACAAATGACCTGCACAGAGGCACATCTTGAAGGCTGGAAATGTAAAACCTTTTATACATGAATACACGTATAAGGTGCAAATAGGTATATATTATATATATATATATATATATATATATATATATATATATATATATATATATATATATATATATATATATATATATATGTATATATATATATATATATATATATATATATATATATATATATATATATATATATATATAGAGAGAGAGAGAGAGAGAGAGAGAGAGAGAGAGAGATGGGTAAGTATACATGAATGTGTGGTATATCCATGAAATAAGTTTTTATTTTGAATATTTAATAATTCCCAATATACTGATTATATATTAAAAATTAATATTTACTCACGTTTGGTTGTTCATACAGAGACATATATTATGTACACGCACACACATATATTATGTACATGCACATACATACATACGTGTACACATACATACATTCATATACATACACAAATCTGAAGATGTTTGTATGAACACACAAATGCGCTAAGGTATTTCATTTTTTATATAATTTTTTTGCTATAGTATTTTTACACTTGTATACACACAACTTCAATATTTCCAAAATCGATGATCAGTCTGGGTATCACATTCATGACCACCAGTATCCCAGTATCCCAGTATCCCAGTATCCCAGTATCCCAGTATCCCAATATCCCAGTATCCCAGTATCCCAATATCCCAGTATCCCAGAATCCCAGTATCCCAGTATCCCAGCATCCCAGTGTCACACTGGTATACCTGGATAGTTGTTCTCTAACAACCTTGTGTTTCACACTAGAATACCTTGTTGGTTGCTGTCTAACAACATACTATTATATTTCACACTAGTATACCTGTAATGTCACTAATAACTTGCTACCTATGTTTCTTGTTCACATATCAGGACGACAGTGCCTCCCAGGATGGTTATTATCTACTAACTTACTACGTTATCCCCCCCAGCTGGTGCCACATACCCAATTCTTTATCCAGCTCTCCCCGTTATCCAAGAACGTAGTAACGTGATCCAGGGTGCTCACCACTCACGCTAATGCAGAACTACTGAAACTTTCTGTCGTGATTGGAAGAGCGTGTGACTTGGCCTCTACCTGACACGAGTTTAATGCCGGTATTACTCTTCGATTTTCGAAATGTTTCATTCACCTTATACTCTGAATTGGTGAATGTTATGGCGGAAATGTAATGGAAAAAACTGAGGATACGTTAGATATATACCATGTTTTTACAGATGAAGGAGAACATGCAATCACTTGAATGATGACTGAAAAAAAAGCTGAGTGTGAATATCAGTTGCAGTTATAAAATTAATATATCAAAATTATTTTTTTGGAAAACACCGGTAGCCTCCCACCGAGGCCGGGTGATTCAAAAAAAAAAAAAGTTTTTCTTTCTACATGTAGTAATATATCAAAATTATATAAACATTAAAGAAACTTTTCAATTCAACACATGCAGAATGAGTCAAAGAAATGTGAAAATGTGGAAAATACAGAATTCCTTAAAAACTACAAATCGTTAATTCTAATACGGAAGAAGCAACAGTTCCACGAGAGGTAATTACACTAAATCAATAACTAGCTGTACAAATTACGATGCGAATGTATTTCCACTGCACTTGATATTTACGTACATAACAAAGAGAACGTAACAAAAAAAAAAGGAAAATCAAGAGGTGGGGATTTCTTTCCGATGTTGCTTACGGCAGTTCCTGAAGATGTTACGTACCTCTAGAATAACCTGGTGCAAATAATAGTCACCAATTCAAACCACGTATATTTTTCTGACATTCTGTACCTGGAGTTTACCTGGAGATGGTTTCGGGGGTCAACACCCCCGCGGCCCGGTCTGAGACCAGGCTTCGTACTCGTACTGTATCATAACTCATAATGTTTACAAACGCGAATACGAGAGTTAAAGCAAGTAACATAATTAGAGAAATCATTGTTACAGTATATGATAGCGACTTGTTGGTTTAACAACAACAACAACTTTGAATCAATCCCAAGAGAGTCGTGACTAATGGTCAGATCTTCAACCTATTGCCCTTGTTCACCTAGCGGGAAATAGGTACCTGGGTGTTAGGTGATTGTTATGGGTCGCATCCATGGTAAGATGGATAGATAAGCCTGTATTAAAAAATAAGCCAAGATAACTGAACATTACCTGTAAATTTAACGG
>NC_069411.1:38719507-38749507 GCF_026875155.1 Cherax quadricarinatus | reverse complement strand
GGGGGATAAGTCGTTGAGTATCCTGGCAAAGTTTTGGGTAGGTTTTATTGAAAAAAATTAAAGAGAAAGAGGGAATAGGATGCAGATGAACAAGGAGGCTTTAGGAAAGGGGGGGGTGTGTGGACCGGGGTGTTTAAGTGAAACATAAAGGGGAACAGTATTAGAAAAGGCAAAAAGAGGTCTTTGTGGCATTTATGGATTTGGAAAAGGGGAATGACAGGGTGGTGGGGGGGCAATGTGGAGATGTTGCAGGTGTAGGGGTGTGGGGGTGGTTTCTAAAAGCAGTGAAGGTTTTTACGAGGATGTGAGGCTCAAGTTGAGCATGTAGGAAAAGGGAAATTATTTCCCAGTAAAAGTAGGTTTTGACGAGGATGTGTGTGTCACGTGGTTGTTTAATATATTTATAGTGGGGTTTAAGAGAAGTAAGTGCGAGGGTCTTGGCAAGAGGCGTGGAATTTAAAAAAGATAAAGAATCAACAAAAAGGGGGAATTTCCATTGTCTTTTGATGACACGTGTCTTGGGAGATTCTGAGAGAAGTTGAGAGATTGGGGGATAAATTTTTTGGTGGGGGTGTGAAAAAGAAGAAAATTAAAAAGTGAATTCAGGAAAGGTAGGTTATGAGAATAACAAAAAATTAGGTGATAAAAGATTGGATATCAGATTGGAGGGGAGAGTTGGAGGGGTGAATGTATTCAATATTTGGGGTGGCGTGTCAGGGGAGGGGTCTAAAAAAGATGAGGTGGAATATAGAATTGTGGGGGGGGAAAAGGGTGAGTGGTGCATTTAGGAGTCTGTGGGAAAAAGAACTTTGTCCTTTGAGGCAAAGAGGGGGTGTATGAGAGTATAGTTTTCCCAGCTCTTATATGGGTGTAAAAAGCATGGGTGTGAATGTTGCAGGGGGAAAGGTGGAGGCAGTGGAGATGTCATGTCTGAGGGCAAAGTGTGGTGTGAATATAATGCAGAGAATTCGTGTTTGGAAGTTTGGAGGAGGTGGGGATTACCAAAATGTTGTCCAGGGGCTGGGAAGGGTTGTTGAGGGGTTCGGAATGTGGGAGAATGGAGGGAAACGAATAACTTCAAGGTGTATCAGTCTGTAGTGGAAGGGAAAGGGGGTGTAGGGGTCGGCTAGGGGAAAGGGTTGGAGGGGGGGGGTAAAGGAGGTTTTGTGTGGAGGGGCTTGGACTTCCAGCAGGGCTGCTGAGCGTGTTTGATAGGAGTGAATGGCGACAAATGGTTTTTAAAACTTGGTGCTATTTGGAGTGTGGGGAAAGTAACATTTAGAAGGGGTTTTAGGGGAAAAAGGCAGGGCCGGACTTGAGTCCTGGGAAAGGGAAGTTTGTGCCCCGCACTCGAAAGGGGGGTGTAAATGTTTTTCAGTTAAAAAACTGTAGTGTAAAAAACCCCTTCTGGCAAGACAGTGATGGAGTGAAGGGTAAAGCTTTTCTTTTTGGGCCACCCTGCCTTGGTGGGAAACGGCCAGGGGTGATAAAAATAATAAATAAAAAATATAAATAAATAAATATATATATAAATATATATTATATATATATATATTATATAATATTATATATTATTATATATATTATATATAATTTTTATTTTATATATATTAATATTATTTTTAAATTTTTTATAATATATATAATATATTTTTTTATACCCATAAAAAACTTCTCTTGGTTTACCCCTTTTTCTCTCCAGAGGCAGGTATTGCGAGGCTGAAAAAAAGGAAGGAGGGGGCCCCCTTATTTTTTCTCTTTCTTACCACTCTTCTTCCCCCCCTTTTTCTTTTCCTCCTCGGTTTCCTTTCTACCGCGGCTCTTTTCTTTTCTCTCTTCTCCTCTTCCCATCCTTCATTACGCTGGCGGCTCAAAAGAAGATGAGGGGAATCAGGAGCGTGGATGCCCGGTTGGAGAGGAAGTGTTTCGAGGACGGAGGGGAAGGGAGGGGAGGCTAAAGGCCTCTACCCCCTACCTCCCCTTTAATTCTTCTTTTTTCCTCTTTCTCTGCGTCTTTTTTCCCCTAGTTAAAATTTTGAGTATTACACTAAAAATCCGCCCAAGCGATTTGATGCAAGGGTTATGTGGTGTTAATCTAAGGAGAAAGGGGAGAGAGAGAGAGAAGAGAGGAAGGAGAAGAGGGAGGAGGAGGAGGAAGAGGAAAGGGGGAGAGAGAGAGAGAGAGGAGAGAGGAAAGGGAGAGAGAGGGGAGAGAGAGAGGAGAGGAGGAGAAGGAGGAGGGAGAAAGAGATAGAGGAGAGAGAGGGAGAGAGAGGGGGAGGTAGAGAGAGAGAAGAGAGAGAGGAGGGGAGAGAGGAGAGGAGAGATGGAGAAGAGGGGGAAGAAAGAGAGAGGAGAGAAGGAGAGAGGGGGAAAGAGAGGGAGAGAGAGAGAGAGAGAGGAGAGGAGAGAGAGAGTATAAAATATTAACTATCAAGCTCGATTGGAGGGGCAGTGAAACTCTACTTTCTGTTGGTTGATAGGTTAACTTAGTGAGCTAAGTTAACAATATCAACCAACTGTAGAGTTTGAATGTGGATGAAAATTATATCCCGTGGACAACAACCATGATTATTATTTATTATTATTATTATTGTTATATTCATTTGGAAGCGCAAAACTCTTAGGCGTTGCACAGCGCCTGGGTGATGGGGGGGGGGAATCAAACATAATCCATTTTACTTACATCTAGGCTCCTCCCATTGCCCCTTCTCCTTTCAGGAACAGACAGGAAGAATTTGGTCGATTATGTAGGAGGCAAATTAGGGTCATAATTTTGAAGAATCAGTAAAAATATGGCAGCAGGTTAAGACAGCCAGGAAGTAAAAATGAGAAATTAATTAAATTAGAAACAAGGGTTTGAATTTTAATGCGAGGGAAAACACGGACAGACACAGATACAGACACTCACGCAGACAAACACAAACACACACACACACGCAGACAAAACACACACACACACACACACACACACACACACACACACACACACACAACACACACACACACACACACACACACACACACCAAACACACACACAACACACACACGTTTACATGCAAGTCCGGGTACAAATCTCCCAGGAGAAACATAAGAAAAATCAGCACCTTGCCTGATCAGATCATTGAGGTGTTCCGCCTCCCAGAAAGACATTCACCCTTTGCATTGATTTCCAATGTTCCGTCCTGTAAACTCTGGCAGTAATTAAGTTAAAATCAATTTCCTCTGGGGAACATAACTCGACCCTTGCTCGAGGTTCACACCGACGCTCTTCCGAAATTGCTGTATCGATAGTCAGGATGGCATAGGAGACAATCGTCCAGAAACGTATTGGCTGGGGCGTGCTGAGACATTATAGCCACAAGCTGTGCTGGTTATTACTTATTTATCCGACCAAACCTGATGTTGCCCGTACCGTTTCCCGATAGCGAACTGTATCGGATCATCGAAGTTGGAGGGAGGGAGTGGGAGTGTGCTGAGTGAATAGGATTGGGTTGAGGGAGGAGACTGAGCTAAGGGAAAGGATGGGATTGAGCTGAGTGAGGCAATAGGTCTGACCTAAGGAAATAAATGTAATCTGATGCTGTACTCTGATGTTATATAGCTAAGGCGATAAACGCATACACAGAAGCACGTGTATATATGCATGAACATACTCGCACACACGTGTATGGTTGCATGTACGTGTAACCATACACGTAAATGCATACAGCCACACACAATACTCAGACAAAGTAGAATAGAGATGAAAATACTTCCGAGCCCATTTAAAACAACTAATTCAATCCCAATATTTACAAAAAAGAATGAGCCATAAGACAACTGCAAGAAACAGATTAGTGAGGCACCTACAGTGACCTGGATTCAGAGTAAAGCATCACCACGGAAACGGCATTTTTAAGATACACTTCAGATATAGAAGACTAGATAAAGCAGGAAAGGGCGGGTATATTATATGATTTCTGATTGTAGGAGGGCTTCGAAACAATACTTGAGACGACTAATGTAAAAGCTAGAAAAGAAGGCAAGACAAACAAGAAGAGATTGGGAATAAATAAAGAAATTCTTCAGTAACACGTAGCAAAGAGTAATGATGATAGAATAACGTTCAGGATGGAAGAATGTAACTAGCAGAGTAAGCAAAGGCTCTGTTCCTCAACCCACAGCGTTCACAAATGTAAGACTTTTGAGAAAAATACAAACGAATAGAGTAAATGAAAGACACTTAGAAAAGGCTAAAAAATTGGCACAACGTGGTTACACTATTTATACATCAATAAATGAATAATAACGCAGCTGGTAGTGGTAGGAAATACGGAACTCTGAGATGAGAGTAGAGCAACGAAATGATAAGCTCTTAATGAATACGTAATAATATCCTCATTGCCTACTTCTCCAAGCTTAGGCTGACAGATCTGAAATTATATATATATATAATATATATATATATATATATATATATATATATATATATATATATATATATATATATATATATATATATATATATATAATATACATATATATATATATATATATATATATATATATATATATATATTATATATAATATATATATATATATATATATATAATAAACCACCTTCCTATGTGACTGAATGTATCAGAGGGAAATATAGCTAGCTTTAAAAAGATAAAATAAGATAAAAAAGATAAAAAATATAGCTAGCTTTAAAAAAATAAAAAAAAAAAAAGGCTGCAGAAAGAAGATACAGAAGAGTGAGAAAGGAGCCAATGAGCTGGGATAGTGAGATCATTAGAGCTTTTCCCCTCTTGACTGCAAGGCGATGGCTCCCCTGCCTTTGATCAACCAAGGGCGAGAGATTTTTTTTTTTTTAGTTTACCTCTCCAGACCTGTGCTCTGAAAGACCTTTTCTCCCCTCGCTCTTAAACCTTTTTGTCCGACCTTTTCCTTACACTCTAAAACCTTCTTCCCAGCGACCTTTTTTTTTCTTCACCTCTTAAGACGTTCTTAGCCCGTGTCCTGCCTGGCGATCTTATAAAATATTTAAGTGTAAGGATATTACTTTTGATTTATATTCAGAGAGGGAAAATGTTATTAAATATGATTTATATTATGTGTGTGTTTATTTTTGTCGCGTCTTCTGTCAATGAAAACGATGAATATTGAAGATGATTATAGGTGGATTTCGTCCATATCCGAACTTACGTAAGGTGAATTCCGAGGGAATTATTTCAAATTCTAACTTTTTATAAAGAGAATTCCAAGAATTTCCTTCATATTCAAACTTTGTGAAGATGGATATCAATGGTTTAAGAATGATTTTTATTCAAATTCGAACAATAATATGATGAATACTGATGAATAGTGTTCAAAATCGATCTTACGTAAGCGATCACTATATATTTTATTAAGCATTTAAGCATTTTATATATAAGATTTTTTGCTATCTCAGCATGGACTGCAATTGTTATGGTAGATGTAAAGGATAATAAATAACTCTAAAAGACTTAAGATTTAGAAAACATCAATAATGAAAACCATTAACGTGCAAAACCAACATTGCAAATCATCAACATAGAAAAAATCAACATAGAAAAATCATCAACATAGAAAAAATCAACATAGAAAAATCATCAACATAGAAAAATATCAACATAGAAAAATCATCAACATAGAAAAAAAACATAGAAAAATAACATAGAAAAACAACAAGAAAAATCATCAACATAGAAAAATCATCAACATAGAAAAATCAACATAGAAAAATCATCAACAACATCCAGAAAAATCATCAACATAGAAAAATCAGCAACACAGAAAAATCATCAACATAGAAAAATCATCAACATAGAAAAAATCAACATAGAAAAATCATCAACACAGAAAAATCATCAACATAGAAAACTATTATCATTTAAAAAATAATAATAACACAAAAAATCCTGGTCACAAACCGGGCAGCGGGGGCGTTGACTCTCGAAACCCTCTCCAGGTACACTCCAGGTAAAGAGACCAGCGGCGAACAAACCTATAACTATATTTGCTTTTTTTTCGTGAAATTTTTACTTGTGTTCTTTTCAATATAAGCTGCTACTATTTATTCCCAGCGAAGAGCAAAAGAACAGATGTTTTCTAAATTTAACCCCTTTTCTAATGCTTACTAAGTAATTACAAAGTAAATATATTCTTTTTTTTTCTGAAAAGAGTATGTCTTCTAATGACTGCTCTTGTGGGTCAAGATATGATGAGTGTTAAAATAAGAGACGTGGAAGTCGACAAATGGTGAATCAAAACACTTGAGAGAGTCATTCTTATATTTAATGATGTTCCACTATGGTTGCCCTTGACAATGTTCCACCGAGAAGCTTGCGGGGTTTAGTTGTGAAAGCACTGGCCTCCTAATTTTAGGTCTGGAATACCATGTGGTCAAGCCCCCACCTGTTTTCTGAGTCCACCGGAGAGTGAGATGTTGCTAAGTGAAAGACATTCTTGCCTTGTGCCTCTGAAGTATCAAATGTAAAGATGATATTCATTATTTTTCATAAGTCATCTAGATTCTTTACTGATTTCATGCACTAATCACTGTGATATTAATGTTCATTGAAAAAAAGTCTTTAAAATAACATTGAAAATTTTTTTTAAAATGCTTCTCATTTACATAACTGTCGAAAAAAATAATGGCGGAGGCTTCTGAAAGGATGCATGAGCATCCTTACCTGGAGGTTATTCCGGGGATCAACGCCCCCTCGGCCCGGTCCATGACCAGGCCTCCCGTTGGGAAATGTTATAATAGTTATTGCCATAAATAAAACTTCAGGAATGTCGATTTATTTTGAAATGTGTTGGGGAGAAGTATTAATAAAGCTTGTTGTACATGAATAGTATACAATACCGATAAGATGAGGTATTAGACACATGTGAAACATCTGTATATCTTAGCGAAACGTCTACAGATAAATATACCCAAATGTTGCACATGTGCCTAGTGCTTCATGAAGCTTGTTGTTGCCAAGGAACCAGCAGCCTTTCTCTCCGAGCCTAAAAGGTTACCACTTTTTACTGGGAACAGTTTTGGTGTATGCTGTGTTGCTTTGTGGAGTGGAAAAAGGTGGGTGGTTTTCAAGTGAATAGGAAGGCTGTGGAGAGAGAGAAAGAGAGAGAGAGAGAGAGGGAGAAGGAGGAGCAGGCCGAGGAAGAAAGGAGGCTGGAGGCAGGTTGGTGCAAAAGTCTCACGGGGAGCCGAGAGCGGAGAATTAAGGTAGGAAGAAGGGAGACAACGAGGGTTAGGGGGGGATAGTAAGAAAGTCAAAGAAAAGTAGGAAGAAAGAAGGAAAGCGGACGACGAGGAGGGGAAAATGGGAAGGAACTAAGCTTCGAGGACGGGGAGAGGAACGAAGATTTGACTAAAGGTAGTTCATCCTCTTCTCTGGTGATGCAGTTGAAAGCAGGAGGTTGAGGGTTCATTAAAGTCCGCTTATGTGAGTTTGTACGCACACACACACCACACACACACACACACACACACACACACACACACACCTGGAGCCACACGGGGGTCCCGAAACATGGAGAGCCAAGATGATGGATGTGGTACTGGAGAACCTCATGCATCAACATGTTAAGGATACTACCAGAGAGAGAGGGGAGGATGAGCCAGCAAGACTGGGCCTTGTGTTCACCCTGAGCAGTTCAGACATTGAGGACATCACATATGAGAGGCCATAGGAGCTAGTGACCACGTGGTTCTGTGCTTTGAATACATAATAGAGTTACAAGTGGAGAGGGTAACAGGAGTTGAATGGGAAAAGCCAGACTATAAACGGGGGGACTACATAGATTTGAGGAACTTCCTGCAGTTCAGTGGGACAGAGAACTGGTAGGAAAGTCGGTAAATGAAATGATGGAATAAGTAACAACAAAATGCAAGGAGGCAGAGAAAAGGTTAGTTCCCAAGGGCAACAGAAATAATGGAAAGACCGGAACGATCCCCTGGTTTACCGACGGTGTAGGAGGCAAAAACCAAGTGCAATAGAGAATGGAAAAGTACAGAAGGCGAAGAACACATGAAAATAAGGAGATCAGTCGAAGAGCCAGGAACGAGTATGCACAGGTAAGGAGGGAGGTCCAGCAACAGTATGAAAATAACATAGCATCGGAAGTCAAGTCTGACCCGAAACTGCTGTACAGCCACATCAGGAGGAAGACAACAGTCAAAGACCAGGTGATCAGGCTGAGGAAAGAAGGTGGGGAACTCACAAGTAACGATCACGAGGTATGAGAGGAGCTCAACATGAGATTTAAGGAAGTATTTACAGTAGAGACAGGAATGGCTCCGAGAAGACAGCACAGAGGGGAACACCAACAGGGAATATACCAACAGGTGCTGGATGACAAACAATGGAGGAGGAGGTGCAGAAGCTGCTAAGTGACCTCGATACCTCAAAGGCGAGGGGTCCGGACGACATCTCCCTGTGGGTCCTTAGAGGAGCAGAGACGCTGTGCGTGCCACTAACCACAATCTTCAACACATCCCTTGAAACTGGGCAACTACCTGAGGTATGGAAGTCGGCAAATGTAGTCCCCATTTTTAAGAAAGGAGACAGAAACGAGGCACTAAACTATAGACCAGTGTCTCTGACGTGTAAAGTATGCAAAGTCATGGAGAAGATTATCAGGAGGAGAGTGGTGGAGCACCTGGAACAAAACAAGATTATAAACAACAACCAGCATGGATTCATGGAAGGCAAATCCCGTGTCACACACCTTCTAGAGTTTTATGACAAGGTAATAGAAGTAATACACGAGTGAGAGGGGTGGGTTGATTGCATTTTCGTGGACTGCAAAAAGGCCTTCGACACAGTTCCTCACAAGAGGTTAGTGCAGAAGCTGGAGGATCAGGCGCATGTAAAAGGAATGGTACTGCAATGGATCAGAGAATACCTGACAGGGAGGCAACAACGGGTCATGGTGCGTGATGAGGTATCACAGTTGGGGGCCTGTGATGAGCGGGGTCCACAGGGGTCAGTCCTAGGACCAGTGCTACTTTTGATATATGTGAATGACATGGTGGAAGAGATAGACTCTGAAGTGTCCTTGTTCGCAGATGATGTGAAGCTAATGAGAATCATTAAATAGGATGAGGATCAGGCAGGACTACAAAGAGACCTGGACAGACTGGACTCCAGGTCCAGCAACTGGCTTCTCGAATTCAACCCTGCCAAATGCAAAGTTATGAAGATTGGGGAAGGGCAAAGAAGACCGCAGACAGAGTAAAGGCTAGGTGGAAAAAGGCTGCAAACCTCACTCAAGGAGAAAGATCTTGGGGTGACCATAACATCGAGCACGTTAGTAAGGAATCGTTCAAGACACTGTACACCGTGTACGTCAGGCCCATACTGGAGTATGCAGCACCAATTTGGAACCCACACCTGGTCAAGCACGTCAAGAAATCAGAGAAAGTACAAAGGTTTGCAACAAGGCTAGTTCCGGAGCTCTGGGGAATGTCCTTCGAAGAAAGGTTGAGGGAAATCGGACTGACGACACTGGAGGACAGGAGGGTCAAGGCAGACATGATAACAACATACAAAATACTGCGTGGAATAGACAGGTGGACAGAGACAGGAATGTTCCAGCCAGAGAGGGACACAGAAACAAGGGGATCACACTGGAAAGCCGAAGAATCAGGAGACAAGGTCCACAGGGATGTTGAGGAAGTACTTCTTCAGTAACAGGTTGTCAGGGAAGTGGAATGAGCCTAGAAGTGATGTGGTGGAGGCAGGAATGACAAAGATGACAAAATCTCGTGGAAAGCAGAGACAGAGAGAGAGAGAGAAGAGAGAGAGAGAGCGAGATGAGAGAGGGAGAGGAGAAGAAGAGAGAGAGAGAGATGGGAGAGAAGAAGGAGAGAGAGGGAGAGAGAGAGAGAGAGAGAGAGAGAGAGGACCTAGTAGCGATCAGTGAAGATGCGGGGCCGGAACTGAGTCTCGAACACTGCAACCACAATTAGGTGAATACAATTAGGTGAAACACACACACACACACACACACACACACACACACACACACACACACACACACACACAAACACACAACACACACACACACACACACACACACAAACACACACACACACACACACACACACACACACACACACAACACACACACACACACACACACACACACACACACACACACACACACACGCACATACTACACACACACACACACAGAATTGTAGTGTTTGTTGTGGTAACTGAGCCACAGTAAGGCTGCTGTGTACTTTTCGGTCTCTCTCTCTCTCTCTCTCACACACACACACACACACACACACACACGCGCGCACGCACACACACACATGCACACACAAACACACACGCGCGCGCGCGCGCGCATATACAACAGGCCTAGTGTCTAATCGACATGTGCCTAGTACAAAATTGTAACTAACACACACACACACTCACACACACAAACACACACACATACACTCACGGGAAACGATCAAGAGGTATGTGAAGAGCTCAACACGAGATTTAAGGAAGTATTTACAGTGGAGACAGGAAGGCCTCTGGGAAGACAGGACAGAGGGGGACAACATCAAGGAATATACCAACAAGTGTTGGATGACATACACACAGCTGAGGAGCAGGTGAAGAAGCTGCTAAGGATGTAGTTTCCATTTTTAAAAAAGAGACAGAAAAGAGGCACTAAACTATAGACCAGTTATGGAGAAGATTATCAGGAGGAGAGTGGCGGAACACCTGGAACGGAACAAGAGTATAAACGCCACCCAGCAAATCCTGTGTCACAAACCTTCTGGAGTTTTTTGATAAAGTAACAGAAGTAAGACACGAGAGAGAGGGGTGGGTTGATTGCATTTTCTTGAACTGCTAGAAGGCCTTAGACACAGTTCCTCACGAGAGATTAGTGCAGAAACTAGAGGATCAGGCGCGTATAACAGGAAGGGCACTGCAATGGATAAGAGAATACTTGACAGGGAGGCAACAACGAGTCACGGTACGTGATGAGGTATCACAGTAGGGACCTGTAATGAGCAGGATCCCACAGGGGTCGGTCCTAGGACCAGTGCTATTTTCGGTATATATGAATGACATGATGGAGGGGATAGATTCAGAAGTGTCCCTGTTCGCAGATGATGTGAAGTTAATAAGAAGAATTAAATCAGATGAAGATCAGGCAGGATTTCAAAGAGACCTGGACAGGCTGGACACCTGGTCCAGCAACTGGCTTCTTGAACTGAATCCTGCCAAATGCAAAGTCATGAAGATTGGGGAAGGGCAAAGAAGACCGCAGACAGAGTATAGGCTATATGGCCAAAGACTGCAAACTTCACTCAAGGAGAAAAATCTTGAGGTGAGTATAACACCGAGCACGTCTCCGGAAGCACACATCAACCAGATAACTGCTGCAGCATATGGGCGCCTGACGAACCTGAGAACAGCGTTCCGATACCTTAGTAAGGAATTGTTCAAGGTGCTGTACACCGTGTACGTCAGGCCCATACTGGAGTATGCAGCACCAGTTTGGAACCCACACTTGATAAAGCACGTCAAGAAATTAGAGAAAGTGCAAAGGTTTGCGACAAGGTTAGTTCCAGAGCTAAGGGGATTGTCCTATGAAGAAAGATTAAGGGAAATCGGCCTGACGATACTGGAGGACATATGCTCTAGCATATGGACACCTGGCAAACCTGTGAATAGCGTTCCGATACTTCAATAAGGAATAGCTCAAGATTCTGTACACCGTGTACGTCAGGCCCAAACTGGAGTATGCTGCACCAGTATGGAACCCACACCTCGTCAAGCACGTCAAGAAATTAGAGAAAGTGCAAAAGTTTGCAACAAGACTAGTTCAATAGCTAAGCGGAATCTCCTGCGAAGAAAGGTTAAGGGGAATTCACCTGACGATACTTGAAGACAATAGGGTTAGGGGAGACATGATAACGCCATACAAAATCCTGCGAAGAATTGACAAGGTGGACAGAGACTGGATGTTCCAGAGATGGGACACAGAAAGAAGGGGTTACAATTGGAAGTTGAAGACTTAGATGAGTCAAAAAGATCTTAGGAAGTATTTCTTTAGTCATAGAGTTGTCAAAAAGTGGAATAGTCCGGCAAGTGACGTAGTTTTAAGACAAGATTTGATAAAGCTCATGGAGCAGGGGGAGAGAGGACCTAGTAACAATCAGTGAAGATGCAAGGCCAGGAGCTATGAATCGACCAGTGCAACCACAAATAGACGAGTACAAATAAGTGAGTAACACACACCCACACACACACACACACACACACACACACACACACACACACACACACACACACACACACACACACACACACACACACACACACACACACACAAGCACAAACATTCCCTCAAGCTGTCTTCCTCCGCGCTTGTTCCTCTCTTCAATTTCCGTTCATTCCCCCAATTACCCTCGAGGACCATAGCTTTGCTCTCCGTATATTCCATTTTCCTATCCCTTATTCACATCCACTCACTGGATAGATAAAGCAGGTAGATACAAGTCTCCTGTACGTCTCCTTAGACTAAATCTTTTATAGTACTGCGTTTCGCTCAGTGAGATCAAAACGTTGTCATGTTATAGGCCTATGAGGTTCCCATTTTTTTTTCATCTTAACGGCTCATAGCCTCTTCGACCTACAAGGAAACAAATCATTGCTATCGAGGTCTGGGGGTGGGCCTACAGGATCGTGTGGGAACAGGTAAGCCTAAGGCTGAGTAGAACTTGGGCCTATCCAGAGTTTTTTTTTTTCACCTCCTTCTTTCTACCCTCCATTCCTTTCTGACTCTTTTTTCACAAAATTTTTTTTCCTCCTTGTTTTCCATCTCATTGTTTACTTTTATATCTCTATATCCCCTCATTGTCCCTTCCATTACTCCACCATAACAGTAACAACTTCATGACATTAATAACTCCCCCATCACACTAATAAAGCCTTCATCACAATTACGTGAAGCAGTCTGACATATGCAGAAACGATGATCAGATGCTGTGGGCTTGAATGTTCACATTTTGAAAATGCAGAGAGATTATGCTAGCCTGTTATGTATGTATAGGTATCTTAGTAAAAGGTATCGTAACCTATTAGTAAGTATCTTAGCTTGTAAAAGGTAAAAGATGAGCAAATTCCCCAACAATGTTTACTCAAATGTATTCCTGTGTGTTATTGTACTTCTATTGTTTTATATGTTATATATAAATATAGTATATAATATATATATATATATATATATATATATATATATATATATATATATATATATATATATATATATATATATATTATATATATATATATATATATATATTATTTCTTTCTTTCAACACACCGGCCGTATCCCACCGAGGCAGGGTGGCCCAAAAGGAAAAACGAAAGTTTCTCCTTTTACATTTAGTAATATATACAGAAGAAGGGGTTACTAGCCCCTTGCTCCTGGCATTTTAGCTGCCTCTTACAACACGCATTGCTTACGGAGGAAGAATTCTGTTCCACTTCCCCATGGAGGTAAGAGGAAATAAACAAGAACAAGAACTAGTAAGAAAATAGAAGAAAACCCAGAGTGGTGTGTATATACTATATTCTTGTACATGCATGTGTACTGTGACCTAAGTGTAAGTAGAAGTAGCAAGACATACCTGAAATCTTGCATTTTCATGAGACAGAAAAAGGGACACCAGCAATCCTACCATCTTGTAAAACAATTACAGGCTTTTGTTTTACACTCACTTGGCAGGACGGTAGTACCTCCCTGGGCGGTTGCTGTCTACCAACCTACTACCTAGAATAAGGTACACAGGCTGATGCATGCAGGAGATGAGATGAAAAGCTGTAAGCTTTCTCCCTGAAAGCTGGCTGCCTTGGATCAAAGTCTAGCGCAAGCTGGACTCCAAGGTATTGTCCAGTGTGGGTAGATTGGTAAAGCACTGCGTACCTTGTTCCAAGGTTGGTAGGTTCGAGTCTCCTTCAGCCAGAGATCAGTGTTTGTGTATATTTCGCCTGCTCCTGCGAATTCCTTGCATTTATAATATATATATATATATATATATATATTATATATATATATATATATATATATAAAACATATAAGTAGTACTAACCTCAGCTGAGGTTAGTACTACTTATGCGTGGAAGTGATAGAGCCATCTCATATCAGTTCTTTTTATAACTACATTGATGAGGCAGACACACAGCTGGACCCTTCGACATTCGCCTAGCGGATACCAGAAGATAAACATGCTGAAAATTATATTGTGTTATACGCTATACACATTCCATTTTAAGTGAATGATGGGGCTGGTGTAACTTTATAGCTGGCCGGCAGCTGGCTCACTGCTAGCCAGCTGCAGGCTCAATGCTGTGCAGGTTGTGGTCCGCTGCTGGCTCGATTCAAACAAGAACCCCCTAACTTAAAACTTACACAGAGTTCATAAAGAACTGTTGAAGGTGACGAATGCTTAGTTCTGATGAGTGCCTTCAGGCTGGCGAGGGGTTCTTTATTCAAGAAATTCGAAACACCTTCCACTTGCAGTCAAACTTAATTACCTCTTATCTGCCGCTGTACGAACTTACGGGTGCAAAATAAATAATAATAATAATAATAATAATAATAATAATAATAATAATAATAATAATAATAATATAATAATAATAATAATAATAATAATAATAATAATAATAATAATAATAATAATAATAATAATAATAATAATAATAATAATAATAAATATATAAATAATAATAATAATAATAAATAATAATAATGGCTGTAGAGGGGCGAGGGGAGGGTAGAGTGGAGGTTAGGAAAGAGGGAGAAGAAAAGAGAGTAGAGGGAAGGAATGAAGAGAGAGAGAGAGAGAGAGAGAGAGAGAGAGAGAGAGGAGGGGACGCATATCATCTGACCACATCGAACAGGTCTTATAAAGCACCCCCCCTTCCCCCCTTTCCCCCACCTCCTCCCCTTATAAATGACCCTAAATCTTAGACAAAATATCGACACGGTAAATAAAAGAGGGAAGGGGATGAGAGGGGGGGGGGATGGGAAATGAGTAAAGGTGTGCCGGGGGGGAGGGGGGAAAGGGAAGGAGTTGGCGAGTGGAGTGGAAGTTTAGGGGGGAGGGTAAAGGGGAAGTCCCAAGATAAGAAGGTCCCGACAGCAGAGGCTTGGCCAGGTCATCCCGGATAAGGGAGAGAAGAAGGGAGGCTTTGGACCGGATTGAGCCGAACTCTCTGTCGGAAATTGCCGAGTGTTGTCAGGATATTTCGCAGCGCGGTATCGGAAATTACGGATCGGATTGCTGACTGGATGTATCTGATAGCGTGAAGGGGTAGCAGGGAGGGGGAAGCAAAGCCGAGGGGTGCAAGGGGGAAGGGGATGGGGGCTAGAGGGAGGTACTGGGGCTGGAAAGAGAGAATTTCCTGAAATTCCGAGTGTTAAGTTTTCACCTCCTCGAGGGCGTCCAAATTCCGCTAATAAACGCTTGTGTGCTGATGGATGGGTTTGTGGATGAGTGCGGATGGATGAGTGTGGTGCTGTGTGTATTACTGCTTGGAGAGAGAATTTTTAGAGACATGATTTTGTGGATGAATGCGTATGGAGATGTTAGTGAATAAATAGGTGTCTTAATATGTGTGTGCGAATGGGTGTGTTTGTGTGTGCGTGTGTACTCACCTAGTTGTACTCACCTAGTTGAGGTTGCGGGGGTCGAGTCACAGCTCCTGGTCCCGCCTCTTCACTGATCTCTACTAGGTCACTCTGCCAGAACCGTGAGCTTTATCATACCTCTGCTTAAAGCTATGTATGGATCCTGCCTCCACTACATCGCTTCCCAAACTATTCCACTTACTGACTACTCTGTGGCTGAAGAAATACTTCCTAACATCCCTGTGATTCATTTGAGTCTTCAACTTCCAACTGTGTCCCCTTGTTACTGTGTCCAATCTCTGGAACATCCTGTCTTTGTCCACCTTGTCAATTCCTCTCAGTATTTTGTATGTCGTTATCATGTCCCCCCTATCTCTCCTGTCCTCCAGTGTCGTCAGGTTGATTTCCTTTAACCTCTCCTCGTAGGACATACCTCTTAGCTCTGGGACTAGTCTTGTTGCAAACCTTTGCACTTTCTCTAGTTTCTTTACGTGCTTGGCTAGGTGTGGGTTCCAAACTGGTGCCGCATACTCCAATATGGGCCTAACGTACACGGTGTACAGGGTCCTGAACGATTCCTTATTAAGATGTCGGAATGCTGTTATGAGGTTTGCTAGGCGCCCATATGGTGCAGCAGTTATTTGGTTGATGTGCACTTCAGGAGATGTGCCTGGTGTTATACTCACCCCAAGATCTTTTTCCTTGAGTGAGGTTTGTAGTCTCTGGCCCCCTAGACTGTACTCCGTCTGCGGTCTTCTTTGTCCTTCCCCAATCTTCATGACTTTGCACTTGGTGGGATTGAACTCCAGGAGCCAATTGCTGGACCAGGTCTGCAGCCTGTCCAGATCCTTTGTTAGTTCTGCCTGGTCTTCGATCGAGTGAATTCTTCTCATCAACTTCACGTCATCTGCAAACAGGGACACCTCAAAGTCTATTCCTTCCGTCATGTCGTTCACAAATACCAGAAACAGCACTGATCCTAGGACTGACCCCTATGGGACCCCGCTGGTCACAGGTGCCCACTCTGACACCTCGCCACGTACCATGACTCGCTGCTGTCTTCCTGACAAGTATTCCCTGATCCACTGTAGTGCCTTCCCTGTTATCCCTGCTTGGTCCTCCAGTTTTTGCACCAATCTCTTGTGTGGAACTTTGTCAAACGCCTTCTTGCAGTCCAAGAATATGTAATCCACCCACCCCTCTCTCTCTTGTCTTACTGCTGTCACCATGTCATAGAACTCCAGTAGGTTTGTG
Source organism: Cherax quadricarinatus (assembly GCF_026875155.1). Lineage (NCBI taxonomy): Eukaryota > Metazoa > Arthropoda > Malacostraca > Decapoda > Parastacidae > Cherax > Cherax quadricarinatus. Next base: position 38,732,576 of record NC_069411.1, on the reverse strand, counting down.
ACACAGGATTTCCCGTCCCTGAAACCATGTTGGCTGCTGTGTTGATGAGATCATTCCTTTCTAGGTGTTCCACCACTCTTCTCCTGATAATCTTCTCCATGATTTTGCATACTATACATGTCAGTGACACTGGTCTGTAGTTTAATGCTTCATGTCTGTCTCCTTTTTTAAAGATTGGGACTACATTTGCTGTCTTCCATGCCTCAGGCAATCTCCCTGTTTCGATAGATGTATTGAATATTGTTGTTAGGGGTACACATAGCGCCTCTGCTCCCTCTCTCAGGACCCATGGAGAGATGTTATCTGGCCCCATTGCCTTTGAGGTATCCAGCTCACTCAGAAGCCTCTTCACTTCTTCCTCGGTTGTGTGCACTATGTCTAGCACTTGGTGGTGTGCCCCACCTCTCCGTCTTTCTGGAGCCCCTTCTGTCTCCTCTGTGAACACTTCTTTGAATCTCTTGTTGAGTTCCTCACATACTTCACGGTCATTTCTTGTTGTCTCTCCTCCTTCCTTCCTTAGCCTGATTACCTGGTCCTTGACTGTTGTTTTCCTCTGATGTGGCCTGTACAACAGTTTCGGGTCAGATTTGGCTTTCGCTGCTGTGTCATTTTCATATTGTCTTTGGGCCTCCCTTCTTATCTGTGCATATTCGTTTCTGGCTCTACGACTGTTCTCCTTATTCTCCTGGGTCCTTTGCCTTCTATATTTGTTGTTGTGGTTTGTGTGTTTTTGTGTGTGTGTGTGTGTGTGTGTGTGTGTTGTGTGTGTGTGTGTGTGTGTGTGTGTGTGTTGTGTGTGTGTGTGTACTTGCAGTTACATGTAAGATCCGAAGCGCATCGTAATTTTATTTTTACTAATAAGATGGGAGGAAGTTGCAGAAGTTGCTAAACTTCTTCATGGTGCTTGTTAGACACTCACCTGCTCGTTAGCTTAGCAGAAGTTGTAACTGGCGGGTTCCTGATAACTTCACCTTGGAGTCTAGGAGACAAGCCGGTAGTTACAGGTCGCTCCCCAAGAAGCATTCAGGTGATATTTGCTGCTGGTGATACAGACTTAACACTCTCTATACTTTCCCAGGTGACCATCACAATGCTCATGGTGAGAGTTAGGTGTGTGTGTGTGTGTGTTTGTGTGTATGTGTGTGTGTGTGTGTGTGTGTGTGTGTGTGTGTGTGTGTGTGTGTGTGTGTGTGTGTGTGTGTGTGTGTGTGTGTGTGTGTGTGTGGGTGTGTGTGGGTGTATGTGTATGTGTGTGTATGTGTGTGTGTGTGTGTGCTTGTCTGTCTGTCCATCTGTTTGTGTGTGTGCTTGTCTGTCTGTCCATCTGTTTGTGTGTGTGCTTGTCTGTCTGTCCATCTGTTTGTGTGTGTGTTTCAATTTTTTCTGATAATCTATTGGATGTTGTCTTGGGGGTCTAAGTAATAAAGTGTCATCCTAGCAACATTTAAGGCCGTAGTGCAAAACATATTCTCGTCTTGAAAAATGAGGAACACAGGAGACTTCATCAGCAGAGCTGACGCAGCGCTCTCGGGCTGACATGATTATGGTCAGCGTTGAAATTTTCCTCTGACCAATGTGCCCTTAATCATGTTGAAATTAAATTGACCCTCCGACATGATGAAATCTCAGGCTGACGAATAATGTTTGGGTCCACAAATTTGACTCCTTGTGAATTTATTCTCTTTAAGAAAAAGTTATCAGATTTCAGAATCTTTCATAATAAACCCAAATAATTAAGATGAAAATAGACATTTCTATACGTCCTGGACTACATATATATCGTGCATAACTTACTAATTTTGAAAATAATTGGCATTTTTCGAGAACACGAGATTTCACCCAGATCGTAATACTGCAAGCCAGCCTTTTTTCTTCTCCACAGGATCGCTTCTTCTTTCTCTCTCTCTCTCTCTCGCACACTCATTATATATATAGATCACAGTAAACAGGTGATTTTAAAAGATGCAAAACAACAACTGTTAAAGAGTAGTGAAATTCCAAGCACTTCGTGACTACTCACATTGTCAAGGAATTATGAAAGTAATACACCAAAGGGAGGCATATAAAAGGTCTAGACCAACCTCACATTCACATCCCACAACAAAGAAACACCTGACCCGCAACGATACCCGACTCATAAGAAAAGAGGAACACTGCAGTAGGTCCGCTGGTCCAACTAGACAGGTCCTCACGACATCCCACTAACAAAATATTCTACCCAAGAAATAAGATTTATTATTTGTCCTATGTATTATTAAATACTTTCCAAACTTTATTAATTATAAATTAATCTAATTTATACAAACCAAAGGAAATATTCATATTATTTTCAAAAACTGTTTTTATGAAACAAGATTCAATTATATTCCTGTCGACCATGGACTTGCATGATACAACTTTCTCAACTTTTTGGAAATCAATTGGATGATTAAAATCTCTCACATGAATAAATAGAGCATTGGAATCTTGTCCAGTTCTAATGCTATATTTATGTTGTTTTAATCTAAGTTCGAGATTTTTACCAGTTTGACCGTAATAAACTTTATCGCAAATTTTACAAGGAATCTTATAGACACATCCGTCGGCATTTTGGGGGGAATTCTTTATCAAAAGTTTTTTTACTGTATCATGATTTTTAAATACAACTTTAATATTAAAAGTCTTAAGAAGAGAAGGCATATCAACCAAGTTTTCATGGTAAGGGAGAACCAACATATTTTTAGTTGAATAAGGTTGGTTGTCCCTTTTTGGATTGTAAAAAGTATTTCTAGCAATTTTAAAGGATTTATCAATTACATTTCTCGGGTATTTCATATCATTAGCTATTTCATAAATTTTGGATATTTCTTCATCTATGAACTCTGGACTACAAATACGTAAAGCTCTCAAAAACATTGATAGAAAACAGTATGTCCTTGATCATGTAGTAGTTCGCTGAAAGACGTTTGGAATGTCACAACTCTTTACACAAGTGTTGTTTTGCATATAATTATATTTGTACTATTATTATAAAATATTTAGAAATTATAATATATTATAATTATATATATACTATATATATTCCTTGAAATTATATAAAGTTGAATTTACTATTATTATATGTTTTGATATATATATATATATATATTATATATATATATATATATATATATATATATATATATATATATATATATATATATATGTATATATATATATATATATATATATATATATAATAGCAAAACAACCACTCTGAAAGAGTGATAATGTGAGTAGTCACGAAACGCTTGGAATTTCTCTATTCTTTCAAGTGGTTGTTTTGCATATTCTGAAATCACCATGTTTACTGTGATCTTATTGCATATATATATATATATATATATATATATATATATATATATATATATATATATATATATATATATATATATATATATATATATATATATATATTTATATATATATATATATAATATATATATATATATATATATATATATATATATATATATATATATATATATATATATATATATATATATATATATATATATATATATATATATATATTGTTTCCATGGGGAAAGTGGAACAGAATTCTTCCTCCAGTAAGCATGCGTGTCGTAAGAGGCGACTAAAATGCCGGGAGCAAGGGGTTAGTAACCCCTTCTCCTGTATATATTACTAAATTTAAAAGGAGAAACTTTTGTTTTTCCTTTTGGGCCACCCCACCTCAGTGGGATACTGGCTGGCACGTTGAAAGAAGAAAGAAATATATATATGTGTGGTGTGTGTGTGTGTGTGTGTGTGGAGAGGAGAGGAGGAGATGAGAGAGAGAGAGAGAGAGAGAGAGAGAGAGAGAGAGAGAGAGAGAAGAGAGAGAGAGAGAGAGAGAGAGAGAGAGAGAGAGAGAGAGACAGAGAGAGAGAGAGAGAGATAGAGAGAGAAGGTGAGGAAACGATGCTGGTGAGAGGAAAATAGGCTGGCTGGCAGTATTACGATCCGGGGGAAATCTCGCGTGCTCGAAAAATGCCATTTTTTTCAAAATTAGGAAGTTATGCACGATACTTTTCATAACTTTCAGGGCTGTCTTGAACGTAAAGGAATATGACCTAGCGATTAATATAGGAGAACAACTTTTTATCCTCTGGAGGTTACGGGCTGCATATTGGCAGAGCTTTCTGAAGAACTACACCACTACCGAGTGACAGTAAACACTAAGAAAACTTATGCAACTCTGGAATTAAAACAAATATACTGTGCATACATACAAAACGTTAATAATAAATAATGATAATAGTTGTAATAATAATAATAACAATAATAAAAATAATAATAATAATAATAATAATAATAATAATAATAATAATAATAATAATAATAATAATAATAATAATAATAATAATAATAATGATGACAATAATAATATTAATAATAATAATAATGATAATAATAATAATAATATTAATGACAATAATAATATTAATAATAATAATGATAATAATAATACTAATAATAACAACATGTCACTATATGTTTTTATTAGCTGGATATAGTGTGGAGTGTTTACATTCGTCTAGTTGCGTAAGCAAGGGTCAAGCTCTAGCTGTTGGGCCCATCTCGCCCACCAACAGCCGTGTGATGCATATCAAAACCCCAAAGTTCCCTAGTACAGTATTTACATTTAAATTTATGTATTGGGTTTGCCTCCTTTCCTTTCTTGCCTTAGGCCTTGCCTCCTCTGTTCTTATCTTAAGTGTTGCCTCCTCTGTATTCTTATCTTAAGTGTTGCCTCCTCTGTATTCTTATCTTAAGTGTTGCCTCCTCTGTATTCTTATCTTAAGTGTTGCCTCGTCTTCCTATCCATAGGAGTTGCTCTTCCCCTTTTCTTTCCTTCTGTCTTGCTTCCTTCCTCTCCTTCCTTCCTTCATGTACTCGTTTTGTTCTCCATCTTCTTGCTGAAGAAACTCACTTTTAATATTTTTTTTCTGGTCCATATATTTCTTTTGCCTTCCTTCCTGCCAGCTCGTCTTAGTTTCTCATCTATGTGTCATGTTTATGCTGACCACGTGTCCATGATCACGTGTCCATGACCACGTCTCCATGTCTCCCTCTCCTGTGTTCCTTCGTGCCTCCAGCCTTGTGAAATATAGCTCTTTATGTCTGGTCTTATAGTTTAGCTTGGTGGCACACATCCGAGTCACAGCTCCTGGCCCTGCCTCTTCGCTCTGTGTGTGTGTGTGTATGTGTGTGTGTGTGTGTGTGTGTGTGTGTGTGTGTGTGTGTGTGTGTGGTGTGTGTGTGTGTGGTGTGTGGGTGTTGTGTACTTACCTATTTGTAATTACCTATTTGTAGCTACAGGAACTAAGCTTTGTTCGTGGTGTTTTGTTTTCAATAAATTGTTTAATAAATTGTCATTTATCTAAAAATTTCCAAAAATAAATGATTTAACGCTAAACCTGTGCGAGTCATACAGCTGCTAGGACTCTCCTTCTCGTTCTTCCTCTTTTCTTTCTTCTTCTTTAGGATATGTGCCATTTCCCTAGAGGTTCTTCTCCAGACGACTACAGGAGCTGTGGGACTCAGCTTATGGGACTCAGTTGTTGTTATATTTATATCAGGACTAAAACAGATGAACAGTGATGATTTAGCACGATGAGTTTGTGTAGGCAATTGTTCAGCAAGTGGGCCAAGACGGATCAGTGTGCTTCAGCAATTAGTTAATGGAAACGAGCCATTGTGCAACGAGTGGTAAGGTGAATAACGGGCTGGTTGGTTGGTTGGGTGGGAGTGTGAGTAGGTTTATGGGTGAGTGGGTGAAATGGTGAGTGGATGGGTGGGCGGTTGAGTTGGGGGTGAGTGGTCTGGCTGCCTATCGGGCTGGTTGCCTGTATGCTTCGTTTGGTGACGGTAGTTGTTGGTTCTGTTTGGTGTCGGTGTTGGTGATAGATGATTGTGGTAGATAGTGGTAGGCTAGAATGGTAGTTCCTGGCGTAGTAAGACAATTGTAATTACTGATTAATAGCACAAAGATCGTGGATGTGGTAGTAGTTTTAGTAGTAGTTGGTTGTTTTGGTTTTAGTGTTGGTTGCTGGTGTAATGTGGGTAATTCGTTAGTGCGGGTGGCAGTTATGGTGGTGAATAGTCGTTGTTGAATGTGGTAGAAGTTGGAGGGTTGACGATGATTGACGCATAACGGTGGTAGCTGTACTGGTTATGATGATGGTAGGTGGTCTTGGGTATTTATGAGGTTGCCTGGGGTAGTAGAGGCTTACAAGGGGTAGTAGGTAGCAGTCAGGTCATCGCTATATAGTGGTAGCACACAGATCTTGGCCGGATAGTGGTAGCAGTCATTTCCTCTCAAGATCGTGGTCGTAGTCAGTTCCTTAAAAGATAGTGGCAACAGTCAGTTCCTGGTAGTTAGTGGTAGAAATTACTTGCTTGATGTGATAGTGGTAGCAGTCACTTTCTGGCTGAATAGTGGCAGCAGCCAGTTCAGAGTTGGTTAGTAGTAAAAATGGTGCTAAGGAGCATTAGCGTTGGTTACAGTGTTTGTAGTACGAAAGGTGATGGTCTTTATGCTATTGGTGACAACGGCGGCAGCGGCAGTAGTGGTGGTGGTGGTGGTGGGTGGTGGTGGGTGGTGGTGGGGTGGTGGGTGGTGGTGGGTGTGGGGGTGGGGGTGGGGATGGGGGTGGTGGGGGTGGTGGGGGGGTGGTGGTGGTGGTGGGTGGTGGTGGGGGGGGGGTGGTGGGGGGGGGTGCTGGTGCTGGTGCTGCTGGAGCTGGTGGTGGTGGTGGTGCTGCTGGAGCTGGTGGTGGTATTGGTGATGTTTGTTTGGCTTGGTGATAAAGGTAACTGTAGTGGTGATGATCTTTTCACATTTTGTACTCAGTGTTTCTTTTGAAATCTTTATTCTTACCAAAACTTAGCAGTTGGAACTTGGCATCATAGCGAACATCATGTTATTCACCAGTACCTATTGAAAGACTTCGTTTATATCCTCTTGTAATTTTTTCCGTGACTTCTACAGAGGTAGATAAGAGCTCAGATCACAGGTAGTTACATGCTTCTCACACTGAACGATGTAAACGCGTATTTCCTCGACCTGCTTCCCACTATGAGATGTGAAGAATACTATCACTGGAGGGACCCTAGCAAGGAAATGGAATGGGTCAGAATTCCATGCATATTTTGGCTTCATCCTGAGCTGGTAAAGAAGTCTGGGTGCATCTGAAGGCAAATACACGGCCGTGTTTGACTTCAACCTACTTTAGAGAGCAAAGAAGGACGTGCCTTTGAGCCCAGACTACATTTAAAATACAAAATGGAAAAGCAGTCGACTCCAAAGAAAGCAGGGAAAAAAAAAAGAGAAAATTGGAGTCTGGAAGATGCAGGAATATTTCCATCTAGAGATAGAAGAAAATAAATATTTGATTCCACAGAACGGAGGAAGTGGTAAGGGGACTAGGGGGTGGTGGGTGTATTTGGGTGGCGGTTGTACGGAGGAGGGGAAGGGGGGGTAAAGAGAGTGAAGAGGAAGGGAGAAACGAGGAGAGGGAGTGGTAAGGAGGTGAGGATGTAAGTACAATGCATCAGATTACTGGAAGACGGAACTGAACGTCTGAACTTCTAGACTCAGACGGAGGAAGTTCTTGAAACGTAAATCCTGACAAACGTAATAATTTAGGGATAATGTCAATTTTCAGCTTCATGGTACCAAAAAAAAAATAAAACAGTCCTATAGCCACTGGCGAACACACACACACACACACACACACACACACACACACACACACACACACACACACACACACACACACAGGATGTTCCAGAGACTGGACACAGCAACACGGGGACACAGTTGGAAGCTGAAGACACAGATGAATCAAAGGGATGTTAGGAATATTTCTTCAGCCACAGAGTAGTCAGGAAGTGGAATAATTTGGGAAGCGATGTAGTGGAGGCAGGATCCATACATAGCTTTAAGCAGAGGTACGATAAAGCTCATGGTTCAGGGAGAGTGACCTAGTAGCGACCAGTGAAAAGGCGGGGCCAGGAGCTTGGACTCGACCCCTGCAACTACAATTAAGTGAGTACACACACACACACGGACAGACATACGCACATATGTACATAACAGGCCTAGTGTCTAATCAACATGTGCCTAGGCCAAATGGTGAGACAGACACACAGACAGACAGACACACACACACACACACACACACACACACACACACACACACACACACACACACACACAACACACAACACACACACACACACACACACACGCACACACACACGCACACGCACACGCACACGCACACGCACACACGCACACACACACACACACACACACACACACACACACACACGTACTCATATACAACAGGCCTAGTGTCTAATCGACATGTGCCTAGGACAAAATGGTAACTAACACACACACACACACACACACACACACACACACACTCACACACACACACACACAACAAAATGGTAACTAACTCACACAAAACATTCCAGGGACGACATATTCCCTCACTAATATTGACTGTCAGGAGAATAGAAAACACTTCCTGGTGGAGGGGATTGACGTCACGAGGATTAAAAATAGGACACTTAAAATACTTCACAAGTTATTGACTTTTATCTGGAATATATTCATATGTGTGTGTGTATTGTGCTAACTCTGGAATGTGTATTAGGCTATTTTTAAATGTATATTGTGCATTTGTTAATGTATATTGTTCCATTTATATATGAATATTGTGATTTTTTTATACGCATATTGTACTTTAGTACGTGTTTTGTGGTATTATTGATATTTTTGCATGTTCACTTGTTCTGATATACATATCTTTGTTGCATATTCGGATATGTGTCTTTGTTGCTGTTGTGATACGTGTGAGTCAAAGAGCACATACAAATACTTCGTAATAAATTCGTAGTAAGACAATTCGGCAAGTTTAATCGAGCCACCAGCTGTTAAACATTATATATCCAATTTTGCTTAATAATAGAAAAACCTGAAAATGGTTGAAATAACATCAGTGCTCCATGACAGTACGTAGAGAAACTCTGGCTTTCTGGAGCTTAGAAAAATCACTGGAATTATCGAATAAGGTTAGTGGCACGACCTTGTGTGTGTATATATAATATATAATATATATATATATATATATATATATATATATATATATATATATATATATATATATATATATATATATATATATATATATATATATATATATATATGCAAAACAACCACTCTGAAAGAATAGAGAAATTCCAAGCGCTTTCGTGACTACTCACATTATCAAGGAACTATGAAAGTAAAGCATCCAAGGAAGCTATATAAGGGGTCTGGGCAACACCTCACTATCAGATCCCACAACGGTTAAACACCTGACGCGCGCCGGCCCAACTGGACGGTTCCTTTGCACAACTCACCAACAAACTATTCTACCCAAGAAAATTTAAAAATTATTATTTGTCCAGTGTATTATTAAATTCTTCCCAAATTCTATTAATTATAAATGGATCTAATATATAAACCAAAGGAAATATTCATATTATTGTCAAAACTGCTTTTTATGAAACAAGATTCAATTATATTCCTGTCGACCATGGACTTGCTTAATACTACTTTCTCAACTTTTGATAATCAATTGGATGGTTAAAATCTCTTACATGAATAAATAGAGCATTGGAATCTTGTCCAGTTCTAATGTTATATTTATGTTGTTTTAATCTTAGTTCGAGATTTTTACCAGTTTGACCGTAATAAACTTTATCGCAAATTTTACAAGGAATCTTATAGACACATCCATCAGCATTTTGGGGGGAATTCTTTATCAAAAGTTTTTTTACTGTATCAAGATTTTTGAATACAACTTTAATATTATAAGTCTTAAGAAGAGAAGGCATATCAACCAAGTTTTCATGGTAAGGGAGAACCAACATATTTTTAGTTGAATAAGGTTGGTTGTCCCTTTTTGGATTGTAAAAAGTATTTCTAGCAACTTTAAAAGATTTATCAATTACATTTCTTGGGTATTTTAAATCATTACCTATTTCATAAATTTTGGATATTTCCTCATCTATGAACTCAGGACTACAAATTCGTAAAGCTCTCAAAAACATTGATGAGAAAACAGACAGTTTGACTCTATCTTGATGCGAGGAATAATTTGTAGTCCTGAGTTCATAGATGAGGAAATATCCAAAATTTATGAAATAGGTAATGATTTAAAATACCCAAGAAATGTAATTGATAAATCTTTTAAAGTTGCTAGAAATACTTTTTACAATCCAAAAAGCGACAACCAGCCTTATTCAACTAAAAATATGTTGGTTCTCCCTTACCATGAAAACTTGTTTGATATGCCTTCTCTTCTTAAGACTTTTAATATTAAAGTTGTATACAAAAATCTTGATACAGTAAAAAAACTTTTGATAAAGAATTCCCCCCAAAATGCTGATGGATGTGTCTATAAGATTCCTTGTAAAATTTGCGATAAAGTTTATTACGATCAAACTGGTAAAAATCTCGAACTAAGATTAAAACAACATAAATATAGCATTAGAACTGGACAAGATTCCAATGCTCTATTTATTCATGTAAGAGATTTTAACCATCCAATTGATTTTCAAAAAGTTGAGAAAGTAGTATCAAGCAAGTCCATGGTCGACAGGAATATAATTGAATCTTGTTTCATAAAAAGCAGTTTTGACAATAATATGAATATTTCCTTTGGTTTATATAAATTAGATCCATTTATAATTGATAGAATTTGGGAAGAATTTAATAATACACTGGACAAATAATAATTTTTAAATTTTCTTGGGTAGAATAGTTTGTTGGTGAGTTGTGCAAAGGAACCGTCCAGTTGGGCCGGCGCGCGTCAGGTGTTTAACCGTTGTGGGATCTGATAGTGAGGTGTTGGCCAGACCCCTTATATAGCTTCCTTGGATGCTTTACTTTCATAGTTCCTTGATAATGTGAGTAGTCACGAAAGCGCTTGGAATTTCTCTATTCTTTCAGAGTGGTTGTTTTGCATATTCTGAAATCACCTGTTTACTGTGATCTTATTGCATATATATATATATATATATAATATATATATATATATATATATATATATATATATATATATATATATATATATATATATATATATATATATATATATTACGTTTCATCTAGTGGAGTGTAATCCGGCTCTTACAGAGGACGGAATATCCACAAAAATTCATACTTATTTGCTATCCGAATGCTATTTAATTTTATGATTTTTTTCTTCCCCGCTAGATAATAATTTGTTTCATCCTCTAAGTGATTTTTATAAATACATTCTAATTCAAAGCGATAGAAAAATAAATTGTGGGGGAAATGTCAGCGCGTAAGAACAAGCCTTGATTATTAGCATCAGAAAACGACCAAACCAAAACGATTAACCGAAAAACGTCGATTTGTTTTTCCAGATTTTGTGGATGGTAGTGCAAAAGCATATGGAAAAGGCCTAAGAACTAGGTCCCCTCATAGATTAACAGGAGTATATCTAGATTCCTGTCTACAATTGACTTACCTGTTTCAAGTGAATTTAGGATATTTGGTTGATATGTCGGGTATCTTATTTTCATTATGAAGTACCGTGACGTATCCCGTAGATAGTTATATCTCAATATTCGTCAATTACCGGAAAATAAAACACTTTGTTTTTTAAAAAGTAATGAGAGGGGGAGAGAGAGAGTTTGCAGAGCAAGTCTTTTTTTTTTTCCTGACGACCTTTATCTAAGTGTTGAGCTTTATCACGGAGCAAAACGTCTCTATAAATTGTAGCTAATTTCTTGTCGAGTCAGAACAAGAATATGAAAGAAACGTAAGCGTGGTTTGCGGCTCAACACTGATTTAATAACCAGTGAGTGAGATAAATACAACGTATCCATCAATGGAAGGAAAAGGTGCTTTTATGAAGGTAAGGGGAAGCTCTCCAGCCAAAGAATTGTAATTGGCCTCCCCATTCACTGGTCAAAGATGATTACTTCCTATTCCCCAGGCACTGTATAATCTCCTACTGAATCGTAGCTTCTCCAATAATTTAAAATTAATGATATTTATACACCGTACATTCTTACACGCACAAGTGTATTGGAGTATGCAAAAATCATATGGTTTCTTTCAAGAAATGACAAGCTGTATGAGAAGCTTTATTTACACACTACGAAACGTTATTTAATAAAAAAATTCTGCAACTTGTCTTTTGTTCACTGTTGCTTTCAGTACGTTACTCGGATCCAGGGACGAGCGGAATAGGTGGGGCCTATACCAAGTCTGTACTGAAATCTATCGGAACAAAGGTAGAACTTTTCAACATGAAAATTGATCAACCAGGCTACGATGGCTTTGTCAAGAATGTGGCGAGGGAGGAACGCTGCTGACCCAGACCCTTGACACATTACGATACATTCAGCGAAGGTTGATAGGAAAATATCTTTGCATTAACGGGAATGTTAGGACGTAAACAAGAGAGCTGTGTCACCTGAGGTGGCAGTGGGATTGTGTGAAACGTGTTCTGTAGCAATAGTGTGGACACTCGCATTCTGATGAAGTCAGCAGCTAGAAGTAACAACGAGTTTTGCCCAAGACTCGTGAAACAGTGAAACTTTTCATTATAACATTTTGCTGAAGGAGAACTATACCAAATAACGACGTGATAAAGCTCTGCTTGAGCGAAACGCTGTGTTAACTAAGGTTTACGCTCTTTCATGTGTGCTTTGAAGTAAGAGTTCTTGGTTACTGTTCTCTTAATGCCCATTGCGCAAGGATACTGTGCTCTCTTCCACGTATTTTTCCCGCAGCTGTAGTATAAATATAATAAAAGACGATGATAGGATCACTGTAATTATAAAGAAATAAAGTGTGGTTACAACTACCTACTTATCACAGAGCGTGAGAAAAATTGGACAGGGAAGCAAGATTTACAGTATAGTAGTAACGTGTGTGTGTGTGTACTCGCCAAGTTGTACTCGCTTAGTTGTGGTTTCAGGGGTCGATTCACAGCTCCTGGTCCCGCTT